>JARLTB010000360.1:8077500-8500000 GCA_030141615.1 Unio pictorum | reverse complement strand
TATATCTTGTTGTTAGGCGTTTCCATGACTGTTATGTAGTACATACTTTGTATTCTTGTTGATACGGCAAAAATGGGATCAACTGGGGCTCAAAATGACTTGTTACAATCACATTACACATTTGACAAACTGGCATGTAATACTAAATTGATATTCTGAGATGTGTTAAATTGGACGAGATAGACCACGGTGCTGATATCGTGAACAAATAAAATCATCACACAGGAAACATTACGAGACATACCTGACCTGGAAGTTAGCAATAATCATATCAGTCGACTTCGTCACAGTCACTTTTAGTGTGATAGCTAACGACTATGCGTTAATCTCTGCACAAGTTTACCTTTATAGCTGGCCCCTATGTGAAGAACAACAAGGTAGATTGAAATTCAATCATACTTTTCGAGTATAAAAGCAAACAGCACATGTCTGTATACTGTACATTAGATACCTTGTGCATTTAATTTAAAACATCTAACATTAATTAGCTTATTTTAGGAACGAGGGCTCTGTACTGTGTGTACTTTGATTGGTTCCGGTTCTTTCTTGAATTCATGCCGTCATCACATCATACTTATTAATGAACGGTGGAATTATAGTAAACTGAATTTGTCACGTAGTGCATTTTCTGCCCAAGATCTTTACAAGAGAGTTGAAATGTTACAGATCTAGGGATATATAGCTATGTTCGCTTGTACAACTCTGTTGTATGAATACGAAATTCACCGTCTATAGTGTTGAAAGGATTCGTCAGTATTTGGTGTGGCTAATACAATGTTTCATTGAGAAGACGGGGAAAACAGTTGCTTTGAAATATATATATATATATATATATATATATATATATATATATATATATATATATATATATATATATATATATATATATATATATATACATCGTTGTGTGTGTATACTACATTATGTACTAAATGTATTATATACCGTTAGGATATCAATAGGCAAATAGAGAAGTTATTACAGATAATTTGTGGTGAGAATTTTGGTGGTTTAATTAGATGACAATACTACTACTACTGCTACTACTACTACTACTACTACTACTACTACTACTACTACTAATAATAATAATAATAGTTAGTGTTAGCTAACGATTTTTTTTGCATATACATTTCTCAATATTTGTTTATATAGGTACAGATAAAGAAAACACGTCTGCAGACTTGATGTTACAACAGAAGCAAAAGAAAAAACAATTACCCAACATATAAAAGATATTTGATTGCTCAAGTGTCTCTTGATATTCGCCTTCAATTATGAAAATATTTCATAACATACCCACACGTGACAGATCTTACTACTCATTCCAATGTTTCAATATGCCTATTTATCAAATCATACCCTCAAAGAAACCATCTGATCGATCTCTTAAATGGAAAAGAGACGGAATCTCGTAAACATCTTTAGCTATAATTATATTATTAGTAACTGTCATAACGTAGGCAATTACTGATTTTTACATCCTATGCAATTATATATATATATATATATATATATATATATATATATATATATATATATATATATATATATATATATATATATATATATATATATATTATGACTTCTTATTCTTATTGACGTTATTCACAAACTACGATATCCTTGTAATGGTATGAAACGTGTTAATTTTTTGCACATCATTTATATTCATTTAGATAAGAATATTAAAACTAATACTCATGCGGAGAAAACTATTGATTATGCCGATTTAACACAAACGATTAATTAGAGGCTAAACAAAATTTAGTTTCCTTTACTTGAATCAAATTTTTTATATCCCTAAAGATATAAACTGCATCCATTGATATATTGCACAGTTATCATCACATTAACTTAGAATTTTCGTTACTTCATAGTGACCTTTTCACCAGAGAATTGTTAATCTATAGTATATCCAAAACAATTCAAATTATCTCGCGAACGAATGTTTTCGCTATATCCGTTGCTAATCATTCCTTCGTTGCACTAATAAATGATAATTTTCAGTGCGTGCATTAAATCGTGTATTAGAAGAATAAGACCGTGTTGTATATAACTATAACTGATGCATTCTCCTCTATCTGAAACCGAGTATGTAGAACATGCTTTGCATAGCACATGGATGATTTAATACACATATGAATTTATATATTTACAAGCTTATTGAATTCTTTTTCAGCTAATAAAAGAGCTAAGCGAACAATACTATAAGCATCTTTAGTAAAGGGAACCTGGATGATTTAGCTCAGCGTTTATTATACTAAGTGCAAGATTGTATCAACCAGGAAGTTAAGTTCAGATTGTAGACATTACAAATTGTGTTGCTTTTCTTAAAAAAATTAATTTCTAACGACCATTACATAGTTGTTCCTGATGCGGGATATTTCAGATCTACTATGACTTTAGCAGTACTATTATTCCGTTAAGATTGCAATAATAGACATTGTACTTCAACAGCATTTTTAATCACTCCGTTCCATGATATTTGTCAATCATACTAATTTGTCAACATTGATCATTTATTATCCTCATGTGATATAACAGCATACATTATTTTATTCTTCTAAAATATTGTTGATGGTTTTGAAATTACGCTAGCTATTCCTTTAATGATTGCGAAAGACTAACGGTGAGAAGCTAGAATAACGTAAATATCTTCCCATCCTAGTTAAATGGGAGGCACACAAAGTATTTCAAATTATTTGCTAGATGTTTATTTAAACTAGCACATACCATTTCGAACGCATGTGGATAGCTGTTATGCTTAAGTTACTAAACGTTGTCTGTGCTATACTATTAAACTGTTATTCTTGCAATGTGTTAATGGTGTTTATTTGGCACATCAAATATGTCGTTTCTTTCAAGTCGTAACATTATTGTTGGCTTCGCTTAATTAACTATTACTTCCATGAAGCAATGTAATAACACGTTTACAAACTTTAAAACGGTCACAGTTCCCATGTTTTGACAACATTATATGCTGAATTCACACACACAAACACACACACACACACACGCACACAATCATGTATGTATGTATGTATGTATGTATGTATGTATGTATGTATGTATGTATGTATGTATGTATGTATGTATGGATGGATGGATGGATGGATGGATGGATGGATGGATGGATGGATGGATGTATGTATGTATGTATGTATGTATGTATGTATGTATGTATGTATGTATGTATGTATGTATGTATGTATGGATGGATGGATGTGTGTGTGTGTGCGTGCGTGCGTACGTGCGTACATACGGTGACGGTGAACTTATATATCATGGCATATTTGTCAAATGCTGCACATGCATCAAGGATGGTGATAAGTGTAATCTTTCTGCGATCTAAAGCAGAATGAATGCCATTAAATACTTTCAGTATAGTAGTATTAGGGAGATATGCAGACTGTACATTACCAACAAGAATTCAATTGAGTAGTTAGAATAACTTTCTCTAAGATTTCAAAAATGACCTTGATACTATAAAATGGGCATTAATTCTTTAATACGTTATGGTCAAGTGTTGATTTTTTCAACAGAGGCTTAACAATGGCAGTTTTTTAAAAATAATGACAATTCCCCGGATACGAGTGACAAAATAATGACATCAGTTAGTGAAGGCAATATTGGGTATAAGCACTCAAGGAGCAGTGATGATGGAATCGGATCAAGTTCACATTACTCTGGTGCATTATTCATCACGACTGTCCGTACTAAATCCATACAAGCAGTTTTAAATGGTCGTAATTAATGTTGCTGATATTCAGAAACGTAACTATATGGTGACGACGAGTCAATTAAAATTGTGTTTTCAAGCGTATCTCTAATGGTTTGTACTTTGTCACGTACGGAGCTTGCACATTGGTCCGAAAGGTCTACTGGAGAGAAGGTAGATGGAAGTGGTGTACATTTGTTCCTTGACGTTAGTTTGTTAGTTATTTTGAAGAGATATCTGTAGTTGGAACTCTCTGTGATCCTAGTACTGTGGTGGAATGATTTGCATAAATGGACCATGTTTGTGACGTACTTCTAAGCGGCTTCATATATTTGTTTATGAATAGTGAGTATGGTGGAAAACCAAAGCCTCTCTGCTTTATGGCGATGTATTTTGGCAGTGCAAAGTTGTTCCTTAACACTGCTATACCACGGAGAACACTTTTGAATTGATACTCAGCACTTGGTGGATGGGACATGTTTTTCAAGCAATAAACGCAGGCAGGTATCGAGTCGTTCTGCTCCTATAAGGTAAGCAAGTTGTTAAGTTTGCGCGAATGTCATGCATTAGTTTGGTTATATTAACCATGTGGAGATTATCTTAGTAGCAAATAAAGGTGGACGGTTAGGGACTGATACGTCGAGATGGCATATAATGCAGAGGTGGTATGATGCAAGTTGGTGGGATACAAGGGAGAATCACAAAATATTATCACCAGGTCTATAAAAAAGCCTTTCTAAAATGTGACTATTTTATGGGTTGGTTGGTTAACGAACTGTTTAAGGTTGAAAACATGAACGGAATCGAGGAGCTGTGACGTGTATGAGTTCCCAGGACAGTCATAGTGAAAGTTGTTGAAAATCTCCATGAATAATCAGGTTGCCAGCTTTCCATACCCCATGAGATTTGGAAAATGCTCCAAGTAGAGCAATTCAGTAAGCCTATTTATTCTACTAGGATGATGGTGGTAGAGGCAGTAAAAGTGGACTGTCCTTTGTTCTAGTGTGAGTGTTGTTTTGGACTAGTTCAAAGGAATAAGATGTCGATGTTCTGATCGTTGATGTAGTTAACTATTTATGTGGGCTTTTCCGGTATTGCTACTGATTGGGCGTTGAACAATGCAATAAGCAGTGGTATATATTTTACAGTTGACACAACGGTTGACGATTTAGAACGAAATTGCACCAGGTTATCAAAATTAACAGCCGAAATTTTAAATTGTTTAGCTTGAACGTTCGAAAGGGAGATAAGTGAAATTTTTCTTCCTGTTTACGCCGGCCACCTTTAAAACAATATTTCTTTTCTCGCTTCTATTTACATGCACGTAATATTGAATGTAGCCATAGTTCGTTTAGTCTTGAGCTCAGTTGGGTAAGAAGAGCCAAAGAATTATGATTTGAAAACGTTAAACAAACAAGGAGATGACGAAACACGCAAGATCAGAGCAGCCAATACATGATGAAACATTATTATGTAGAGGAAGATAGACAACAAGCACATATATCATGAAAACGAGCACAAACACGGAAGAACTGCATCACACCCATTTAGCGAGAACGGTAAATTTTATGGAATCATATATATATATATATATATATATATATATATATATATATATATATATATATATAACCATTCAAACAGCGAAATTTAAATACGTTTATATCAGTCAGGTTGCTGCTCATTTTAAAAATTAAAAAATCGGTTATGTCGAATAATGCTAACTAAATACTCTTATTCTCCAATTGTAAGTTGTCGGAAAGTTCTTCTCCTCGCTACATACATACATACATACATACATACATACATACATACATACATACATACATACATACATACATACATACATACATACATACATACATACATACATACATACATACATACATACATACATACATACATACATTTATTTATTTATTTATTTATTTATTTATTTATCTATCTATAGGCGTGTGTGTGTTTTGGGTAAAGGAGGAGGGTTGTGCGTGGGGTTAGCACCCCCACCCCGTAAAAGAAACGACGCTACAGAAACGTCAACAACAGAAGAAACAGAAAACTTTATCCTGGGAGAGGCAGGGTCTTCATCACGAAGACGCATGACGCTGGGTGGTGAAAGCCGAAAGGATCCCACAAAGCCGACTACCCTTTTGTCTACCAGGAGAATCAACATCGGCACATGGAATGTTAGGACCATGTACGAGCCAGGAAAGACGGCGCAGGTAGCAGCCGAGATGAGGAGCAACAACCTGGCCGTGTTAGGCATCAGCGAGACACGGTGGACCCAAGCTGGACAATCACGACTGATGACAGGAGAGCTGTTGCTGTACTCCGGGCATGAAGAGAGCGACGCACCACACACGCAGGGAGTAGGCTTCATGCTGTCCAAGCAGGCACAGAGGGCACTGATTGGATGGGAGGCGCACGGCCCCAGGATCATCACGGCATCCTACCGAACTAAGAAGAGGAAGATCAAGATGAACGTCGTCCAGTGCTATGCCCCAACGAACGACAGTGAAGAGGAGGACAAAGACCAGTTTTACAGCAGACTGCAGAAGATCCTCGAGACCTATCCGGACAAGGACGTCACCATCCTCATGGGAGATGTCAACGCCAAGATTGGGTCTGACAACACTGGATACGAACCAGTCATGGGCACCCACGCCCTGGGAGAGATGAATGAGAATGGAGAGAGATTTGCAGACCTGTGTGCACTCAACAGCCTGGTCATTGGAGGCAGCATCTTTCCTCACAAGCGGATCCACAAGAATACATGGGTATCGCCAGACAGCGCGACAGAGAACCAGATCGACCACGTTTGCATTAGCAAGAAGTTCAGATGATCCCTGCAGGACGTTAGAGTGAGAAGAGGAGCAGACGTGGCGTCCGACCATCACCTGGTGGTGGCCAAACTGAAGCTGAAGCTGAAGAGAAACCAGATGGAAGCGTCAGACAGAAGAGTCAAGTACAACGTCAGCCTTCTGAAAGACCCCAAGATAAGACAAGAGTTTGGTCTGATGCTGAAGAACAAGTTTGAAGTGCTTCAGGAACTTTTTCAAGAAGAAGAAGACAGTGTACTCAACAGTTGGCAGATAGTGAACGAAACACTAAGAGCATCATGCCAAGAAGTAGTGGGGCCAAAGAAACACCAGCAGAAAGAGTGGATCACAGCAGAGACCTTGACCAAGATCGAAGACAGGAAGAAGAAGAAGGCAGTAGTCTACAACAGTAGAACCAGAGCAGCGAAGGCCAAGGCTCAAGAAGCTTATGCAGAAGCCCACAGAGTAGTGAAGAGGAACATCAAGAAGGACAAGAAAGAATACATAGATGGACTGGCAGCTGAGGCGGAGCATGCAGCGTACAGCGGTAACATGAAACAGCTGTACATCACCAGACGACTCTCCGGGAATTTCAGCAAACCAGAAATACCTGTCAAGGACAAGCAGGGGAATACCATCAACAGTTTAGACCAGCAGATGAACAGATGGGTAGAGCATTTTGAGGATCTCCTGAACAGGCCAGCAGCCGCGAACCCCCCAGACATCGAACCAGCTAACGTGGATCTCCCGATCAATTGCGAGAAACCGACCAGAGACGAGATCAGGAAGGCCATCACCCTGATAAAGAGCGGGAAGGCGGCTGGACCCTACGACATCCCAGCAGAGGCACTAAAGGCAGACCTGGATGCGTCAGTGGAGATGCTGTACCCACTCTTTGAGAGGATTTGGGAGGAAGAAGACGTACCGGCAGACTGGAAGGAGGATTACCTGATCAAGCTTCCCAAGAAAGGCGACCTCAGCAACTGTAACAACTACAGGGGCATCACACTCCTATCTGTGCCAGGGAAGGTCTTCAACCGAGTCCTCTTAGAAAGGATGAAGGCAACCGTGGACACACAGCTGCGAGATGAGCAAGCAGGCTTCCGGCAGAACAGATCCTGCAAGGACCAGATTGCGACGCTCCGCATCATAGTCGAACAGTCCCTAGAGTGGAACTCCCCGTTGTACATCAACTTCATTGACTACGAGAAGGCGTTCGACAGCGTGGATCGAGAAACCCTCTGGAAACTCCTTCGGCACAACGGCATCCCAGCCAAGATGGTCAACCTGATCAGGAACTCCTACGGCGGCATGTCCTGCAGAGTTATCCATGGAGGGCAGCTCACAGACAGCTTCCAGGTGCGAACTGCAGTCCGACAAGGATGCTTGTTATCACCGTTTCTCTTCCTCCTCGCCATCGACTGGATTATGAAGACGTCCACCAGCGAGCGCAGGAACGGAATTCAGTGGACTTTGTGGAGCCAGCTAGACGACTTGGATTTTGCCGACGACCTTGCACTCCTTTCACACAGCAAACAGCAGATGCAAGAAAAGACAAACGTTGTGGCAGCCACGTCTTCACAAGTTGGCCTCAACATCCACGAGGACAAGACCAAGATCCTGAAGATCAACTCCACAAGTACCGAACCAGTCACCCTGAATGGAAGTCCCCTGGAAGAAGTGCAGTCCTTCACCTACCTGGGTAGCATCATTGACCAGCAGGGCGGTACAGACGCATACGTCAAGGCAAGGATCGGCAAAGCAAGAGCCGCCTTCATCCAGCTCAAGAATATCTGGACCTCCAAAGAGCTGTCCTTGACCAACAAGATACGACTGTTCAACTCCAACGTGAAGTCAGTCTTACTGTATGGAGCAGAGACCTAGAGGACGACCAAGACCACCATCAAGAAAGTCCAGACCTTCATCAACAGCTGCCTCAGAAGGATTCTCCGGATCCGCTGGCCTGACACCATCAGCAATGCCAATCTTTGGGAAAGGACCTCCCAACTTCCTGCTGAAGAAGAAATCAGGAAGAAGAGATGGTGCTGAATAGGGCACACCCTACGAAAACCGCCAATCAGTATCACCAGGCAGGCGCTGAGGTGGAACCCACAAGGCAAGCGGAAGAGAGGCCGTCCAAGAAACACCTGGCGACGCAACCTCCAGGCTGACACCACCAAGATGGGCTACACCTGGAACCAGCTAGAAAAAATGGCCCAGGACAGAGGACTCTGGAGATCTGTAGTTGGCGGCCCATACCCTGATAGGAGTGACGGGCAGTGAATGAAATGAATGAATGAATGTGTGTGTGTTACATTGCACTTATGTATATATTTTTAAATATTTATGGAGTGCGGTCATCGGTTGAACAGGGACCTTCTTAACTCTTGACTACCTTGTTGAGCAGTCAGATGAACTGGGTTACATTAATGTGGTCAGCTATGTGGAGATCCTCCGGAAACAGAGAGTCAACCTGGTATAGACAGTTGTAAGGACGTGTATGATAATTACAATAGTAACGCCCATGACGATACTTATGATGACGATTTTCATGATTAGACTGATGTAGTTGTTATAAATACAAGTTCTTACATTTCTTCCGTGTAAAATTGTATCATTTGAATGAATGTGCTAACATATAAATGAAAGCATCTTATCTTCTTGAGCAGTGTGTTGTAAAATAACCCTGAAGCCTGGATCTAAAATATGGCCTATCAGTTGTTGTAAAACTTTAAGATAAGCAGCGAAGGTAGTGTGGCTAGGAAATAGAGAGCGATGTACACTAAATTAAGTATGGATACAAACGTTATAAATTCATCTAAAATTAAACTTAAAGAATATAACCTTCGCTGTGATTTTCAGTAGCAGTACATATTTCTACACGAGGCTGTTATCGAAGCACTGACTTGTAACACCAATGTTATATCGACTAGTGAATTCCAGAAGACCTAAAAAAAAATACTTGAAAGGGACAAAAAGACAGGAAAACGGAAGCTGGATGACGACTTTGAAGTAAAAATGTAATTTTGTATATTTTTTAGTCTAAATGACCTTTTTTTGATTGACAAGAATTTTTTTTAATGATGATACAATGAAAATGTGTATTTCGTGGACAAGATCATAGTTTTTGTTCTTATGCTAAAATATCTTTGAAGGATTTTTTTCAGTTATATCATTACGACAAATCAAACCTGCTGGCAAAGCACTTATGAAGCACATTCAAAAGAGGATATCATTTGGAACAAAGGTGGAATATAGTCTTAACTCTATACAGTTGGATTTAATTAACAATATAATACGTTATTGTGAAATTGTCACTTAGAGGTCTAGGAAAATAAATTATGAATTGAATAATAACAAATTGATAGCGTGTGTTTGCGGTTCCTTTTACTTTGTTTACAAACATAATCTCAATCTTTAAAAAGAAAATTACGTAATATAAATTAGTGTGGATAAATGTCATAATTATTGATGTTCTCAAATATGATTAAACAAATGCATTCATATGAAACACACATTAACTCAATCGTTTGCTGAGTATACTCTATGCTCAGTGATTTCACGTACTAGTTGCTTATTTAACGAACAGCTTATGAAACATGAATAACTTACATATTTCATTTCTTATGTAGAGTAGAACGTTTCAAAGTACATATGCGTTGTTTGTGTCTTTACAGACGACTATAATGTGTTCCAGATATCAGTAGGAAATGAGTATTCAATTCCTTGAATATACCGCATGATATTACTACGTACCTTCAAAATAGAGCTTCGTTGGGTAGAAGTACCAATTTAGGCTTAATATTATTAACGATACAATATTCTAACACGTAGGGTGGCAATTATCACAAGTACAAAATAACACAGGGCAGCAAATCCTGAATTGTTATATGTGTATCATACGAAAGTGTAACAACTAATTTCCGCAGTGTCCAGTTCATGCACTTTGTATATGTTTGTTTATATGCAGAAGGTACCAATGTACGTATCCGATCCTGGAGAAGACGAGTATGAAAACGCAACAAATATGGACAATCGTGCCAAAACATATACTCGAACATTTTGCCAGGTATAACAGGAACAGTCATTTTTGATGCAACATTTTAAATGTCATATATATTTCCAGATTCCTAGCATGAAAACGTAATTAAGGAGGGCTAGCTTATCAAGTAGCAAGAATATTATGTGAAAGTTGCTTCGTTTGACATGTATTCTCGGTGGTCATGACAACACACCCAATCAAATCAGTACAATAATTGAAAACATTTCTAAGAAATATTTATCATTTTCAGATACAAACCATTGTCCGTTTCTAAATGTGCATGTGAAGGGGAGAGACTCCTACATCAATGCTGTTTTCCTGCTTGTGTGTACCTTGCTTATCGCGACTAATATTTAATTTCTTACGCATATCGGTAAGTCTAAGTGGTCATATGTTATACCTTTTCAACGGACAATTTGTACGATATTTGACCACCACCACATACAGACGTGTGTTGAACCTCTAATGATCATACCCGCACATGCATGCATAACACGTGCGTGCCACCGTACTGATTGCTACAATGGATCAAACTCACCATTTTTGAGAAGACCATTCATGTCGTATCAATATCTTTAAAGTGAACTACAAAGTTGCAGCGATTAGTAAACATTAGGTTTGATAATGCAGTATTGTTTATATCATATATTAATATAGTTTGCATTGATGAATCTATTCAATACAACTCTAATGTATTGGTATATACTAATTTTTTTTGTTGATAAAACCAAAACGGTTAAATGGATCCTGAATTCTTATTACATTGGACTACCAGTTTGAAATATGCTCTATTGTCATGCTGAATACATTATCAGAAATCAATGTAAGTTTGAAGCCAAGGAAGATAAACCGTTGTATATTATCTTTGCAAACGTATTCTTTAGCATCAACTGTGAACTTGCTATGAGAAAGTCACATGACGAACAAATATGAATGCTGAATCTAAGACTAATGTCGCTGAATCTGTAATTACATAATATTTTCATTCTTCTGGAAGAATAAAACCAGTTTGATTTCATATGGATTTTATTATTTTTTCCAGGCATTTTCGATGATCCCCTTACGCACTGCATCTGGATATATGTATATATACATATTCAATTAACTTATTGGTTGCATGGATATATGATTTAAATAGCCTTTACATTGACCTACAGCGTACTATATCTTATCCATGCTGAAAGGATTGGTCTTTTTAAATGTAATTGGCGCATATCCGTCATGAGATCCGGAATACTCCATTCATATTATGTATTGCATTGCCATGTCCCCATTATCTATCCCTTACCACTGCAACCCTCCTACTGCCTAGAACGTGTTAATAGCTATGCTGAGAAAGCTGTTATAAGAAAGCAATTATAGATCATGTCGCTTTAGAAAAGCAAGTCTGCGAACCACAAACGTTTCCATAATTAAAGGGTAATATTTATATACACCTGGAAGGTTCTTTTAAAATCTTTGATGATTCAATTCAGCCTAGTTTAATGGAAAGCGTGAATGGCGTTGTTGTCTATTGTATCATGTGGCAAAGTCATGGATCACTCGAGTCTGAACTATCAATGTTTCTGAGCGGTACGTATGGTGACATTGAATTAGGAAGTTAACGAGCCTTACCTAATGACTATGTTTTACCGTACTTGAAATACAATATTGCTTGAGAATTACGTGCCTATCGCATTGTATTAATTTTCTAATAGTTTTCTACTAATTGTAGTCATTAGCTTTAACACTTTAGCATCATGGTAAGTAGCCAAAGACGTATTATATCATCACATCGATTACTTTAGTTTAGTCTAGCTTTTAAATCATTTTCTGTGCAAACAGTTGACATTTAAAATCGGTAGAATGTGTTCATGGTTAGTAAAAATGTACCTTGTCGAATAAGTATAATATATTTGTTCTTTCGTTACTATAGGAAGAAGAACGCTATTGGACAGTGAAGCAGGAACAATTAGAGATATTGCCTTTCAGAATCATTTTCAAAAGCAAAGCATCGAATGACATTTGTATAAATTATACGCCGCTGTTTCATTACCATGACGAGGTAAGTAAAAAATGAAACATTTGTGGTATCACCAATGTGTTGGTGATGGTATTATGATAAACGTTAATTTCAAAAGTGTATATGCAAGGAAACTAGAATGTTTGTACATTCAGATTCTCTATGCAGAGATAAAGTATATCTGATATAAGAACCTTTTCGGGTTTAAACAATAGTATCATATTTATACCAGTGACATAAATACAAAACACTGACAATTTAAAGGAAATCTTGTTAACCGTCAAGGCCATATTTGTTTCATACAACTGGTGTTCGTTTTCATAATTTTAATGGAGTTAAACTTGGTACTGTATCAATAATAAAATATACTGCTTTTGAAAATAAACCTTTCTGAGTAAAACTACATGAAATAAGTAAATGCTGTACATTAACATTTTATTTTATTGTATAAATCCAGATATAATCTGATAATAAATCTTATGTTGTTGACTAACCCTTAACAGTAAATAAAACTTTTATCAAGTGCCATTAACTATCACAATTGTTTCTTTTGCATGAAAATGTATGTACTATTTAAAGAACATCAAACTTAACTATTGATTCTTTCTAATAGTTGCATATGTTAATGTGTCTTCGACTGTTTCCAGCGTAGGAAAGTGCGCTTTAGCAGAGCGACCTACTGGCGGGATGGGAAGCCCGAAACTAGGTGTTGAAACAGATTGACCAGGTACAGAAATGGCAGCATGAGACAGGCAACAAACCTATCGTTGTGCACTGCATGTAACTATATCTCACATTCGTTTATTATTTTCCATTGGCAACCAGCAACCCAACCCATTTATGATACAGACAACACTTCTCGTGTAGCTTAATTGTTTGTATTTCTGGATACTGAGAGTCATTAACAATCCCATAAACCATTATCATAACTCAACGTATTCCTTGCTAATTTTTATTATCCAGATAAATATATTAATCAAATGCAATGTCTCCCGATCGTCATCTACAATACGGTTATTATGTTTGTCTCATAGACAGTATGCCGTTATATGTATTTACTAAAGCTTAATAATGAAATATCAAGAACAATTGTAATAAGATATTACACACGTATACTGAACTGCAAGTATGTATAATAAAAGCAAACGTGATAATAATCATTACTCCATCACGTCAAGGACTGAGCTCATCGTATCATTGTTTAGGTGTGTAGTAAGGTTCAAATTTGACATCAAAATCAATAATTAATATTTGGCGTCATAGTTTAATACGAACAGACATATGATGCTCTTTATTTCTAGAAATATGTAACATATATATATAGCCAACAATATTATAAATGTCTCATATCATATAGAAAGCTAGGAAGAAGTTATTTTAATTACTAAACAATTCTGAAACAGTAACAATGTACTGGAACAGACGTAACATATACATGTTTTTCTTCAGGCGAAATGGATATAACTTTCCTTTCAACCAGGAATGGCGCAGACAGATGCGGCCTATTCTGTGTGAGTGCCGCATTGTTCGAAGGGATCAAGATCGAGCAGGATGTTGCTGTTGAACGAATCATCAAACAGATGCGATGTAGACGGCCTCAAATCATACCAAATGTAGTAAGATCTGAAAGTAGTTAACAAATTAACTATTACGTTATGAACACTATACATTATATTTTAGGCAAGATATAAGAATATAACTTTTCTTTACTACTGACATCATATATAGAAGTAATTGCATTCATGTGGCACATATTTCGCTGGTATTCAAAGTCTTAGGTGGTTACTTAGGTGGTTAATTATACTGTTTACCAACATTGTGTAGAGTGAAAGTGAGAGAGAGAGAGAGAGAGAGAGAGAGAGAGAGAGAGAGAGAAGTGGGTGGAGATACATAGATACATACATACATACATACATATATATATATATATATATATATATATATATATATATATATATATATATAAACAAAAAGACGTAAAGATAGATAGATAGATAGATATAGATAGATAAACCTACACACATGCATATACACCGACATACATACATACATGCATACATACATGCATGCATACATACATACATACATACATACTTACATGCATGCATGCATGCATACATACATACATACATACATACATACATACATACATACATACATACATACATACATACATACATGCATGCATGCATGCATGCATGCATGCATGCATGCATGCATGCATGCATACATACATACATACATACATACATACATACATACATACATACATACATGCATGCATGCATGCATGCATGCATGCATATGCATATAAGAACAAAGCGTGAATGGCGTTGTTTTCTATTGTATTATGTGGCAAAGTCATGAATCACACGCTTTTATATATATATATATATATATATATATATATATATATATATATATATATATATATATATATATATATATATATATATACATGCATGCATGCATGCATGCATGCATGCATGCATGCATGCATACATACATACATACATACATACATACATACATACATACATACATACATACATACATACATACATACATACATACATACATACATACATACATACATATACTCTGCTAAATTGGTTTAAAATTGTAATCATTCCAGGATCAGTTCAAGTCATGCTTCGATGCTGTATTGGACTACCTAGATTAGTTCGACACGTACTCTAATTTCGCAGGACTGTAAATAAGCTGACTGCACATAAACTGCACTCCCTCGTTTCAAATTAGCTATTTAAATTCAATATTTTTTTGTACTTTATAAATTACTTAAAATCTCATTTTATAACTCGCTTCTACTTTTATATCTGATGTTGTCAATATACATTGACGTATAATACGTTTCCTTACATAAAATCATAATCAAAGAAATCAATCGGCGTCTTCATAAAACATGACATATTATTCGTCTATAAAATAAGTCAATACGTTTTATCACATCCAGACAAACTTAAAGCGAAATGATCTCGTTGATTGTATCTCTTGACCCTGCAAATTTCATTTTACCTGATTTTGTACTTAATTTGTTAGAGTTTGTCAAATTAGGGTCCATTTTGGTAAGACTGCGCAGAATTTTGTTTCTATCAATCATGTACCGGTATCGAGAATGAAAAATTTTTGTTTTGATTTTTTTCTTGTTTACCCTATAGTTCTCTAAGCTACAATGTCAACAATGTTAATCCTACATAACACTATGGTATAGCTTGTTTACACGAGACCACAAAAGTTTCATAACCAATCACGTTTGATCCTTTTGTGTATGCATTTTGATAAATCTTACACAGCATTAAAATGCAAACTTCTACCTTTAGGTCATCTTTAGTTTTGCATACGCAACATTTTCATAATAATCTTTATAATAGTGTGCATTGTAAGTATGATAAATTTGAAGAAAGAAAAAAAATCTATGCAATTATATAACTGATGTTTCCTGTACTTATATTAAAAATAAATATGTTATAAGTATTGTTAAATCGCCATATTTGTTTATGAGACATCGAATTTACTGAACTTCTTACAGTGATCTTAATATCAACTTATCTTCATTTTCATTTAGATTGTTACGTTTACATCTATTTATTGTAATGCTATTAACTCTGAAATAGATTGAAGATCAGATGACGTGAGTGCAACTGTTGTCTTTGATTCAATACACAAGTGAACAAACATATGTTTAATCCAATTTCGATAACTGCAATGTTATTGTCGCAATAGAAATTCCTGTAATAAACAAAACTGTTATGTATTGAATACAATTAAAAAGTCATGTATATCGGAGCTTTATGACCTGTTTTACATCGGAAATGTAGGTTATGTGATCTAGATACTAGTGTAAGATCGGAAGACAGCAACTTACTTCCATAAATTAGTATTGGTGTTTCTGTAATATTCAATTAATAATTATTGTAAGAAGTTTTTTGTAAATATCCCACTGTTTGCTCAGCTCTTCAAACGATTGGCCCTCACTTTGAAATTTACATTAGAGTAGCTATACAGCAGAAACATGCCCATACACCTATACATATTTCCTTGGAATTTGGATTGATTTGTCTTTTATATATGTAAACCCAAATTATATATGAACCTTTAATCAATGAACAAAACCTGAAAATATTAAAACATATATAGTATTCAATTTCTTAAGAAATATGTCCTAAAACTGAAACGATTTTATTTCTGCCAGGTTATTATGTAATGATTAGTTAGAACACGTAATATTGATACCTAGTTTTGACACACTTGATTAATATAAACATGCTGTCAGGTCATACTATTGCAGCTATGTAAATACAATTAGGCTATTTGGTGTTTTTGTTTCTTCTTCTACTTTCTAAATATATACTCCGCTTTACTGGCGTTTGTGTCATCATATAAGGAACGAATGCACTTTATTTAAATAGTTTATTGCATCTTGATGTGGTTATTATACAATTGCGAACACTATTATGATTATTCGTTGAATTGTTGTCTACATGATATATTTCTCCTATGCAAAATTGTTGTACTAAGAGTCCTTATTGTTATGGACCAGACATACTGTCTCTTCTTTGTCGCTTGTACTACTTGAACCCATTACTTATGAATAGTTAAGTAATTGTATCAAGTATTATATTCATGCAAAAATTCAGATTTAGTATAATTGATCTAATGAGAAGGGTTCAAGTGCAATTACAAGCTGACCAGTGTAAGTACTACCTGTACAATTATCATGTGCTTTAGACAGATGTTACTCAACACCCATAACGTTTTGTTTCTAAAATGAAAATATAATTCTTCACCATGCTTCTGATATTGTTCCTAATTATAGAACGTTAGAACATCTTGTAATGATATGTTTTACTTATGTCGTTAGGCGTGAAAGTTTGCATTTTCATGCAAGGTATGTATTATGTTTATGGGAACATGTTGGAGAATTTGAAAGCATGATATTATCACTATCACGATTAGTTCATTTCGGTGGGTCGTTTTGAGTAAGTAAGTATAAACCAAATGATGTCTGGCTTGTTTATTGTAGTTCCTAGTGTTTAGTGCGCTGGCGTTACCCCTTCCCCATTGCTCAGCTGCAGTATTGGACAAATCCACGTGGATGCTGTTGTGCAGGTGAGAAGTAATTTTTAAATTGGTTTTGGTCCATAACTCTAGAGGAACAGGTCAATTGTATGTTTCTCAGCTTGTGGGTATAAACTCCATTAAAGCTACCAAATATTTAAGCTGTCTATGAGCACATTTTTGCACTTGTGTGTATCGTTGTGGACATTGATTATATCGTTGTATTTATGCCTGGATCGTGCAAGCAATTCCTGCTGACTTTCCGTAGCGGATCCGAAATATGTCGTAAATGACTAAGTTATTAATATATCAAATTGTCAAGTATTACCTTCATGGATATTTGTGATAAATATACACGCGTTCAACATTTCTTGAAAACTAAAGTTGCTTTCGTTTATCATCTGTTAATGTACTTAATAATAATTGTAACATGAATTATCATCCGCAAATGATGCAACTAAATATAACTTTTCCAGTTTAAACCATCTCAGTATAAGGTTTAAAATCAACTGAGATTTACCAGTTCCCGACCACCCAATGATAATCGCATGGTAGCTTTTAGCATGCATTTGATGATGTTTAACTCTGTCGCTCTGGTGTTACTAAAACTTAAATAATTGCCATGTTGGGCGCAGACATCGCATACTAACAATATGTGTTTATATTGTACGTAATGCATAAATATGACTGAAACCATTACGTATATAACGATAATGATGTTCAATCACAAATTTATGTGCTTGGTTTTCGTCACGCACTTGTATTTACTTTGCTGGATTGCCGATGTCCAGATATTACAGCGGTATCTTGTAAATTACCATGAACTCCATGGGTAAATTGTCCTATATGATGGCAAAACCGACCACACGCGATGCAGAACCGGTTATTCAAACCGATGGCGCTAATTAGCATCAGAAGGTAGCCATACAACTATAATTTATAAGAACTATGCATCACCGATGTAAAACTGATTCACGAGTTACACTGAAATAAAATCTGCGAGTTAATATAATCGCTTATACTTTCTTTATAGCATAGATAATGACATGGGAATTGCTACGAGCCGGTATATTATAATGTATTCATTTCATTAAAATCCAGTTTGGTACAGTCAAAGAACATTGGCGATTAGCAAATTACCGAAATCAGAACACTTTGGCAAGCGACCTGCAGCCGCGTAGTTGGTCAGAGAGACAACGATGTCGATGTATCTACTGGGACCAAGAAAAGGTCAACATGGTTGGTTTGATGTTAGCTATCTCAATGAAGTTCGTCAAGCACATGCGGTAAATGTTAAGCAAAAGCCTACTCAAGCATATACATACGTGTTAACAGTCGTTGATATTGCATGCACAAATATAAAAACCGCAATCAAATAAAATGGCAGTATAAGTAGCAGATGCATTTACACGAACGTATCATTGGGTACACTAAACACAGCTACGATTAGTTCAAAGTTATCCTGCCAAAGGAATTCATAGAGCGACATACAAAAGCAGTTTGAAGCGAACACCCTGGACTACTTCATGATCAACCAATTATTATACGATTCAATCGAACACATTACGTACGATTGTATGGACAATAGTATATTCTGGAATTATGGACGATGAAGGGTTACACAAAAACAAAACGTCCATCTCCATATTAGGTGGTAGGAATGTCTGGTGTTGTTGCTGTATTAAGCAACAACGATATCCGCCACAAAATAGGACAATATGTATAATTGCAAAAACGATTGACAGACAGCAAGCTTGTACTAGGTATATTTTAAACGTGGTACATTAGAAAGTAATAAAAACAAACTAACCGATCCAATCTAGAAACTACCATGAATATAAGTATCAGCAAGGTAACAACAGTAAAAGGGACGATTTATCGACTAGATTCAACTGTCCTTCACATTCTATTTCTTTATCAGCGGCTACTGATTGTTGTTGTTGAAAATACAAAGCTATGAACACAATTGATCTTACAAAACAAAGTTAGTACTACCTCTACCACTGTACATTCTATACATTCTATACACGCCAATACCACATTTCGTCATATGTGACCAAGCTGATTATTAATCCACTACATATTATTTTGGTTTGGTCGCCATGAACATACTTACACAAGATCTAGTGCAACATTGTTAATTTTGGTTTCCCCAGTGACAAAAGCAGTTTCGCGATCAAATATGAGTTTTAGTTGTTTAGTTATCGCTTAGATTTGCGCTAACGTTGTTTTTATTATTGTTCCATGGATTACTTGATTCTTTTGTTGTGGAAACTGTGATCTTTGCTAGAACGTCACATATATTAACAAGCTGAGACAAAATGCACTTGCCTCTTGATGCAGCTTAGTATGCCAAGTTGGACAATGCAATTAGATAGTCCACGTCCGACATTGCTAAACCATGTGATGAATCAACCATGATTTCGTGTCCGAGAGTCAAACAGGATTGTTTTTGATCACGCAATTAAATACAAATGTCACCACAGTTTTTACAATAGCGCTACTAAGTTAGCAACTTTGTACTTTATCAGATTGCATGAGTGTCCCTACTTTGATCCGATTCGTCTTTGGCCCGATAATCATCCTATACCTATTAATATAAATCAATACAACAAGTTTAATAGTACATCTACAACGGTTGCAATCAAGACATAATGATACCACATTTTATCGTATGTGACCAAGATGATTATCAATCCTCTACACTGTATGTTTAGGTCTCCATGGAAGAATTCAATAGCATTTAGGAATCAATCCTCTACACTGTATGTCAATGGTCTCAATGGAGACCATTGAAGCAATTCAATAACATTTAGGAACTGTATCGAGCCATACTCTTCTTTCTTTTCTGACTCCGATACAATTGAAATCACGATCAAACACTCATTTAAGGTGCTTAGTCATCGCTTATGTGTGGTGCTAATTTTAACAAGCAACATCTAACACAAATTTATAATAACCAACCTGCTTCACTAATCAATTCGTCCCGGGATTCAGCCACACACGACAATTCTGACCGGGGCAGTAGCCAGTCACGCAAAACGTATGTTCGTTTTGTTAGTCAGCATGGTATAAATTGCCAAATTATATACTAAAAGACAGCTTGAAATATAATTGTCCTCCTTCTTTTGGTTGGTCTCCCAGTATCAGCAAGCAATCGTCACAAACTATGTTTGATGTTTAACGTGTCTATTGGTGCTTGTAATTTGCGAGTTTATGTGTGGAGGTCAGAAAAGCAATGATCTAAATGTTAGTCTCAAACTTATACCTGGAAATGAATGCACTATTGGTATTTCGTTTCACAAAGCAAAAATCGTAGTTGCAATCATGCTTACCTACAAAACCTTGTACGCCGATATGGGATTATCGTTGATCAGAACATTATAATTTGGCCCAGCAAGGTCAATGGTAGCCATGATAAACTGTTCGCTTAATATTGGATTAATTGCAACCGGCAAACGTAAGTGAAACGGGCAATATAAATGGCTGATCTAGTCGAAGATTATCGTGTGTCAGCTCCATATGACATTTATTTGTTTAGTTGTGTAGCGATGTAGTTTCTTGTAAAACATCATGCTGATAAGCTCGATTGCATATGCGCAAGATTGACTTCAAGAAAATTTCCAGTTTGGAATATTACCACTTGGAGTGTCTTTTAAGAAAACAAAATCTAATGAGTTATTTGCGGGCAAATATCTGAACGACATGGGACTATTATACGACTAGCTATAATACAATCGTAGCTGCGTCAACGCAATGTCTAACTCGCAGCCGTTCAGGGCTGAGATAGTGTTCGAAAAAGCAGCTTCGAATTCAGGCAAAGTTGGACTAGCGGAAACCATCGTGGTGGCGCTATAATATTGCATTCGATGTATTATCAATTTACGGATTTAACAGTGTTATACTTTCACAAATTCCCCGGTTATGTATACAGCATGTGTATCAGCTGAGAAGTGTTACATACGAAATCGATGCATCAGTGATAAATGGTCATGCTTCACATAAAATGACCATAATTCTGTACCACTGTTTAACAGATCCAATTCAACTCCCAATAATTTGTCAGACGAATCCCTCCATATACTGGTGGTGATATACAGGTGTTAAAATTGGTACATTTCGCCGAGCTGAATATTGAAAGCATTTTGATATGGGTGATCACTGCAGTATAACTGCAGTGTCAGGTATTCCTTTTGGATATGTTGGTAACCATTTACTTGCCTGATAATGGTCTCATTGGAGGATAACATAAGATCCTTGCCAACACCAGTAAACGTCGTTTCGTAGTATATCATTTGATCTTTCTACACCTTCGAGATCACCAAGTTGCAAATATATATCAGGTAATGTTGAGTTGACCACGGTATGTTTTCTAAATATTCATAGGATGCCCTATGTTCTTGAAAATTATTACGCAGTCAGGTGAAAATGTATGTATTACTTGACTCTAAATGTGGTTAATTTATTGTCTTTAATTGCTGATATCATGTATATTTGTCGCTTTGTATTCACGTCATTGTCGCAGTCTGTCAATCGCACAACTACAATGTGTTTTCTATTTGTTTGCTCCCCTGACATTGTACGTATGTTTACACTGGTCTAAAACAATTTAGAAGTCGTCTGCGTCAGAGAAAAAAATGTTTTATTTAACATGGATTTGAATGTGCTGAATTGAGAAACGAAAATTAAAACAGCTGATTCGCTACTGTTTCGAAGATAGTGATGTTTTCTTTTTACATTAAACGTCGATGTAAATTGTATAGATAGTAATGTTTAAATCATAAATTGGAAACCTTTTGTGTGTTGTCAATGCCCGTGACAATGTTCTTCTTCAGATTCAGCTTGATGTGCAAGAGTGGTGACACAATATTCCCTGATTCAACAAGTGATGGATGCTGACCACTTTTCCTCCCAAGTTTCAATGACTGTCAGAGTTCCAATCACTATCGATGCAGTGGGAGAGTCTAGCACGACTATCCCATTCTCAGTGAAAACAGCAGTACTTTGTGTATCCAGTCTGCAGACCAAGCAAGATGGCAAGAATTTTAAACTCGCCAAAAGGCGTCCTCTTATATAGGCAAACATGTATGTACCTTAATGGTTGTTTTATGTTTTCACGAGCTTTCTCATTATGGACCGCATAATCAAATGAATGTTGTCTAAACATTTGCCATTATGCAGCAAAACAGATTTAATGATTCGTCTTCGATGAACCAATGAACAGTCTCCACTCATCTTAAATATGTTAATTGCTGACATCACATACTCGACGTTGTGGCAGTCTACAAGATCAACTTCCATGATGAAGAATGGGACAATATTATTGTGATGGTCACGGAAACCCTAATATAAGCTCTAGGAGATGCCGTCTGGAGTCCAAGAGCTGTACCTTTCTCTTGCAGAGTTGCAAATATTTAAGAAGGTCATTCAGTTGACATCGTGTTATCAGGTGTGGTTCAACGAAGAAGGATGGGAGACGAAACGAGTCATGTGACATTGATACTCCAGAACTAGGAGTTTCATCTACTTCCTCGTCCTTGTCTAGGAATTTGAGTATGATTTTGGTGCATCAGAAACTGGCAGTTATGTCTTTGAGGCACTCTGGATATAGCCAATGACATGTTTGGATGATACAGTCAGATATTTCGTCTTTCTCACACCTTACACAACTCGGGACTCATACAGTAGAAACAATGTGTTGATTCTCGAAAATGGTCATTGACACTGCACAAAGAATAGATTTCCTTTCCTGTCCAACCCTTTGCGATGATACATAGCACAGACGTTGCAGCATATGCTTATGTTTCACGTCCTGTCCTCGCCACTAATTGTGTGGCCACAATACATGTGTTTTTCGTAAGCATATATTTGCGCTTCTGTGATGCAAAGATCACATCAACTCCATCATATTCATTTGCATTGTTCACACAAGTACGAGGCATCTCTGGTCACCGTGAACTAAACAGAAATGTGTCTCGTTGAAAATCAAACACTGATAATTAGGAGAGCATGATACTCGATCATTTCTAGAGCATATATTGGGCAGAGTGATAGAAGTTTAGTTATGACTGCATCTTCCATGACTTCAATGTAATAACATTATGTAATTCATAACATGTATGACGCAATACCAGCTTCGGATTCCATCATTAATTGTTGCATATAATCAGCAAGTACCGTCCAAACCCAATCATTTATGTTTTTCATCTATCAAGTCAATGATGTAATTTCTTATTCCTGATTTAAATTGATATCCTTTCTCTATGTGACTCACTTATTCTACATCGTTCCCAAGTCAAGTGTCGTATATACTAAACCAGTCTCATATATTTAAAACCAAAGCTAATTAAAACGGTTCAGCATGAATTTTGTTCTCAGTGACTCAGAAATAATAAAGTGTGACTTCATTCATTTTGGATGTCGGTTATTGTTATTGGCATTTCATTTGTAGGATTTCATCATGGATTATTTGCAGTGAAATATTTTAATATTCATCGCGGAATCAATATCCACAAATGTACCAAGTATTCGAACAACGGTACGGTATCGCTCCACGTGATAGTTCGTGCTTTACCTGCCGAAGACGATTCTGAAATGAAAACAACTTTAATATCCCTAACATCGGCAATATTCATTTGCTGGAGGAATTTATATGTTGGGACACTCTGGAATACATCAACGTTTTTTTTTTCAGGTTTTTTTCGTCTCCCTGATCGCCGGTAAACATATATTATTACCAGAAACACTAACTGAATTGTTTGCGGATAAACCTGCCAGTACTAATCAGTACTAATCAAAATATAATATGAGACTAAATGAAAACTGGGAATGTTTTGTAAACGAAGATTATATATTCCTTTTTCAATGTCATTTTGCAAATCAGATCGGCAGGCATAAAACATACCTCTGTAGTGTTTCATCTTTCTTGGTTGTACTTCCAAGATCCCACTGAATTACGACATCGGATATTCGCTGAACGGTGACAAATTATTGCGTTTGAAACCCGATAGTCGGAGGCCTGGTCCGTTGACATGTTTTTAGTCTATATCTGAGTCCGACTACTATTTCGGAACTTTATTCCGATTCCGGTGGCCGTTTTTGAATGCCATTCAAGATGCCATTCTAGATGCGGTTACAACCGCCTGTGTCGCTGCTGAAGTGATCGCATGTTATGCAGCCTAAGAGGAAAATAATCCACCGACGCAAACAATTTTGGCCAGCACGTTTAAGTGATCTATCTCACACTCCGTCAGTGCTAATTAGTTTGCTCTACCACTCTGCAACGGCTCTGCGATGCTGATTGCTCTATTCGAATCAGTCACTTTGTCAAAGTCACAGTTTCATGTTGGTATTACATACTGCAATGTATTGTGTATGACCCAAGTGTGTGACATCTTCCAAACATTGTCATCAGTGACTTTAATTTGTCGCACAGAACCTGAAAGAAGCGGATTTTTGTATGAATATATTACGGAGATTTATCTGCTTGAGACATCATCATAGTGCAATGCTCTAACAATTGTCCTGAGTAAATCTAGATGCTATAAAAACACAAAGCAATTGTATAGATCGCTCTCTGATCATCAGTGACGTTAGTACGTGATACGCACGTGCAACATTTTGTTTCTCTATAACTCCAAAAGAACATCCTCTGATGGCTCATATGTCCATTCAATTCCAGCCACGTCCGATATACGTCAAATTGTTTCTTCAACTGAAACTCTAAAACACTTTGGGCTGACAGTCATTCGTGTCATGCGACCTGCCAATGAGATCAGCCCTATAGTTGTCTCCAAAACTGCGTCTCACGTCATTATGAGCTAAGACAAAGGGGAATATTTAACCCACCACACATTTGAAAGTAAGTGTCGTTCGTTTGTGTCGATGTCTTAGTAGGAATACACAGTGACAATTTCGTTAATGTATACAAAATTACATCCGTATTCTCATCATCAGTGAGGAATAAATATTTGATCTTCCTGCGTGATGCTTTTTGTATCTTAGTCAGCGGAGAAAAGAATGGTATTAATTCAAGTACACTGGTTTAGAGAGCACTGTGTGATAACGAATGTTGTCATGGTGTTCTTGGAACTGGGTAAACAAACATATCAAGTTAGGTGAATAAAACACAATCATTGTGAGTCAGATATAATAATACTTTGTGCGAATTAAATATCTCTTTTGGACAATTTATGTTCAAGAATCTGTTACACCATAAGCCAAATTCATTAAGAAAATTCGTTTAACCGATTTCGAGAAACTAGGGCTACATAAAAGAGGGGGAGTACAACGCATGCGGATATAATGTGTAATCTTACTTATAAAGGTGGGACAATACGTCTATTCGTTAAAGAGTTTTGAAATGGACCTTTTACTGACATTGTTTCTCTAGATGATAGTGTAGAGACACGAAAAAAGTCCTGATGAATGCCATAGAGAGACGAAAGGTGATATCTATATACACCGGGTATGAAAAAGATACACAATACGGATCAATATAATATATTGTAATTATTGAACTCTTGACAAGGATATATAGATTTCAACACCTCTTGGACAAAATTTAATTAGAATTGTCATGCAACTATAAGAAAGTAAAAGACATTTCGTTGACTACGAAGTACGAACAAATAAGCTTGCTTCGGTATGTGGTTAAACTGTTTCATGCACAAATGGACGTCTTTACACAATATTCTTTCATAACATACCATCATTGCAAAGAAAGTTGGTATTAATCTATCTATCTATCTATCTATCTATCTATCTATCTATCTATCTATCTATCTATCTATCTATCTATATATATATATATATATATATATATATATATATATATATATATATATATATATATATATATATATAT
This sequence comes from Unio pictorum, assembly GCA_030141615.1. Taxonomy (NCBI): domain Eukaryota; kingdom Metazoa; phylum Mollusca; class Bivalvia; order Unionida; family Unionidae; genus Unio; species Unio pictorum. The sequence goes on along the minus strand of JARLTB010000360.1, from coordinate 8,473,471 downwards.
ATATATATATGTTGTTCCAAGCCAGGGTCTTTACTCGATCGAAGAAAAAAAAGCTGAGATGGAACTGAAATTACTTCATATATAGTCTATATCATCTCGACGTAAAATTGCATAAAGAGTACATTTCAAAACTCTTTAGGATGGTAAGTAATATCCGGACTTTCCACGCACGATATAATTCCTTATAGCATGGTGTGTGATATCCAACTTACATATCTAGCCAACAAAATCTAGAAATCGGCTCTCCGATTTTTTGTTAAACCTTTCTGCGTATTGGAAAGACTAATATGTTAGACATCGCTGCAGAAGCGTTGGAATCAACACCATGTTAGAAAGCGTTTAAATGGTTAAACATATATATCAAATCTGTTCACATTGTGCATGAGTTGTCATATCCAGTATCAATAAGAATCCCCTAATGTCGCTAATTCTTGTCGCCGAAATGTGTCGTTAAGTGTGTGTCGCTCCTATTTAACAGAGGCTAAGCTTAAGGAAGCATTCAAACAGGGAACATAATTTCGAAGATGTATACGTAACATATAATCTTCTTACAGCAGACAGGGTTCCCAAACCCGATATATCGCCATGAGTACTCGGAATCGGCTTGAATACTGTTCTAAAACATTCTCCAAATGTTAAAACACACACAAATCAAGATACCGCCGACAAAACGTTGAAAACAAAATCATCTCAGTATTTGCCAAATTAAATCTGATTCATCCAATCGATCATTTTGTGCGTTTTTCCTACATGAGTACTCATGATAACCTTATGTTCCTGATTTATTTAGACTAAATTCGCCAGAAAAGCCTTTGCGAGTCGATTCAAGTGGGTACGTAATGTCTCAACTGTATCGGTAAGATATTCGTTAGGGCATCCCGTTTACACAACCGATTTGATCTAGCCGAAATTGTCTCCAAATCGGCGTGACGAATTATCTTTAGACTTTTCCTACTATTGTAACATAAACAAATCTATATACTGCATTCGAGTCGATTGAGTCAAAATCTTCTTAATATGCATCACTTTAGCACAAATATTGATCCACTCGATCCTAATAGTGGATGTATTTCATATCATGTAACAATAGGGCGCCCCTTCGCAGATCGGTTCCATCCTTTGATATAAATTCTCAAAGAAAGATACATGTCAACACTGTTTTAAGATTGTGCGTCATATAACTTCAATATAACCTATGTTGTCGTAAACCAATGTATGCAGCAGCGAGCATTTCCAGATCGGCAAGACGAATTTTCTTCAAAGTTCCGTCCTACTGGAACCGACCCTTATGTAGATACTTTTAATGAGGCGTTTAAATCAAAACCCGCTAAATCTGTGTTGAATTACTACAAGTATTAATGTATTATTACTGAAATAAAACTATATTATGTTTTTATTTCATACCCGGTATCTTTAGATTGAATTAGTATACATATTAATATAGTATTGCTCAAATTGATCTATATTATGTGTGTATTTTATACCCGATATATTTAGATTGAAGTAGTATAAATATTAATTTATTATTGCTCACATTGGCCTATAGAATGTGTAAATTTCATGCCTGGTATCTTTAAATTGCCCCTTATTTGGATGATTACTCTCCTTAATATTATTCAGGAGTTGCGATTTCAGTAAAATATAGATGAAATTTCAATGTATGGTCCATGTCAAAATTGTTTAAAGTGGGGAGGTCATATTCAAACAATGTACATAATATGTAATCTTCTTACGGCATGTGTTCGACATAATCCATTTATCTAGCCGCAAATTTCTGAAATTCGGCTAGACGAATAATTGTTTTTAAACTTTCCTATTGGAAGGACTAGTCCCACATTAGATACTGTCCAAGAGACGTCAAAATCAATCATTTGATGAGGAATAGAGTTAGTACAAATGATTGATCTATTAACATTTTCGGATTGTTCAAAGCCGACACCCACAGTGCGCCATTATTTCACTATTTCCTCTCGATGACATGTCAGGACGTCCATGGTTAGTGGACTTTATACCCTAGTGTTAAGAAATCAAACAAAGGACCATGTACAATCTGAATAAAGAGTTGACATAATGGCTAAAATGGAAACGTAACATATAATCTCACAGCATGTGAATAGATGTAATTGCTTTATTTAGCCGCGATGTTTTATACATTGCCTGGAAAATGTTTCCTCACTACTTTCTCGATGTTTTAGAGACGTTAAAATCGATATCCGCCAGGTAGGAGTGCAATTAGTACCACATGTAGATACAATATATTAACAATTACTTGTTTAACATGCCCTTAACCCATAGAGTGCTCCTCATTTCGCTGACTACTGTCAACAATATTAGACTGGTCTTACTTTGTGGGAGGAATCTATACACTTAAGTTACAATATAAAAGAACATTCTATGTAAAAACTCTAGAATGGGTGGATGAATTGGCTGAAGTGTAATCGTAAGATCAAATCTTCTTACTACATATATTTAACAAGTTCAGACCACCTTCACCTAGCCTCAAAATCGGCTCGCTGAATCGTTATGAACGTTTCGCATTGATATGATGGATACTTATAATGTCGAATAGACGCTGAAATAAAATCATCTAAGCAGAGCTACAACTTAGTACACATTCTTGCAACGATATATTAACATGTTTGTGTTGTGCATAAGTGACCAAAACCAAAGATAATTGAGACCGTAACGTCAAACTAACAGTTTATATAATCGGTACAAAACGTTTCGCTGCTTTGCAGAGGATATACGTGATGTAAATATAAAGTTTTCACATTGACCTAGTTCATTAAAGTACAATGGACAGACAATACTTGATTTGTGTTTATTTTCTACATTTACAAGACAGTGCAATAAATTGTCTTTAAACTGAACCCGTGTGGAACCTGCATTATTGTTAATTTTATATTGTAATTGTCTTAAATTAAAACCTTTGATATGTTGCGGTTAGGATTATACTTATAAAACAGCCACACACCTCTGAAATATGTTACACTGATTAAACGTGGTGGGAATCAAGTCATATTCTGTTTATATCGAAATCAGTCTTGGTTATGCAAATCTCGGTACATTGATGCGTCATCATGGATCAGATTATGATTATCAATTACCCTTGTGTAAACTTAAAATAATAATTACGGCTAACGATAAATGAATTGTATTTATGTTATTGATCTGCAATCACTATCAGTTCCGTATATCAAGTACATGCGTCGTGTTGTACATAACGCATGCTCAATCCGGTGGACGATGAGAGATTTTCAGGAGTTTATTTCCTCACTAAAAGCCATGGATGTACACTCAGTCGACGGGATTTTGCTCTCATTCATGTATATAAATGTCAATCAAGTTCAAACCAATGTGTGATAGAGCAGCTTTAGTTGGTCGTTTAAGCACTATTTACCGACTTTTAAGTAATATATCCTCTACTCGATACACCAACCCAATATATGAGAGAAACCCTTACAACATAAACCCAACCACGACCGGTGTTAATTATACAACCTTACCAGTACAAAGTCTACAATATAGTAAGACTGTATTGTTTATATTCATCAATGCACTAGCTATGAACACGAAATCACGAATGCATTTAACTTAAATAAATATGATTCTAATTTACATTTATATTTTCCTAGCCGATACTTTATTGAATGTAGATCATATATAATTCCCTTTCAAAAGTTTATATTATATACTGTTTTGCTTCCAGCTTTAAATATGATGATCGTTCTCAATATATATTTAATAAATCTGTTGTGTCTGCTGGTTATTAAGTTGTCATAGTTTCCCTTTTATTTCCATAATATTTTGAGTAGCCAATATGAAGAACTTAATGAATTCAATACTACATATGAAACTAAAGCTGAACAATTTCTATCCGACAGGAAGTCTATTATTACATACATGTCATAATTATTTTCAAAGTGTATCCAACAAAAATAAATTTACATAGTATAGTAAAATAAGTTATACGAGCGAAACTAAGACAATGTGTTACGTGCTTAGGCTCGAATAAACAGTAACGTAGAAAGAGTGAAAATAACAAGCTTGTAAAACTTACTAAACAATTTATTGAGCACAAATATTTTTCAGAAAAGAAAAAAAAAATACGGTTTTAAGAATCAATTCCAAAATTAATCCAAGAATAATTCGAAATATTATCCACTAGAGAAATTGCAAAAGTACTGGTAATAAAATGTCCAAATAATTTCAAGTTCGAATTCCAGAGAATTATCCAAAATGGAAGACGATGTCTCTTCATGAAGTCAGTTCTTGTTAATGAAAATATATGAGCACATATTCTTTTCCAGATAACTAACAAAATAATTCCTCTTGATTCAAACGAATTGACATAATTTCCAGTACAAGGTAATTTATAATAACTCCAAAAGACACAACTTAATATTCTAACAGCCCAGTTTTATACTGAATAACTCGCTCCAAAACATAGTTTGTATACCTGTTTTTACGTAAACAAGAAAGGGGTCACGACCTTCTAGAATATCTCAGAACAATTTGACGTTCAAGAAATCACGTAAACAGCGTATGACCCAACTAAATGAGAAAGATGATTATACTGTACTCCATTTTTTCCTTGGAACCAACCAATCATTTTAAAAGTTTGCTTACACCTCTGAAATCAGGTCAGAAATGAGTTCAACACCTGGTGTTTATCCTGTACGGTACAGGTCACCCCCCTTCAACGAACGAATCATAAAACTTAAAATGCCAAATTTAAGTCTAACAAACATAAATAAAAATAAATATAAATGACTTAAGCAGCAGAGGAGGTGAACAGACCAAGTTTTCAAGCAAAAATAAGGCTTCTACGGAAACCGAAAATATCTAACAAAATGCAGAGAGTGTGAATAGACCAACTCTTTTAGGCGTCAGTTTACTAAACTGAGGCTTCCCAAAATTGCTTATATAGGCCTCAATTTAGTAAACTAAAGGCTTCCTTGTAAGGTTCCATTTAGTAAAAAAAAAGACGCCATTGTCATTAGCGTTCACATTCTCTGCTGCTATGCGCTAACTAAATATTTGATCAAGTCCGACACGATATCTTGCCCGAGGGTCTGATAAATTTATCGTTACAAATCCGTGTGGGATTGTCTGAGCGCGGCTAAAGAAATTTCTAAATTGATTATGATCCATATCGCCACCGCACCAAGTTTGCCAAATATTTCTAAGAGTATGAGTATCAACTCCGTTAAATACACACAGCATATTGCAGTTATCTCGGATCACTTTTGGTATTTGAGTGTAACGTTGAGTGATATATATCACGTCGGTGTTTTTATGTCTGCCTCTGGAAAATATTCTAGCAGGATTTTTTTTGATTATCTAACATGATATCATCATATACAACTAAATTGTTAATACTTCCGTCACATGAGTCAATGCTAGGTGCCTCTTCGATATCGGTTATAAACTCAATAATATCATCGCCGTTAATTTCTTGCGCGGCTTCGTTAAAATCTTTTAACACTTCATAACATCGCTGATCATCTACACTCGGAGCAATCATATACAACTTATCCCACTTCATCCATCTCGTTATTAAATTAAGTAGCAATTGTGTTTTACCACTTCCAGATGGTCCGATGATAATCGCGCGAATAGAATCTGGTAACATTGCATGATGTTTAATAGGTTTTCGTTGTCGAGTAGCTGAATAATCAATTACATTCATAACTGTTATATATAAATTATGGATCTATATTGTGTGAAGTGTAGGACACGTACTGGCACAAATGACTTGACGACGATTACAACGAAAAATAATCGATCAGCGCTTTCTGGTAAATGCGTACAATGTAGTACGAAAAAATTTAGATTTACTTCCCTTGGTGCAACCAAGGCTTTAAAAAAAAACGAGGAGGTGATATTGCAGCCAAATTGACAAAACTCCCAGGAACACCGTGGGCAAAGTATCCAGGAGAAAAGCACCTTCCAGGATATAGCTACTGTGGACCGGGAACACGATTAGATATCAGACTTGATGATCAAAATCAACCCCGACCCGGCGAGTATCCAATAAACGCTATTGATAAGGCGTGTCATGTTCATGATGTCGCTTATAAAAGCAGTAATCTTCAACATAGACATCTTGCAGATGTAAAATTAATTCATGCGTTAAATGCTATTCCTGATAAATCCTTCAAAGAAAAGTTGGCTTCTTGGTTGGTAAAATCTGCTATGAAGGGTAAATTGATGTTAGGTGCTGGATAATTAATAATATGGAATCTATTTATTATTCTCCGAGAGGATACTGGAGAGGTTACGCAGCAATCAATAAACTCGCTAGCGCATCAAAGGTGAAAAAAACTACAGCGGCAAACTGGTTATCCAAACAGGCAATATGGCAAATTTATCTACCAGCGCCTAAACAAATTAACTACTCGCATTTTGATGTTACAACACCTAATGAAGTTCATCAAGCTGATATACTATTTCTGCCGCATGACAACGGTTACAAATACGCGTTAACGTTAGTTGATATTGCGAGTAGATACAAACAAGCAGAACCGTTAAGGACAAAATCATCTACTGAAGTAGCTTCTGCATTTGAGAGGATTTATCGACGAGGTCCTCTGCGCTGGCCAAATCTGTTACAAGTTGATCCTGGCAAGGAATTTCAAGGCGCTGTTTTAACAATGATGAAACATCATAATGTCGCCATCAGACGAGGACACACTGCGCTACATCGCGATCAGGCAATTGTTGAACGGTTTAATCGGACACTTGCTGAGCGGTTATTTGGATATCAATACGCGAAAGAATTCATTCAAGAAAAGCGATCCCGTGAATGGGTCAAGAGATTACCAGGTGTAGTTACCGCAATCAATAATGAGATTACTAGAACAATTAATATGAAACCTGTCAACGCTATTAAAAAGAAGTATATACCCGTACAACCACAAAAAGATTTCTCTAGAAACACAAGTGTTTCCAACGTTAGCGTTTCCCAACCAATTCTTGGTAGTAATGTCATTGTAAGGTACTTATACGAACCAGGAGAGCTTGAGGGTGGTAAAAAAAGAGCTACTGATCCTATTTGGAGTGTCACTACGCATAATATATCCGGCATAACACGATCTACGGGTAGACCTCCAATCTATAGACTGGATTCAACTGCTCCTCAGCGGGGTTTTACACGCGAACAATTACAAGTGATTCCCGAGGATACTCAATTACCACCGCGTGGTCTTAATTAGCACCCAGGGTGCTGTCACCCCGGCGTCTATTACACTCAAGACAGGTCAACATCACATTGTTTCTGACATGACCGAGATTGTTATTTTTTCTGTCTACGGTGAATTGGCGAGGATCTTTATCCGAATACTGCCAACGCATTATACAATTGCAACTCGCGCAGTAATTATTTTGTTGTTGCTTCAAAGTGATTATTAATTCAGCATCAATGTCAAATTCTCGTTTATTTTTTTTATCCTGTTGTTTATAGCCAGAGAGTTTTTTTCTGATTATATCACCAGTGATAAAATCACCAGTGATAATATCGTTACCAATGATTTCATCGTCAACAACAATTCTTCGAAGTTGGTTTATTCGCCGTACTCTCGATACTGCTAGATAAACTAAATTTGACCACTCAATGCGATTATCTACTATCCAAAGAGTTGTATCGGATATAGTCAATCCCTGTGAAGAGTGTATTGTTGCTGCATAACCTAGCGTCCACGGGGATTTATCAACACGCAATGCATCTTCGACGACGCTGATATCAACCAACACAATATCATTTAATACTAAATTCTGCTTTTGTTGTTGTCCAGGAATGTCAACGTCGATATTCTGCTTTCGTGTATCCTTAGGTCTATAACAGAGTGGTACTGGAAGCGTTACATATTTTTCTTGATGTAGCGCAAACAACTTCATCTGAAGTGCGTCTCTGACTATTTTTCTACTCGCGATTATTAAATCATTTGGCTTCCACATTTCCCAAAAATCATTCATGGGAGTTTCAGAGATTATTTCACGCGCTATTTCACATTGGATTTTATCCGGTTGTAATCTAATTAGCGCTTTGAACTTGCGTAATTGTTCATCAAGTGATCTATGATCAGTATTAATCTCTTCATAATAATCTACAAATCCCTTTAGCCATTCATGTGGAGATCCACCAACAAATGGCTGTGGTTGACCGTGATCCCCGCACATGACGACTTTTGTGTTTTTTGTCAACAACCATGATAGAAATGTCTGTAATACTGTCAACGATACCGTGCATATTTCATCCCAGATTATTATTTCAGGAATAAATTTATCGCCCATTCGATCAGGAGTCCATGTATCGCCTTTCCATCGAAAGAAGCTGTGATAGGTACAAGCTTTTACTCCCCGCGCTATCATCTCTCTGGCGAGTCTGTGAGTTGGTGTTAGCACAATCATGTTAGAAACGCTAGCGTTTCCACGACGAAATAATTCAATTACCCGAGTTGTCTTTCCTGATCCACCACAGCCGTTTAAATAAACTGTCTTGTATCTACAAATCGGATCTGATACGGGCGGTGCAGTAGAAAATTCTGATTGAATCTCTGAGATATTATGGTTACTTTTCAAGTATTTATCATCCATAGTAACGTCTGCGGATTTACAATACTCATGTAGTGTTTCTTTTTTAAACCTCCAATTTCCCCACGCTTCCTTAGGATCTGTGAATTTAGCTACATCTGATTTGTATTTCTCATGGATATACATCGAATCAGTAGCTACTCTAACCGCGGTATTAGGAAATCTATTTATCATCGAGAATAGATTAATACAAGAATAGGCTAGCATAGAACTTCTCAAATGTGTGTATTGACAACTTTTTCCATCACAGTAGGTAACAACCGTACCTAGTTTCTTACCATTTCGAAGGACATCATCTACCCAAACATTATTAGTTCCGCTCGCAGATTTGTAAGCTTCCTCATCTAATTCCCCTGATAGAAAAGCGTTCTTACGGGTTACAAATTTCCCTTTTTTTATTAAATCAGATATTATGAAATTGTATTCTTCATCGTCTATGATTAATCTCGAAGAGTATTTTGCATTATCAAATCTTCCACCTTGAGTGAATTTACCGATTATTTTTCGTCCGAGATCTTTAGCCTCTCTATTACTACCTTCGAATAATTTCTTAGACCAATCTATGATTTGTTCCTCGCTGAAATTCTTCGAATTTCCATCTAGAAATTGTTTTCGTTGTTCGTTAATTATTTTTTCTAGATCGGGTTTTGGTAACCAAACATCTTTCTGAGCGTTATAACAAATAATCGCTTCACTGACAATTAACGATTGTAACATCTTACTATCGATCATATACCGCAATAGCACAATTGGCATCCACGCTTTTTCATACATATGTCTACCAAGCCAAAGATAACTACACGGATGTAACCCTGTAGCTAATTCGAATGATATCACACGAGCGAACCCGGTTAAATCAAAATCAGGCAATGGACCATTAATCGCAACACGAGTCATTTCATGTGTGGGGTGTCCAAATCGTTTGAAGTACTCAGAGCATTCTCCATACCCGAGAAAACTTCCAGGATAACACGCGGATATATCAATTGAAATCATACCATCACGTGAGTATTTCGTATTCCACAATCCTCCATGACCAAATTCGACGCAACTCAACTTCACGTCCTCCAGAAAATTATTTCGTGTTGGGCGCCATGAATTCTTTTCTCGTGCGAAGTGAGCTACCACTGATGGAATAGTAAAACTATCCGTAAGTAGTTTTTCTACAGTAGAAATGCTAGCATTTCCCTCTAAATACTCATTAGCGATTTTTTTCATTCTAGTATCTAATTCTTCAGTTCGATATAATTCACCATTTGGTTTTACAAACTGATCAAATCCTATTTCCGGATGATCATTACTACTGATTAACCATACTGACACAGGGTCGTCTTTGGTTAACGCGTGAATAGCATCAAATAATTTCTCTTCATAGAAACCATCGTTAGAAAATTCTTTAGATATATATCGAACAGTTCTTTCTCGTGGAAATATATTTACCGCTGGTGTCCACGCGTGTTTGTTATGATCAATAATTTCAATTGGAGCTCCTCGCGATTGATATTTCGGTTCGTATAATACTTCTCCGGTTATCGTTGCTACCGATATTGGAAATTTTAATAATGCTTCTAATTTAGCTATATCGGAAATCCTTGCTCCATGTTGATTCACTGTTAGTTCCCATTCGGTTATTTTTTTTCTTCGTAGATCAGTTAATTTGTTTCCTCGGAGGGAATTTGTAAAGTGTTCTATTACCCGTGTTGCTACACAATTGACCGACGACGACTCTTTCACAGGTGCTAGTTTTGCAATACTTGGCTTATCATTTAGCTGATATATTCCGTAAACAACTGCTGTTACAGGGTAAGATTTCTCATAGTATGGTCTATCAATTCCAGTTAGAATTCCTGGTTTGGAATCTCTACTCACAATAACAAATTTTTTATCCTTGAGGATTGGTTCAAATTTATCTCTGATAATCCATACACCTTCCTCTTCGATAATGAATTTTATTCTAAAAAAATACCTCTGCAGAGAATTGCTTTGCTTGAAATCCTTTGGATTTCCACCCTTGGATTTCTGGCCAATGTGTGAAAGTATCTCAGCAGCTCTTGTATCGTTCATAGTAGCATCAATTACGGGTACATTGACACCAATAATTCGAAATGTCGACCACGCATGAGATGCTCCATCGCGCTTAAATTCATTAAAACAGTAGCTGATTTTACTCAGAAGTGGTTTGTCATCTATTAGACTTTTAGGTATATCAGAGATTCTATCGAGATTAAATCTAGCATTTTTCCAAGGCTTAATTTTCGATAATCTCTTGAATTCCTTCATATTATAATTAAAACAAGTATTTAAATAAGAAAATTTTTATATAATGAATCATTGCAAATGGCTTATGATTGGATCAAAGACTCCGTGTAACAAATCATGCAGAAATGAATTCTGTGGGTATCATATGCAGAGTGTAAGAAACGGTTCGGAGGGACCTCTACCATGCTTGCATTGTGGGGTAGGTGTAAGAGGCAAGTCGCAGTTATGCATTAATTGCGGGGGTAAGCGTTATAGAGAGTTAAAACGTTATTATGACAAGCGAAGAATCAAAAATCCTAACGACGTCAATGACGGCAAAATCATAAAAACGTCTGCTGATTATATAAAAAGATTTGTCAATGTTATAATTCAGCCAATTAACGAATTAGACAAATAGATATATTATATATAAATGAGCCAAGAATTTCAAAGACATCCTGTTATTAAAAATTACGAAGCTTCTCGTGATGGTGTTGTTAGACACTGTAGACTCAAGAAATCTGTTGGTGTTGTGAATAATCAAGGGTATTTGATATTTGGTGCTGGAGGGAAAATACATCTTAATCATCGTTTCGTTTATGAAGTGTTTAATGGATTGATCAAGGATGGTTTTGTAATTGATCACATAAATAGCATTAAGACTAATAATTCTTTATCGAATCTACAAGCTATTTCTCAACGTGAAAACTCCAAACGAGGAGGAACTGGGAAATACTCGAAAATTGCTAGACCTGTAAGATCGTTTAATACTGAAAATAACACGGAGATAGTATTTCAATCAATAAACGCAGCTGGTAGGCATTTTGATATTCACCCCTCCTCAGTACAAAAAGTAGCAGAACGAGTACAAAAATCGGCGATTTCTAGAGAAAACAGACAAAAAATTCAGTTTTCTTACGTATAATACGTAAACTTGCAATGGAAATCCTACGGATTTCACACGGGAATAACTCCGTTAGGTATAACGCGTGTGACAAATCACCAATGACAGAGTTACGGATCTTAAACATGGAAACGCTAGCGTTTCTAACATTGATTTTGATTGGTTAGTTTCGCTATTATGAATCTGAACAAAACACAATCAATTTTGTCTTTTTTCAAGTATTAACAGAACTGTTTTATAGACACGTCGTATTTAAACATTTTTTTTAATGTCTGTTTCAAGTATTATATGTGTTTTCAACGTTGTCAGTGATCGCTAATAAACAAACAAATAATTACAATCACTACACCTCTTTTATATCACCTCGTCGTAATGAGTGTATATATATACAAATTCGTCTTTATTATAATTGGGCATTTAGCCGAAATTCAAGTGTAAACAAAACCACACCGTCACACGTGGTATGAACGTTATTATTGACATTCAAAACCAAAGTTTTGATTTGGCGGTTTTGGTTTACACTTGAATGTAGAATAGCCCGCGTCATCCATTGTCATTGAAAATCAATTCATTCACCTATAATCTATTGTTGTACCGTCCTATGTGTATATAACCGCCTACTACACTAGATCAGGGGTTATTGTGCCGTCGTCATCCATTGTCATTGAAAATCAATTCATTCACCTATAATCTATTGTTGTACCGTCCTATGTGTCTAACTGGTAAATACTATTAATAGTAAAACCAAACCGTATATAACCGCCTACTACACTAGATCAGGGGTTATTGTGCCGTCGTCATCCATTATATTGTATATAATCATAATCACCTATAATCGCATTAAGCTTCTGGGTATACTAAGATGCTCAACACCTTAGTGTATCCAGAATTCATTTTGAACAAATATATTTTTATATATATATGAATCTTGAAAATCTCAAATTGATTATTATTGAAATCAACAAACTTAAGGATCAAAATATAAAATTATGTTCAGGTTTGGATTGTGATCAAATTATGACCGATTTCGAGGATATACAATTTGCAGAACAGACTGGAAAATATGTCCTATCTAAAAAATATTTTTTAATTAAGAATATCCAAAAACTTATACGTGAGAGCTTAGTAAATACTGAAGATGTTACTGTATTCGTACCATTATGTAACATCGTTGAACGTGTACGAAAGCAATTAGGCTTAGAATATGAACAAAAAAGAATTATTAATTGTAAAGTGAGACAATTAAAAATACTAATGGAAAACTCTGAAGGTGATGAGCCCCACGCGTAGAGAGCCTCCTTTGTTTGTATAACCAGTACGGTATATAACATGTACATAACATGTATAACATGTTACCTGTGCAAACGAGGAAGTAAAATTATGTGTGTGACTCAGTACAATAACAAGGAAGTATTAAAATGCTTTGCATTTTTAGGTTAGTGATTTTTTTTTTACTTAAAAATCTTTGATGAAATGCTTTGCAATGAAATGCTTTGCAAAGAAATGCTTTGCATTTCTAATTAAAAATTGCAATGAAATGCTTTGCATTTCTAATTTGACAATAGTAATACTCTTTCAATAATGGTAGGAGAATCATTAACAACGAGATTAGCTAGAGAAAGGCTTAGCGCTATCCGGAAAATATTACCTCTTCGTGATAAAATCCGCGAAAAACTTCAACAACGGCAATTACTTCAAACTGACTTCACAGAGGATACAGAGCAACTCTTCAAACCTATTGTTAGTGCAACTGAGGGTGTGAAAACAGCAACTGAACGGGCGATATACGGAGATGTCCCTAAAGAAGGTCCTAGAACAGAGAAGCCTCTTCTCCCTGTGTTGGAGAAAATAGCAAAACGAACTAAACAAACAAAGAAATCATTAAAAACACTTCCTGGTGATATAATAACTACTGCAAGACGACAAGAAGAACTTCAGGAAGAAATTGAACGATTAGGTGATATTGATATTTCCTCACCACCATCTGAACCACTTGAAGAATTTCAAGAAGAAGAGGAAGAAGAAGAAACGAGAGCTGTTCCAAAAGGGGACTATCCTCCTGAAAGGATATTTACAGTTGATGCGTTAAATAAAATCAGAAATATCCCAACACTTGCTGGATTAGCTAAATTTACAAACGACAACGTTAAAAAACCGAAGAGAGATAAGCATTTAATAGACGACACGTCTAAAGAATTTGTAAAAGGTTCAGAAATTTGGGCAAATAAGGTGTTTTTAGCAAACCGCAAGGAAACTAGAATCACAAAAGAAATAAGTAGTGATTATAATCAGTTTCTAGCTATTGTAAAGGGAGTCACATCAGCACCACCAGTATACACAGCAGACCCAATCCCTGATGAAATACAAATAATGGCAGAGGCAGATTCTAAGAAGGGTGCAACTGGTACAACTAAAAAAAAGGGTAGTGGTTTAGTTGGTAAAAATCCTATGGATTTTCACGCTAGTGTAACATGTCCTGGTAATATTCTTGGTGATATAGCACGATTAGAAGTACTCGTAGGAGGAAAACGAGCCGGGAATAACTCACCAGAAATAATCAATGAAGCCGCTGATATCTGTAGGAGGTTATTTCAAGGTGGTATCATGGATATTGCAACATATCGAGATTTCATTGAAGAGTTAGCAGAAAATTCTTTGGATGGAAATTCTTCGAATTTCTATGGTTATCATAGCGACTAATTAGATAAATAACAATTTGTAGAATCATTAGTGATTCTGTATATAGAATAATGATCATACACTACAACCATGATAAACCAACGAATGTCTACGTGGTAAACTCACGATTACCAAAATACCGAGCATACTATGGAGATGGTCTCGGTAATACTATAATGGGATTATTTTCAAGAATGGCTCCAAAAGTGGCTCCGTTTGCAAAACAATTATCAATGAAAGCAATTGATGTTATCCGAGATAAGGGTATTAACGCTGTTGGTGATCTTGCCGGGAAGGCATTTTCAGCCGCAAGGGATAAACTAACAACACTAGTTCGTGGAAGAATTTCAAAACCTAGAACCAGAAATGCTAGCATTTCTAACACAAGTGTTTTACCATCTACCACGGTAATGCCGGCTGGGGTTAGTAAAATAATAAATAACGCAGTAGATAAAAAACTACAGTCGTTGCAGGATAATATAACAGCAAATATGATAGCCGGAAGTGGGCTTAGAGGGGGGGCTCGTAGGCGATAGAATCATCATCAGCGTCTGAAATATTTATTTGGAAAGGATTTCCAAATATTATAGTTATTGCAGCGCTTCTTACGGTAGAATTACTTGTTCTAGAATCATTTATTTGAATAGGATTCTCAGTTTTTATGTTTATTTTTAAAATGTCAGGATCAGAATCAGAAATATTTCTAGTGTCAGAATCACTTATGATTCTAGTATTAGTATTTCTAGTGATAGAATCAGAATCAGAATCAGAATCACTTGTGCCAGAATCACTTGTGATTCTAGAAACATTAATGTTTCCACTTACATTTTCAGATATTTTCATTATTAAATACACTCAACTAAATAATTAATTTATAAAAATTATTTTGATTTAGACCATCGGATATATAATAAAAATGTTCAAACAGAACCCTGATGTTGCATTTGACATGGAAGCCCCAGTGCTCAAAGATACCTCTGTACGCGATTATCAATTTTTTGCTTATCACGCATCGCAACCTAATACTCGTGGAAGAATTGAACTTCAAGTTCATGATACCAGTAAATACTTTTTACCCGCTGAAGCCTTTATTGAAGTCGAAGGTGAACTTGTAACAGATGTTGTAGCTAATACACCATATGCAGCTAATATCCAAGTCGGTTTTGTCAATAATGGCATCATGGCATTATTTGAAAGTGCTAGATATCTCATTGATGGAAAAGAAATTGAATCTATTGAACGCGAGGTTGATGTAGCAACAACAATAATTGGGTTAGCAAGATACTCTGACGATTATACAAGATCGGCCGGTCCATCTATGATGTTTGCAAAGGATGTTAAAAATACGGCGGGAAAAAATCCATTTGTTATAAGACAACCAAATGATCGTGGTGTTGGTGCTGCTGCTGCTGCTTTTGCTGGTCCTGGTGCTGGTCTTGCTGGTGGTATTGAGGATATGATTATAAACAATGATCCTGATTTCAATCTAGGAGCTGCAACAAGAATAGCAACATTACAAGGAGATCGTCGACGATTTTCATGTGCGATTCCGCTCCATCATATATTTGGATTCTGTAGAAATGTCAGAAAAGTTATTTATGGAGTAAAGCATACTGTAGCACTAGTGCGAAAAGGTGATGATAATAATGCAATCTGGCGCATTGGCGGTGCTGCGGGTAAAGTCATTTTATCAAAACTATCACTATGGATGCCAGTGTTGACTCCATCATTGTCAGTAGAACCACGGTTGCTATCATTTATGGATCAAGGGGGAAAGAGATTATTAAGCTGGTTGACAACGTCCACAGATACCATGGATTCTAATATTGATGGTACACTTACATGGCATTTGGCATCACGACAGGGTGTTTCAGCTCCACGGCATATTTTTATTGCTCTACAGGATAAAGCGCGATTGGATAATCAAGAAAGTTCCCATATGATATTTGATCAAATCGGATGTAATGAAGTTTCACTAAAAATAAACGGACAACAAGAACCATCAGAGGATATACAACTTAACTATGAAAATAATCATATTGCACGAGTTTATCATCGATTGCTATCATTTATGGGACGTGATCAAAATGTAGATACTGGTCTACAAATATCACAATTGGATTTTAAAGGTCTGTATCCGATTTATTACTTTTCCCTAGAACATCTTGACTTGATGAAACAGTCCGTAGTTGATATACACTTCCGAGCTCGTGTAACCCGTCCTGCTGGTATTGTTAATTATAGAGCGGTTGCTGTTATTCTTAGTGATAAGTCAATGATACTTGAGGGTACTGGTGGACGAATGAGATTGGTAGATGCACCAGTAGAAAATCTATAAGATTTTCTAAATCTATAATTGAATTTAGAATCAATCTATTTTGTATAATGTCGTATAGTAATATCAATGTCACATTGACACCTGGTCAAATAAAAAAATTACAATCTAAATCAGCTAAGCAATGTGGAACCACAATAACGCTGAAATTTAATCAGATGAATGGCGGAGGGAATAAACTATCGCTAACAAAAACTCAGGTTAATCATTTTAATAAAGCGTTGGAAGAAAAAAAAGGAGTTCAGGTTACTCTTTCTACGAGCGCGATCCGTAACATGGAAAAGACTGGTGGTATATTCCCGTTGTTAGGGTTGATTCCAGGATTGATTGCCGCAGCGGCCCCAGCGGTGGCGAAGGCGGCAAGGGTTAGGAGCCATTGGTACAGCGGCAGGAATGGCGTTGAAAAAGGCAACTGGGAAGGGTTATAAAAAAAAGGAAAGGGTCTAAGACTACCAGGAACCCCGTATTCATGGTACAGCGGAAAGGGTCTTCGAATTCCAGGAACGATCTGATAGTTCCTATGTCCAATTTTGATTTAATTGATGCCGCTAAAAAACTAGCGATAAAAAACTTCAGAGGGGTTTTTATGAAAGATCAGTTACCGGCACAACCAAATGATGTTGAAACCGGTATTATTAATCTAGATAACAGCGATGGACCTGGAACTCACTGGGTTTGTTACGCGATTGATCCTCGTGGGATTATTTATTTTGACTCATATGGACTAGCGCCTCCGAAAGAATTTAACCGCTATGTAAGTAAATTAAAAATACCCCGTTGGTATTCCACGTTACCAACGCAAACAATGCTTGACCCACCCATATGTGGCAATGAAGTATTAAACGTACTTGATGCTATTTCACGAGAATCTTTGATGAAACCACCTCATATAGTAGTAAATGAGTATACTAGCGGTCAATGGATTAGAAATCCATAGGATTAGAAATCCATGAAAATTCTACGAATTTAAACGATAAAAATATTTCTATAATAATGATTGATATTTGGGGACGACCTTTATCATCGCTGAAGAAACCTGATAGTGGAGTTGAAACAGTTGATAAGGATATTAAAAAACTAATCGAAGATGAAATAGCTGAAATATTAAACCTAGCAAATGTTGATCCTGGTGAAATAGTTGTATTTCAAGATCGTCAGGGTAAGTTGAAAAGTAGTAATATCTCTCTTAATGATATTTTGGTTAAACGACGAGACGCAGCAGAGGATACTATCGCGTTATTTTCTGATGGGGGTAAACTCAAACCAGGTGTACTTGTTTCAACGATTACGGATAAACTAACAACAGTCGATAACACGGCGAATTCATTGAAATCACTCAATGATAAGTATGACGATCATATAGTTGTATTTGACCAATTTTCTGAATTACAAAGAAATACAATTGACCAGATTGATAAACCCATACTAGAATTTTTTGGAAATCCACCAGTATCCACACCACCACTCACCACGATAAAAGATTCTATTGTGGAACTAGTAGCTCTTCAAGCTGAATATGATAAACATGTGAGACAATATTCAACTCTCCGTAAAAACCTTATTGATAAATTTTTTGTAACCACATTTGATAAAATTGATATAACCCTTCCTAGTATTAAAAAATCCATCGATGAGCTTAAAACATTCAACAACGCAATAAAGGATGATGCAACGAGGATGATAAGTATTGTTGAAAAAACAAAAATTCCTCATGATAAATCTATCGTCAACAACGTAGTATACACGATTCAACACGGTTCATTTATGTGGACTCCCACAAATAACATTTTAAACATAACCGCAGCAGTCAAGGGTATTTATCGATTAACAATAGTATCACCGACTCAATTCAATATATCATCAAGTAGTTCATCTGGAGTCAATAATACGATATCAACGATCATCGACAAGGATACAACTGAACAATTCACGATAACGACTACAGATATAAATCTAGCCAGGGTTTCAGTAACGTGGTACGTAGAATTCGTAGTGGATTTAAGTAAACAATTAAATTGATTTAAAAATTCTGAAAGAATTTTGAATTGAAAATGCTAGCGCTTTTAAAATAAAATGACTCCATCATCGAATCAGTATCGCTATGATCAAGTCAGAGAATTTCAAACTAAACTCAATTCTCTCTGTGAGGAGTATCAAATAAAAATAAAAAAATACCAACGAAGAATAACCGCAGTTGATGTCACTGTGTATTCAGTGTCGGGAATAATCACTACTGCTGGGATAATACTGTCTTCGGTTACAATGATTGCTCCGGTTGTAGTACCAATAGTTATTTCTTCGATAGCTACAATCGCCGGGATATTAACCGGGATCACAAAAAAACTATCATCGTGTAGCCAGAGTAAACTACATAATTATATAATAAAATTTCATATTGCATCTGCCGGTTACTCGCAATTATCCTCGTTAATATCATCATCACTCGACGACACAACAATATCAGATAGCGAATTCTCAACGATGGCGGAATTGTATAAAACAACAATGCTAAAATTAGAGAGAAATGATAATAATAATGACATCACCGCAAGAACTACTTCAACAAATAGTAGAGAATACAACACCGGTGAAAACAAGCACGATATCAGTAACCTCAACGCGTCCTGAATTCAGTGTGAATTTCCCGATTCCCGTTCCCGTGAGCGAGATCGCACTAGCAAAACTACGAGTGTATCATAGCTGGCCTAATATTAGATCGGTAGCATTTGGTGGTCAACAACCAAATAATTCCTTGGTATTCGCGTGGAAAAATCGTGAAGATGGAACCCCAGACTGGAACGTTGTCTCGTTACCAACTGGGTCATACCAAATCGAACAGATCAACGCTGAATTTCAACGTAGAATAAAATCTCTCACTGGAAAAGAATCAAAAATCGCTATAACGGTTCACGAGCCGACGTTATCATCTGCTATCGAGATTAATTCCCCTGGGTATGTTGTAGATATTTATCAGAGTTCTATAAGATCAGTGTTAGGATGGCCTGAATTACCACCGGATAACTCGCGAGAAAATTCGAAGGATTTTCCACCCGAACCTAAAAAATCCGATTATATCACCAACAAAATAAAACCCGTCAATGAAGTCAAGAGTTATCAAGATTATGCTCCCGATAAGTTCTTAAATAAAAAAATTTTTGAATCAATTTATGTTCCTCTCATTGACGGAAATTTCACAGCAATGAATAATGATTTTTCACTACTGCTAATATCTCTTAAATCCGGCTCTCTCACTAAAGACGAGTTTATCAGCATCGTAGAAACGGGTAATAAAATCATCTATGATATGAAAATATTTCACTCGATAATTATTCAAGAAGTATTAAATGAAGAGATATTACATGATAAGTTTGCGGATCTATACAATATTAATAAAACGGAGATTAAAGATTTTAAAATCCCTGGATATAACCCGGATAAACTAAAGAAACAACTTGACGATGCTATTGGTATTGGGTTCAAAAGAATCCACGATAATTGGAAAAAATCGAAGAATCCTACAGCAAATATTCTGAAATTTAATAATGATCCAGAAGGCGGCGGTAGACATATTGCTCCGAACAATGTGAATATTTCAACGGTGATTGCGCTCAATTTAGTATGTGACGTTATCGAAGGAAATTATCAAATAAATCTCGAACAATCAAATCAAGCTCAGCAGGGATATATTTTATACTCATTTGCACCAACGGCTCCTCCAGGATTTCTAATTATTGAAGACCCAACTAATCTAGTCTATATGCGATGTCATAATAATTTGTTAACGAGAATTAATTTCAAACTCACTGACCAATCTAATAATCTGATTGATTTACGAGGTGAGGTTTTACAAATTAGTTTGTTTGTGAAATCCTAAAAGGATTTTGAAGTAAAAAAATTGTTAGTAAAAATCGAAGATTTTCATAGCAGCAGAGAATGTGAACGCTAATGACAATGGCGTCTTTTTTTTTTACTAAATGGAACCTTACAAGGAAGCCTTTAGTTTACTAAATTGAGGCCTATATAAGCAATTTTGGGAAGCCTCAGTTTAGTAAACTGACGCCTAAAAGAGTTGGTCTATTCACACTCTCTGCATTTTGTTAGATATTTTCGGTTTCCGTAGAAGCCTTATTTTTGCTTGAAAACTTGGTCTGTTCACCTCCTCTGCTGCTACTTATATCAGATATACGTAACATCTTCCCCCATAAAATAAAAAGAAAGATTTATATCATAAAACTTTCTTTTAACCACAAACCAATTTACTCTTGAGGTTAAAATAAACTGGTATAAATTACACAATGTATATGATATAAGATATTGTTATACACGGGAAAGAGCGTCTGATATTATATTATATTACTTGTCAATGTCCCACAATATGTTCTAAGAAAGTCACACTAGCACGACAGAACTCACTTTTAGGTAAATTAACTGTCAAACATGCATCAGGGAGTCTGTCAAAGAATTTTCGAATTGTTGCTAGATGTTCTATCCAGGTGTCGTAGTAGATGATGACGTCATCTATATAGGCATCACAATTTTCTAGACCAGAGGTGATCATATTCATAAGACGTTGAAATGTACTTAGTGACCCTTTCATCCCAAATGTCATTACCTTGTATTGGTAAAGTCCATCTGGAGTCACAAATGCTGAGATTTCCTTTGCTCTTTCCGTTAGTGGAATCTGCCAAAATCCTTTCAGAAGATCAAATTTGGTGACATACTTGTCATTCCCGATTTTATCAATACAATCGTCAATTCCTGGTAATGGGAATTAATCTGTTTTTGGTCAGACTGTTCACCTTCCTATAATCAGTGCACATACGGAATGTTTTAACTGGTTTTGGAACAAGTATGCATGTTGATCTCCAATCACTTTTCCTGGGCTCAACAAAATCATTCTCCAGCAAATATTGAATTTCGTTTTTAAAGTAATCCTGTTTGAGTGGATTCATCCTGTATGGATGTTGTTTAACAGGTTTGGAATTTACAATTTCAACGTCATGAAAAATTTTGTTTGTCCTTGTAGGAATATCTGGAAATAAGTGCTCATATTCAAATAATAACTGTTTCAGTTCATTTTTTTAGACCCTTTTTTGGTACATCTTTGGATACTCTTTGGAGATTGAATTTAGTATTTTTCCTAGGCTCGATTTTGGACAATCTCTCGAACTCCTCCATATTATAATTAAAACAAGTATTTAAATAATAATTGTTTTTATAATGAATCACTGTAAGTGGCTTATGATAGGATCATTAATCGTTTGTAACAAATCCTGCAGAAATTAATTCTGTGGATATCATTCACAGAGTGTCTGACGTGGAAGCTTAGATCGGCTACCATACATATGAGTGGGGTGGGTGTGCGATGAAAATCGCAGCTGTCTCAATTGTGGTGGTAAGCGATACAGGGAACTGTTATGATCAGAGAGTTAAAACTTCTAACCCTGACTCTGACTCTGTCAACGACAAAATCATAAGAACACCTCACGACTACATTGATAGATTCTCAATAAGTAATAATTAAACAAAATAAGTAATTAGACAAATAGTATATATGTATATAAATGAACCAATAATTTAAACCACATCCCGTGATCACGAACGATGAAGCATCTCGGGGTGGTGTAGTCAGACACCGCAAATTGTAAAAAACATTAGGGTTTGTTGATAATCATGACTTCATCCGTGCTGTTATGTTTGGTTTGGTAGACATATATCTGCAGAAACAGTGGTTACCAATAGTGTTATTACGGTGTATGATTCATTCCAAAATAATGATATCGCTGATTGTCAGTGAAACAATTATATAATATCGGAAACATACTGAAGTTTGGTTACCACAACCCGATAGTCTAGATAGTATAATTAGCGAAAACAAACAAAAATGTCCTGATCTCGACGAAGAATGTATCGTCAAATGGTCCAGGGAGATTTTTGAAGTCAGAAATTATCACGCAAAGAAGCTCGGTTGAAGAAAAATTGGTAAATTCACCCAGGGTGTAAAAAATATGATCACAAGCGACATTATTCACAATTAATTCTAGATGATGCTGAATACGATTTTGTAATCGCAGATGCAACATTTCGAGGTAAATATGTCAATTGTAATGACGCTTTCTTGTCCGATGGAACAAAATTCGGTGCCGTTGTTACTTACATAGATGGAGATAATCCCCAATACACACATTTAAGGTCGTCTAAGCTGGCTTATGCTTCTATCAATTTGCTATCGATGATAAATATATTTCCTGACAACGCACTTAGAATCGCCATTGATTCAGTTTTATACCGATGTAAAACATAGCGAAGCAGTGGCTGCATTTACAAATTCCAACGAGTGTTGGGGATCATGGAGAATGATCCGATCCAATATGTAGATACAAAACCAGTTACTTAAACGGTTGTGGTGGGTCAGGTAAGACGACTCGTGTGATTGAATTATTTCGATGGAAATCAAACATGATTTTGCTAACACCAACACACAGACTTGCAAAACAGATGAAACAGCGAGGAGTTAATGCTTGGACTTATCACAGTTTCTTTCGATGGAAAGGTGACACATGAACTTCTGATCGAATGGGCAAGAAATATATTCCTGAATTATTTTTTGGGATGAGAAATTCACAGTTTCGTTAGGGATGTTAAAAATGTTTCTTGATTGGCTATTTTTAAAGAATACAGCTGTGATAATGTGAGGCGATCATGGTCATCCACACCATTTGTCGTTTTATCTCCACATGATTTGCTGAAGAATTGTGTAGATTATTATAAATAAATTAATACTGATCACAGATCTCTTGATAAAGAATTAAGTAAATTTAAGAAATTAATCAGATTACAACCGGATAAAATCAGGTGTGAAATAGCGCGTGAAATAATTTCAAAAACCCCATGAAATGATTTTTGGGAATCGTGAAGACCAGACGATTTGATAGTGGCAAGTAGAAGGGCAATCAGAGACACACTTCAGATGAAGTTATTTGAAACACACAAAGAAAATTTCTAAACACTTCCAGTGCCATTTGTGTTATATTCCTACGGATACACGAAGACAGAATATCGAAGTTGATATTCCAGAACAAACTGAGAAGCAGATTATCGTGTTAAATGATATTGTGTCGGTTAATATCAGTGTTTTCGAAGATGCATTGCCGGCTGATGAATCTGCATGGACGCTAAGATACCCAATGACAATACAATCTTCACAGGGATTTACTATATCCGACACAGTTGTTTGGATTGTAGATGATCGCATCGAGTGGTCAAATTTAGTTTATCTCACAGTGTCCAGAGTACGAAGAATAAATCAATTACGAAGGTTTTGTTTAGATGCTAATGACACCACAATCAGTGATATTGTCAGCGATGACATAATCAGAGAACAACTCGCTGATTATAAACAACAAGATAAAACATAACAGAACATTTGATATTGATGCTGATTTATAATTACGCTGAAACAACAACAGAATAACAGAATAATCACTGCGCACGCGAGCTGTAATTGTATAATGTCTTGGTCATAGTCGGATAAAGATCCTCGCCAATTTTCCGCAGATAGAAAAGATAATAGCTTGGTCATACCAGAGATAATGTGATGTTGTATTAATTGAGTATCCTCGGGTATCATTTATAATTGTTCACGTGTGCATCACCGCTAGGGAGCAGTTGAATCTAATCTATATATTGCTGGTCTACCCGTGGATCTTGTTATGTTAGATATTTTATGTGTAGTGACACTCCAGATAGGATCAGTAGCTCTCTTTTACCACCGTCGAGTTATCCTGGCTTATATAAATATCTCACAGTGACATTGCCGAGTATTCGTTGTTTTGAAAAATCATTTTGTGGTTTTTGTACACGTATATACTTTTTTGATGGGGTTAGTAGGTTTCATATTAATTGTTCGAGTAATTTCATTTTTTAGCGCAATCATCACACCTGGTAATCTCTTGACCCATTCACGAGATCGTTTATCCTGGATAAATTTCGTTTGCGTATTGATATCAAAATAACCGCTCAGCAAGTGTCCGATTAAATCGTTCAACAATTGCCTCATCACGATGTATTGCAGTATGTCCTCGTCGTCTCGACGTATTATGATGCTTCATTGTTGATAACACTGCGCCCTGAAATTCCTTGCCAGGTTCAACCTGCAATAGATTTGATCACTGCAGAGGACCTCGTCGATAAGTCCTTTCAAACGCAGAAGCTACTTCAGTTGATGACTTTGTCTTTAATGGTTCAGCTGGTTTGTATCTACTCGCAACATCAACTACGGTTAGCACATACTTGTATGTTTGTTTATTAACAATATCATGCGGCAGAAATAATATATTAGCCTGATGAACTGCATTAGGGACGCTGACATCAAAATGTGAGAAGTTAATTTGTTTATGCGGTGGTAGATAAATCTTCCAAATCGCCTGTTTGGATAACCAATCAACCGTGGTGGTATTGTTTACTTTTGCGGCGTTAGCGAGTTTATCGATTGCTGATTTACCCCTCCAGTATCCTCTTGGGGAAAAAAATAGAATCCATGTTGTTATTAATTACAAGCACCCAGCATTAATTTACTTTTCATCGCCGATTTTATCAACCACGAATCTAATTTTTCTTTGAAGGATTTATCAGTGATAAAATTTAACGCATAAATCAATTTCACATCTGCGATATATCTGTAATGCAGATTGCTACTTTTATGAGCAACATCATGAGCATGACACGCCTTATCAATAGCGTTTATTGGATATTCGCCGGGTCGGGGATGGTCTTGATCATCGAGTCGGATATCAAGTCTGGTCCCAGGTCCATAATAACTTTACCCTGGAAGGTGTTTTTGTCCTGGATATTTTGCCCATGGAGTCCCGTGACCTTTTGCTAGTTTGGCTGCAATATCACCTTCTCGCATTGTACACACTTGCCATCAAGTGCTGATCTGTTATTCCTTGTTATTGTTGTCAAGTCGTTTGTGCTAGTACGTTTCTTACATTTCACACAATATAGATCCATAATTTATTTATAATAACATGAATGTAATTGATTCTTTGGCGACAAAAACACGATAACCCGTTAAGCATCATGAACTCTACCAAATTACATGCGCATGATTATAATTGGACCATCTGAAAGTGGCAAGACATAGTTGTTACTTAATTTGATAACGAGATGGATGAAATGGGATAAACTATATTTGGTAGCTCCGAGTGTAGATAATCACCGATGTTACGAAGTGTTAAACGAATTTAATGAGAAAGTAAAATCGAAATCGATGAGGATATTATTGAATTTATAACCGATATCAAAGAAACAGTGATGATTCTCTTGAAGGAAGTATTAACAATTTAGTCGTATTTGATGATGTGATGTTAGATAAACAAGCAAACCCTGCCAGGATATTTTCCAGAGGAAGGCAGAAAAATACTGATGTGATATATGTTACACAGAGATATACACAAATATCAAAAGTGATCAGGGATAACTGTACTATTCTTGCTGTATTTAATAGTATTGACACCCATATGATTCGAAATGTTCACCAGACCAGGTGCAGTGGAGATATGGATTATAATCTCTTTATAAATTTCTTTAGTCATGCTAAGACGGTCCCACATGGATTTGTAACGATAAATTTGCATGACCCTAGATCAAGATATCGTATCGGACTTGATAAGGTATTTAGTTAAAACCATAACAGTTTTGGTTTGTCTGAAATAGTTTCGGTCTCCGTAGAGGCTTAAAAACTTGGTCTGTTCACCTTTTTTTATTTTCTCTGAAATAGTTTCGGTCTCTGTAGAGGCTTTATTTTTGTTTTAATACTTGATCTGTTCACCGTTCTTGCTGCTTGTTTAAAATCTAGAATTCGACATTGATGGATCCTGCTTTAAGTGGCATAAGTATTGAGCTTAATCTGTTTAAATATATGGACGAGTCAAGCTGGTTGGGACCACATAACTGATTTCAGTCTGAGGTTCGTGTGCTTGCATTGCGTAAAGAAAGGAAACGACAAGATTTTGATTGTCCGAAAAAGACATTACTTGACAAAAGTGGAGGTTCCCTCTTTACATTATCGTAGTGGGGGAATATCACACAGTCTCTCTTGGATAGTCGAGAATTTAATCCCAACGGCGGTCTCCTCAGTGCAATTATCGATCCTTGCAAGGCTGACCTTGAGAATAGCTTACTAACGTCCAATCTAGAACAGCCTGACAAGGCACATTAGAAGATTACCTGCCCTGACCCAATTTACTATGCTGACGATAAACAGATGAATAGATTTGGTAAGAAGATGCATATGTTTCACTGGTGTGCACGTGGAGGCTACCTAGCATTGTTGTCATGACTGTGTCATCACCATCTTTGAACGAGAGCAACGGAATCTAAGCATTACTGCAATAAACTAATATCTGCTATTTAATGTTGGATGCTAACAGCCACGATTCATGTGAGATCAATGACGATGAAGACTTTAAGCATCTTAATGCTGAACAACCTGTCCAGGTATAGCCTCCGCCACTAACAACCTGTACAAGCTTAGCTACAAGTATTCTCAGACACATATGGATGATTGTGATTTGTTTGCTAGAAGAGAATCACAAATTAATCACCACCGGAGGTGACATGGGTTGCTGGATGACGAGATTAATTGATATTTAACGTAGCGACTTCGTAGATAACCTTGCCATCCTTTGTTAATTATATCAATGGCAGGAATAAAACAGTGCTAACCTTTGATCAAAGGTCATGGTATTTGTGACACTTAGTGTGCGTACTGGTTGGCGTATTGAACACAATTTTCATTCAAATATAATAATATTAAGCAAGCCATCTATGACAGCACCAGCGATTTAATCAAACATCGCGGTGAAAGGTTAGAGGTGCTTGCCGTAATTGAAACAAACTCAACCAGACTAATAGATCGATTAAACTTTCATCTCACGATGCTTGTAGGGGAAACATACTGTTGCTATATATAAAACTATAATGCCCACAAGACTGTCGACAGCACAGATCCCTGATGCTGAAATCTTTTTGTAGGCAAGACCTGAACGGCGGCGTAATCCGTAGAAAGTACACGCACAACAAATGTGGTCCATTTTATTGACACTAAAACATAAAACGAAGTGCAAGCCGTTAGTTCAGGATTTTATTAGACAATGTCGGCAACGCATCGTTGAAAATGAAATCAAATCATGACGTCATCGCGCAATCATACAAGTTAGTTGTAAGCAACGAATTGGCATAGACAACAAAATAACAGCTGACGGACTGAATTCACTCAACATATTTCTGGAAATCGGTGTATTTACTGACAAAATGACTAACGGGATTGAAGTCTCGGATATACAGTTTTTTAACTATTACCAGTCACTTCCGCATACGAAACATTTTTTCTATAAGATGCTACCAAGCTATGTCTTGTCAAAGTGGCCTATTTCTGAGTTTTGGCAGTTACCTCCATCCAAAACATATTTGCAGTAAGACGTTGTAATATTTGGCATCCAATGGCAACATGTGAGCGGAATTCGCAAAGGTCCTTCTCCTAAAATGATTGTATTTATATTTCTCTTTAGCAGTATCCGTATATATTGTTATTTATTATGATCACTCCGATATGCACTTTCCTCTGAACACAACTCATTCAAAACTGGTAGATCTTGGAGGTACCTTATTCGGACAAGTATTATGTTAGTGAGACCTGTAACTACGCTCAAAGAATCTCCCAACTTTAAAATGATCAACATCCCTAATTAATAACGGAATATATAAATCCGTTCTTATACCTTCAATATGCATTGTTCTATAAAGTTAACCTTCATCAAACCTCCATATAGCAATAGCTAAACGTCATCTTTTTGCCTTGAACAAAGGCTGGAATGAATAACTTGTTTCAAACATTAGCTATGTACGATCACCGCAAAATTGGCAAACATATTGTTTGAGATACTCTCTATAATCTGGTTTGCTGTCCGCAAAGATCGGGATTAGTCCCATGTTGGCCAAATGGTTAATGGTTTATGGAACTAAACAAAATTCATTATATGTCATCCCATAATCAGCAACGTACTGTATGCCTAGAATTGATATATGTCGACTACTAGATGGAACTATTTGAAGAAGATTATTAATGATGTGTGACTCATGGAGCTGAAAAGATTTCCGAAGCATCTTTGAACGTGTTATTTTGTGATCTTATTTTCTTGTTTGCTCACAAACCGTGTGTACATTTGTTATTTCTGGATGCAAACATTTATACTTAAAATTATATTTGTATTATTATTATTATTATTATTATTATTATTATTATTATTATTATATATATATATATATATATATATATATATATATATATATATATATATATATATATATATATATATAAAATATATGTGTTAAAGAGGCGTTTTGTTTTAACGGGAAGTGACTAAGAATTGAATATCATTATTGGTTAGTAATATAGTTGTATCTGACTACATTTCATTCATTGTCCTTGTAAATGCGTGTTGGATGGTTATGCAAGTCAAGGTTCATGTTAAGCATCATAATTTTTTTTGCTTTTGCTATCATAACGTTTTGTTGAAACAAACAATCAACATTAGTAGTTCGTCTCTTACATCAGACTTACACCCCTTAAGTTTCGGTGACAGATAACTAGCAATGACACGCTACAAATAACACACATAGGGGAGATTTCACATTCATTCCAGTAAAAGGGAACGACGTGTTAATGCAAGCCTATTTCATTTAATTTCTTTTCAGGTTTCAAGAGGAGAAAGAGATACATCTTTTGACGTTAATTATTTCCATACAAAAAATATACAACTTTGCTAAGTAGTTTAAATGCTGCATCATAGTATATGTACTGGAACAATTGAATTGAAGATGTTATGTTCGGTAACCTCTGTATGACATACATTAGACGAATGTTTGTAGTAAGTATATTGAGTTTAAGGTATCATAGAAATTGAGATTAGGAGTGTTACAATGACAACAAAAGTGACAGTGCTTTACGTTGTTATGATCATACGTTGCAGAATTCTGCCACAAACATATTTAATAACCTAATCGAATCCAATTCCAAGAGGTATAAATTGATAATCTATCCCATATTATGTTGCACTGATTATAATTTGTGGATTGGTTTCTCTTTCCTTCACTATTTGTATCAGTATATAAGACAAAGCATTTCACTGCATTCCATGTTTTCGTGGATAGGTAGATAGTTAAATACAAGATTATATAAAGGTATTGTGGACATAAACATCGTATACAGACCATAATTCTTCCAACATATTTCAATAACATTCTTGTTCACTATTTTATAAATCATTTGATTGATGATCACTGTGTTCTTTGTATCAAATATTTTTTTTGTTCTAAGAAACAACATCCCAGATGTTGTAACCACTGCAAATAAGGTCAATGCTAACAATCTAAGACTTCAAGCGAAGGAAGGAAATCATGCTTATGAATTTGTGGAAGGTATAAGACAAGGTTCATATATACAAAACGCGTCTTTCTTTGCCCTACCGTAACATTAATGAAGATTAATATGTTAGTATTTACATATACGAATGGACTTATTTAGTCATATACGAAAACTGTTATATGGGGTTGTGAACACCTCAAAACTCTATTTTAAGTTAATAATATTCATTGCATTCCAAGTGCTATTATAACATACCCTAATGCAATGCCATTGATACGACATGATTTTGCACTAAGATTGATATTTATGCCTAACCATCATACAATTGCAATAGTCATGTGAATGAATATATATATATATAATTTCAGATTCAGACACGGAAATACTCAAGAACGAAGCAAATCAATCAGAGAAGTAAGTACAATATTTTAATTCCTATTTGTTGTTCTCATTTTGCAGCAGCTCAGTAGATTATATATATATATATATATATATATATATATATATATATATATATATATATATTCATGTACTCATAGAAGATATGAAGTGTAAACTTTTTATGTACATGAATGAATTTGAATGGTTAGTAAAGAACGAAATTAGTATCGCTTTTAAGACATCAAAAAAGGATATCAAAAGAATACGTAACAGTATTATATTCATCCGAAATGTACGTAATTACGTCAATTGGCTTCAGCATATTTCATATTCAAATTGCAGTTAATCTTTTAATAAAAGTGATTTAAAGGGAGATATTTTACGCAGAAACATTTCATGATATTGATGCTGAAATTAAATGAGTGTGTTAGTTTACGAAAGCGCGCTTTATAATTATTCATACTGGATGTCTTTGGAGACAATTTTATCATGGCTTATAATATCATCTGCTTCATAATCAATTTTCAGTTTTATAAAACCGTAATTTAGGAGATTATAGTACAATTCATTACATATCAACCTACTGTATTGATGTTAGAGCTTTTGGACTTCACATTTAGCAAACTGTTTGTTGCAAAAATATTAAATACTGATCATCAACAATTTCAGCAATACGATGGAACCCTACAATAATTTACAAATGGAAAACAGAGAGAAGTCAGAGTATGATCAACTGATGTTTAAAAGAGGTAAAATATTTAGGCGAATAATACTTTACTGAAGTAATGATGTCTCGTATATATATATAAGCAGCAGAGGGGGGGGGGGATCGGACATTTGTTCCAGACATCATTTGCTCTAAATCTAACAAAAATCTCGAGAGAATTAATTCGAATCCTTCTTTTTCAAAACAAAAAAAAAAGATTACATGCTCGAAACATAAGTTTTTCACAAATCATACTCCAAGACCGTTTTCATCGTTTAGTCAAAATACGGTCTCGTCGTGATGTCATCACCCCCTCCCCTCTGCTGCTATGGGTTAATAATTTATTTCAACCAAATATTTGATCGAGTCCGATACGATATCGTGTCC
The DNA here is from genome assembly GCA_030141615.1 of Unio pictorum. Lineage (NCBI taxonomy): Eukaryota > Metazoa > Mollusca > Bivalvia > Unionida > Unionidae > Unio > Unio pictorum. The sequence continues at coordinate 8,441,817 of JARLTB010000360.1, read as the reverse complement.
GAGGATCATGTAAATTTATTGTTATAAATCCATGCGGGGTTACTGAGCTTTACTAAAGAAATTTTTAAATTGATTGAAGTCTATATCGGAACACCATGTCTGCCAAATATTTCGTAACGTACGTGTATCAACGCCGTTAAACACAGTAAGAATATTACAGTTATCTCTGATCACTTTTGGAATCTGAGTGTATCGTTGAGTGACATATATCACGTCGGTGTTTTTATTCCTGCCTCGGGAAAATATTCCAGCTGGGTTTTTTTTTGATTGTCTAACATCACATCGTCGTATACGACTAAATTGTTAATGCTCCCATCAAGGTCATCCACGGATCGTGCCTCGTCAATATCAGTTATAAAATCAATGGCGTTCTCACCCTTAATTTCTGATGCATTCTCGTTAAAATCCTTTAACACTTCATAGCATCGTTGATCATCTACGCTAGGAGCAACTAAATACAACTTATCCCACTTCATCCATCTTATTATTAATTTGAGCAACAATTGCGTCTTGCCGGATCCAGATGGCCCGATTATAATTGCGCGGATAGAGTTTGGTAGCGCTGCATGATGCTTAACTGGTTCTCTTGTTTTAGTCGCTGAAAAATCAATTATATCCATATCCTTATACATAAATTATGGATCTATATTGTGTGAAGTGTAAAACTCGTACTAACACAAATGATGTGACGAAGATTACAACTAAAAATAACAGATCAGCACTTACTGGTAGATGTGCAACATGTGGTACAAAAAAGTTTAGACTTGTTTCTATGAAATCTGGAGATGTTTTTAAAAAAAACGAGGAGGTGATATCGCAGCCAAATTTGCAAAACTCCCTGGATCCCCATGGGCAAAGTACCCCGGAGAAAAGCACCTTCTATGATATAGTTACTGTGGCCCCGGAACACGATTAGATATAAGCCTTGATGATCAAAATCAGCCCCGACCCGGCGAGTATCCGATAAACGCTATTGATAAGGCGTGTCATGCTCATGATGTTGCATATAAAAGCAGCAATCTGCAAAACAGGCATCTCGCGGATGTGAAATTAATTCATGCGTTAAATGCTATTCCTGATAAATCTTTCAAAGAAAAATTGGCTTCATGGTTGGTAAAATCAGCTATGAAAGGCAAATTGATGATGGGCGCTGGTAATAAATAATATTGAATATATTTATTATTCTCCAAAAGGATACTGGAGGGGTAACGCTGCAATCAATAAACTCGCCAACGCCGCAAAAGTGAAAAAGGCCACTGCGGCTAATTGGTTATCCAAACAGGCTATATGGCAAATTTATCTACCGCGTCCTAAACAAATCAATTTCTCGCATTTTGATGTAACCGGACCCAATTAAGTTCATCAAACTGATTTATTGTTTTTACCACATGATGGTGGTTACAAATATGCGTTAACTGTAGTTGATATTGCGAGTCGATACAAACAAGCAGAACTGCTAAAAACAAAATCATCACCTGAAGTTGCTTCTGCATTTGAAAAGATTTATCGAAAGGGTCCTCTGCACTGGCCAAATCTATTACAAGTTGATCCTGGCAAGGAATTTCAGGGTGCAGTGTTATCTACAATGAAACATCACAATGTCACCATCAGACGGGGGCATACTGCACTACATCGCGATCAGGCAATTGTAGAACGATTTAATCGGACTCTTGCTGAGCGGTTAATTGGATATCAATAGGCAAAAGAATTCATCCAAGAAAAGCGATCCCGTGAATGGGTCAAAAGGTTACCGGGGGTAGTTGCAGCGCTAAATAACGAGATTACCAGAGCAATCAATATGAAACCTAACAACGCAATAAAAAAAGTATATACCACAACCACAGCGGGATAGCGTTTCTCAGCCAATTCTTGGCAATGTCACCGTGAGATATTTATATGAACCAGGAGAACTCGAAGGTGGTAAAAAAGAGCTACTGATCCTATTTGGAGTGTCACTACGCATAGCATATCTACTATAACACGATCAACTGGTAGACCTCCAATCTATAAATTGGATTCAATTGCCCCTCAGCGGTGTTTTACACGCAAACAATTACAAGTGATTCCTGACGATACTCAATTGCCACCGCATGGTCTTAACTAGCGCCGTTGCGTCTGTTGCACTCAAGACAAGTCAACATCACATTGTTTCTGACATGACCGAGACTGTTATTTTTTCTGTCTACGGTAAATTGGCGAGGATCTTTATCCGAATACTGCCAACGCATTATACAATTGCAACTCGCGCAGTTATTATTCTGTTGTTGTTTCAGCGTAATGATTAATTCAGCATCAATATCAAATTCTCGTTGTTTTTTTTGTCTTGGAGTTTGTAACCGGAGAGTTTTTTTATTAATGATGCTAACATCAATATCATCCATTGTGGTGTCATCATCAAATACAATTCTTCGAAGCTGATTTATTCGCCGTACTCTAGACACTGCAAGATAGACTAAATTTGACCACTGAATGCGATTATCGACTATCCAAACAATTGTATCCGCGATGGTTAATCCCTGCGAGGAATGTATCGTCGTTACATAACCCAGTGTCCATGGCGATTTATTAGCACGCAATGCATCTTCGACAACACTGATATCAACCAGCACAATATCATTTAATACTAGTGTTTGTCTTTCGCATTGTCCTGGAATTTCAACTTCAATATTCTGTCGCCGTGTGTCAGCGGGTCTATAACACAATGAAACTTTTATCAGGGGATATTTTTCTTTGTGAAGCTCAAACAACTTTTTCTGAAGTGTGTCTCTGTTTATGTTTCTGATAACAACTACAAAATCGTTTGGTCTCCATGTGTTATAAAATTCCTCCATTGGAGTTTCAGAAATTATTTCTCTGATTATTTCACATTGGATTCTATCCGGTTGTAATCTAATTAATTTTTTAACCTCACTTAATTGTTCGTCAAGTCCCCTATAATCGCTATCAATTTCTTCGTAATAGTCCACGAATTCTTTCAGCCACTTATGTGGACCCGCGCCGACAAATGGTGGTGGCTGTCCATGATCTCCGCACATTATCACCGCTGTATTCTTTTGCAGCAACCAATCAAGAAACATTTTTAATACATCTACTGAAACCGTACATATCTCATCCCAAATTATAACCTCGGGGATGAATTTATCTCCCATTCGTTCGGGTTTCCATTCGCCGCCACTGTATCTGAAAAAACTATGATACGTACAGGCGGAAACGCCTCGTTGTTTTATCTCTATGGCTAATCTATGTGTTGGCGTCAGCACAATCATGTTTACGCGTCCTCGATATAATTCAATCGCCCGAGTCGTTTTTCCTGACCCGCCACAGCCGTTTAAATAAACTGTTTTATATCTACAAATTGGATCGGATATCTATGGTGCATTAGAACGTTCTGATAAATTATCATCGCGTAAGTAATTACTTTTAATTTCAACGTCTGCTGATTCAGAATACTCACGCAGCATTTCTTTTTTAATTCTCCATGATCCCCAACTTTCATCCGAATTAGTGAATTCAGCAACTGCGCAAATCTATTTATCATTGAAAATAAATTAATACAAGCATAACCCAGCATCGACGACCTCAAATGTGTATACGGGGATCTGTAACCGTCGCTATAAGTAACAACTGTACCCAATTTTGTTCCATCGGACAAAAAAGCATCTTTACGATCTACATATATGTTTTTAGATACTGCATCCGCGATTACAAAGTCATATTCGGTGCTATCCATAATCAGCCGTGAACAATATCGTCTATAGTCGCATTTGTTTCCTCCTTGAGTGAATTTTCCGATTATTCTTCTGCCGAGATCTTTTGCTTCGATGTTTCGTTGATTAAATATCCGTTTGGACCACTCAATGATATATTCTTCGTCGGCATCAATATGTTTTCTGAATTCGTCAATTATACTATCAAGACGTTCCGGTGTTGGTAACCAGACATTGATTTGTTTCCGATATGACATAATTGCTTCACTGACCGTCAGCGAAATTAACATTTTTGTATCAATCATTGATCATAATAGCGCTATTGGCAGCCACTTCTTTTCAGACATGTGTCTACCAATCCAAATATAAAAACAGCGATGAAGTCCTGCTGCAAATTCAAATGATACTACACGAGCGAATCCAGTTAAATCAAAATCAGGCAGCGGCCCATTAATTGCAACACGAGTCATTTCATGTACGGGTGTTCAAATCGTTTAAAATACTCAGTACACTCTCCATAACCAAGAAAACTCGCTGGATAACAAGCAACCATATCAACTGAAATTATATTATCATGGTCGTATTTGTTATTCCATAAACCGCCATGATTAAATTCTAAACAACTAGCCTCAATGTCTGGCAAGAATTTTACGCGTGTTGGTTTCCATGCGTTTTTGATTCTTGCAAAATGAGCTGCAACTGACGGGATTGTAAAACAGTGTGTCAATAATTGTTCGTCGTTGATGATTTCATCGGTGGCTTCGCCACACGCCGTTAAAAATCCGCTAGCTGTTTTTTTCATTTTGTTGTGAAATGCTTCAGTTCGGTATAATTCACCGTTTGGTCTTACAAACTGATCAAACGTATCCCGGTCGTTTTCAGTGCTGCGAAGTAACCACACCGACACGGGGTCGTTTTCACTCAAATGCGCAATAGCATCGAATAGTTTCTTTTCAGCGAGAAAACCGTCCATGGAAAATTCTTCTCGTAAGAATTCGTCGGGTATATACTTTATTGTTCTGTTTCGTGGAAATATTGTGACCGCGGACGTCCATGCGTGTTCGTTATGATCAATAATTTTAATTGGGGCTCCCTTTGATCAATATTTTGATTCGTATAAAACTTCTCCGGTTATCGTCATAACTGTTATTGTAAATCTCAGCGACGTTTCTAATTTCGCTATATCACTAATAGTCGCTATGCGGTCTTTCACCGTTAACTCCCATTGAGCTATTTTGCTACGCCGTAGATCGGTAAGTTTGTTCCCTCGGGATGCATTTGTAAAATGTTCTGTTATTCGTGCTGCTACACAATTGAGTGGCAAAGCCACTGACGACGAAGACGCCGGCGACGACTGTTTCATTGGTTTAAGTTTTCTTATATCAGATTTTCATTTAACGGATATATCCCATACACAACTGCTGTTTCAGGATATGCTCGTTCATAGTATGGTTTGTCAATTCCAGTTAACAGACCTGACTTAGAATCACGGCTAACAACGACTGTTTTCTTGTCTTTGAGAATCGGTTCAAATTTGTCTCGTAGAACCCAACTACCTGATTCTACACGGATAATGAATTTCACTCTAAAAAAATACTTTTTGTTGCCAAGTTGTGATAACATCAACGCTGCGTTTTCATCGTTCATGGTGGCATCAACAACACCATCAATTCGAAATGTTGACCAACAATGAGATGCTCCATCACGCTTGAATTCATTAATACAATCGCGTATTTTATTTATCAGGGCTCTATCAAGAATTTTATTCTTTGGTGTATCAGAAACTCTATCAAGATTGAATTGAGCATTTTTCCAAGGGGTAATTTTCGATAATCTCTCAAACTCCTTATCAGAAACTCTATCTAGATCGAATCTAGCATTTTTCCAAGGCGTAATTTTCGATAATCTCTTGAACTCCTTCATGCTATCGTCTATTAGACGTTTTGGTTTAACAGAAACTCTATCGAGATTGAATTTGATATTTTTGTAGGGCTTAATTGCTAATAATCTCTCGAACTCCTCCATGTTATAATTAAAACAAGTATTTAAATAGAAAAATATAGTATAATGAATCACTGCAAGTGGCTAATGATTGGATCAACAACCCCGTGTAACAAATCATGCAGAAGCGAATTCTGTGGGTATCATTTACAAAGTGTTCGCAACGGTTCCTTTGGCCCCCGCCCGTGCCTACGATGTGGGGCAGGGTAAGGAGAAAATCGCAGTTGTGTCTTGCTTGTGGGGTAAACGATACAGGGAACTAAAATGCTATTATGACAAACGAATAAAAAATGCAGTCATTGATCCTACCGATGACTCCGTCAGCGACAAAATCATAAAAAACCCTCAAGATTATATCAAGAGATTTATAATTAAAGCAGATATAAATTAGACAAATAGTATTATTATACAAATGAGCCTAGATTTCAGACCTCACCCAGTGCTTGTTAATTACGAAGCCTCCAGTGATGGTGTTGTCAGGCACCGCAGACTAAAAAAACCGGTTGGATTTCTGAACAATATGGGATAATTGATGTTTAATGTTAGAAATAAAACATATCTCTGTCATATAATTATTTTTGAATGTCATAACGGATTGATTAAAGATGGCTTTGTGATTTATCACATAAATGGCGTGAAGACTGATAATTGTCTTGGGAATCTTCAATCCATCTCGCAGCGCGATAACCTTTTAAAAAGGAACGCTGGTAGGCACTCAAAACGCCCTAGGGGGTCAAATCGTTTGATTTAGAAACCAAAGAGGAGAAAATATTTCAATCAATAAATGAAGCTAGTGGATACTTTGACATTTGTAGGTCTTCAATACGATTTGTTGCAGAAAATATAACTAAATTACTAAATTAACTCTGTCGAAAAAAAATGGTCATAAAATAAAATTCGTATACACCTGAAACGATTCAAGAGAGATAAATCGTACAATAATAAAGTCGCATGACAGAGTTACGGCCCTTGAAGTCCAATTACTACTACGTACGCACAGGATACAATTTTCATATATCAAGGGAGATAAATCGTACAATGATAAAATCGCGTGACAGAGTTAAGTCCCTTGAAGTCCAATTAATATTACGATTAACTAATCATTTTACGATGAAACCAATGAAATAAACGCTGTTATCTAACAACTGTATTCTTTTGTTTAGTGTTTTATTAAACTATTTTGTCCCATTTAAATGTTGAGAAACACCATTAATAAGTAATTCAAGGAAATAAAATAACACACCCTTGAATCAAAGCTGCTGTATTAGTCACCTTATATACGTTTTGACTCGTAATAAGGTTGGGGCTTTCGAAAGCCAATTCGACCGATCAAAACTAGCCAACGCCATTAACCCGGGCGTGTGGTTGTCTTTTGTCAATCATGCAACCGGGTTAATTTAATTGGGTTGCTTTTGATTGGTTGGATTGGCCGTAAAAAATCCGCCCGGTCGTTTCATGTTTGTGCTGTCTTGTGCCGTTCCCACATTATTACATCACAAATTCCATCATCGTTTCATTGAATATATCCATCCTTAAGTTAATTAAGTATATGTTACGCCTACAATCTGCCACAACACTCGAGTGGAGATATATATGGCATTGTACTGTCCATTAATTAAGTACATGTTGTGACGTCACCCCAAGCATATCTTCTGGGCGGTCTAAGATGACGTTTGTCACCTTAGGCCTCCCGCCGGAGATGTATGTTTCGGGTCCTCTTGGGCTTACTTGAATGTGAAGGCACCCAAGGAGTTCCAAAGATGTGTAACCTCTGGGTCTCTCTGACGTCATAGGGCGCCAGCGGGATTGCCAAATGGGGTTTTCATGTATGTGATATCCCCACAAGCATATCTTCTGGGCTGTCTAAGATGGCGTTTGCCACGTTAGGCCTCCCGCCGGAGATGTATGTTTCGGGTTACTTTGGGCTTACTTGGATGTGAAGGCAACCAAGGAGTTCCAAAGATGCGTTTTGTGCTGTCCTTAATTAAGTTAATAAAGTAACCTCTGGGTCTCTCTGACGTCATAGGGCGCCAGCGGGATTGCAAAATGAGTGTTATTTTTTAATAATTAGAGATAAAATGTATTATATTATATTTTTATAAAAATATGGATATCAAAGATGTAAATTCTATAATTGCTGAAATTTCAATTTTAAAGAATCGAGGGATAATATTATCTAAAGATCTCGACTGTGACGGGATTGCCTCGGAATATGAAAACATTGAGTATCAGTCTAGTAAGGGTCGTTATGTTTTACCTAGGATGTACAGACTCGTGAAAGGAATTCAAAAGTCCATCAATGCTTGTTTGTACGGTAACGACATTGATGTATTTATAACGCTATTTAGCACCGTTGAAGCAATACGTCAAAAGCTCGGCCAAGAATATCAAAAACGAGCTGAAATTAGTTCTAAGGTTCGTGATCTTAGAAAAATATTAAACGAGGAAAAACCAGTATCCCAACCACGTGAGCGTTACTATAAAAAATAGGCTTTCAGTAAAAAATGTATTATTTTTTTTAGCGTTTTTTGTAACACTCACATAGGATTTTCTCCTGAAAGAATACTCAGTAGTTTGGGCTTGTTCATGCAGTTATGTGCGTACTGGATGATCTGGTTGTGGCAGCAAGTAATCACCGCGACGCCTCCATTTTCACGTAGTTGTTGTTGTTGCCGCGTTGTTAACAAAAATCGTTCATCGCCGTTCTCACATATTACAATTTTGAAACCCCCAGCGATGTTATTTCTGAAATACTCGCGGATAGCGTCGTACAGTTTAACCCTGTCGGAGATGGATACGTTAGCTTGATGGTACATTTATTTAATAACTCAGCTTTTAATTGTGATAGTTTCATATTTGAAAACTCAGTTCACAAACAATATATGGTAGGTGAATCGCTTACAACTAAATTAGCCCGAGAGCGGCTAGCCGCAATTAAAAAGTTTATACCGGTACGAGACAGACTTCGCAAAAAACTTCAACAACGACAACAAATGCAAACTGACTTTTCTGTGTCAAGTGAACAACTGTTTACTCCAATAACAAGTGCGACCAAAGATGTGAAAAAGTTAACTGAAGCAGCGATATACGGAGATATTCCTGAAAAAGAACGAGCAAAGAAGGCGCCGCTGCTTGATACACTTGAAAAGATAGTAGCAGAGACCGAACAAACGCGCGCAGGGATACAACAGCTATCCAGTGATATAAAAACCCAACACGAGTATGAACGATTAGCTGATATTGATGATTCTGCACCCCACCCACAAGTATATCGACCGGGCGAAATTGAAGAACGCGAAGAAGAACAACAAGATTCAGCAGCAAGAAAAAATTATTCACCTGAAAAAATATTTACATTCGCAACGTTAAATAGAACTGGAGAACTCGATACGGATTCCGAATTAGCTGATTTTACTAGAGAACATTTTCCAAAGGGTAAAAGAGAGAATTTATTAAACGACGGGTTTGAAAGTTTTATAAAAACCAGAGACACTTGGGCATCAAAAATATATTTGGCGAAACACGGCGGGGATAAAATCTCAGCGTCACGGCACCCTGGTTATAATAGCTTTCTAGCTGTGGTTAAAGGCGGTCCACAACCACCACCTTATACGGAGGATCCAATCCCGGAACAAATAGACATAAGAACAGAAATCGGTTCAAAGAAAACAAGCGGAAAGGGATATTCTATTAAAAATCCAAAGAATTTCAACGCAACCGTGACATGCCCTGGTAACATCCTAAGTGATATATCACGGTTAGAAGTACTTATGGGCGGAAAACGAGCCGGAAACAACTCCGTCGAGATAATTAATGAAGCAGCTGATATCTGTAGACGATTATTTGCCGGTGGTATCATGGACATTGATGTATATCGAGAACTCATTGCTGAATTAGTTGAAAATCACAAAGATGCCCATGGTTATAATGAAAATCCTATGGATCTTAGCGATTGATCACTAATTGAAAAACTACTAGTTTTATAACAAGATGATCATACACTACAACCATGATAAACCCGTAAGCGTCTACGTGGTGAACTCACGATTGCCTGTTTATAGAGCATATTACGTAGATGGTTTCGGCAATACCATTGCGGGTTTTTTTACAAGAATGGCCCCAAAAGTGGCACCGTTAGCTAAACAATTATCAATGAAGGCCATTGATACTATTCGTGATAAGGGAATCAGCGCTGTTGGAAATCTTGCCGGAAAGGCATTTTCTGCCGCGAAAGATAAAATAGCATCATTGGTGCGAAGACGAAAAAAGCAACCAGTTGTATTGCCATCAACTACAGTGATGCCTGAAAAGATCAGCAAAGCAATACATAGCGCAGTGGAACAAAAACTAGCGTCGTTGGCTGCTTTGGTAACTCCGTCGCCATTGACGGCTTCACCGGTAACAGATAGCACTATCATGAACGCGATAGGAGGAAGCGGTTTGAAACGAAAACAAAAACGACGATGATTACAAAGGGTTTCACAATTGAAAACACTAGTATGTTAATATAATGTTTAAACGAACAGCTGATCCCGCGTTTGATATAGAAGCCCCAGTACCCAAGGACAATTCCGTCCGCGATTATCAATACTATTCCTATCATGCAGTACAACCCGACCTACGATCGCGAATTGAACTTCAAGTTCAAGATACCAGTAAATACTTTTTGCTATGTGAAGCATTTATCGAAGTAGAAGGAAAACTTGTAACAAACGATGCTGCTCATAATGATCCACTATATGCAGATAACGCAAATATCCGAGTTGGTTTTGTTAATAATGGCATAATGGCGTTATTTGACAGTGCAAGATATCTCATTGATAGAAAAGAAATTGAATCAATAGACCGTGAAGTTGATGTTGCAACAACAATAATCGGGCTAGCAAGATACTCCGATGATTATACAAGATCGGCTGGTCCATCTATGATGTTTGCAAAGGATACCTCTGATAACGCTGACCACCTTCAATACATTAAAGTGTTGACAGCACAATATACTGCAGAAGCAAATCAACAAGAAGCAGCTAATCCAGAACGTCGAGTTAGACCCGGAGCTGCGTTTGATATGCTCGGAGGCGTAATGGTAATTTCAATTTAGGATTTGCAACACGAAAAGAAGCATTGCACGGACAGCAGCGATATTTTTCATGTGCGATTCCACTCCATCACATATTTGGATTCTGCAGAAATGTCAGAAAAGTCATCTATGGAGCCAAACACACAATCGCGTTAGTGCGAAAAGGCAATGACAATGATGCAATTTGGCGTACTGGTGCCGCTGATGGTAAAGTTGTTTTGAGTAAAATAGTATTGTGGATGCCAGTAATGACCCCATCAATTACCACGGAAGAGCGGCTACTTTCATTTATGGACACAGGTGGCAAATCATTGATACGTTGGCTAACAACAACAACTGATGCCAAAGAGGATAATGTTGCTGACACATTTACATGGCACCTGGCATCAAAACAAGGCGTTTCAGCTCCACGTCATATATTTATAGCGCTGCAGAATCGGAATAGATTAGGCTCCCAAGAACGCAGTCATATGATATTTGATCGATTAGGAGTCAAGGAGGTTTCACTGAGAATAAACGGACAACAAGAACCATCTGAGGATATACAGCTTAATTACGAAAACAACCACATAGCACGTGTGTATCATCGGATGCTGTCATTTATGGGCCGTGATCAAAATGTTGATACTGGTTTACAAATATCGCAACTTGATTTTAAAAACCTATATCCGATTTATTACTTTTCGCTGGAGAATCTTGATTTAAGAAGACAATCCGTTGTTGACATTCATTTTCGGGCTCGTATAGATCCTGGTGGTGTTGATTATAGAGCGGCTGCTGTTATTCTCAGCGACAAATCAATGTTGTTAGAAGGGGCTGGCGGACGAATGAGAATCGTTGATGCACCAGTGGAAAATATGTAAATGAAACTTGAAGAGTTTCCAATTAGGTCAATTGAAAGTATAAATATGTTTTACAATAAAATGACATATAGTGTTGTTAGTGTCAAGCTGACTGATGGTCAGGTCAAGAAATTGCGATCAAAATCCGCTAAAGAATCTGGAACAACAATAACGTTAAAACCAGCGCAGATGTCCGGCGGTACACATAAAATATCACTGACGGATCGTCAAATAAAACATTTCAATGATGCACTGAAGAATAAGCGAGGGGTTCAAATTGTATTTTCAAAAGCCGCAGTCGCCAACATGATAAAATCAGGTGGTATATTTCCATTGTTAGCTGCAATACCAGCATTGATTGCAGCGGCTGCACGGCGGTGGCGAAGGCGGCTGCGTTGGGGGCCGTTGGGACCGCGGCAGGGATGGCGTTGAAAAAGGCAACTGGGAAAGGATATAAAAAAGGGAAAAGGGTTGTACCTACCAGGAACCCCGTATTCATGGTACAGCGGGAGATCCGTTCACGGATCCGGTCTGAGAATACCAGGAACGGTTTATTAGTTGAAAACCGAATTCTTCCCATGTCCAATTTTGATTTAATTGATGTTGCTAAAAAACTAGCGATAAAAAACTTCAGAGGGGTTTTTATGAGAGATCAATTACCAAGAAAACCTAAACGCGTCGAAACCGGTATCATCAATCTTGATAACAGCAGCGGATCGGGAACTCACTGGGTTGCATACGCGATCGATCCACGTGGAATTGTCTATTTCAATTCATATGGGTTAGCTCCGCCAAGCTAGTTTATGCGGTATATAAATTCTTCGATGAAACTCAAAGAGTTTCCGATTTTTTATTCCACGCTGCCGGCACAACAATTACATGATCCACCGATATGCGGCCGTGAAGTATTAAATGTCCTCGCGGGGATTTCATCGTCACAGAAACCACCTCATCTGGTTGTAAATAAATACACGAGTATGAAATTACAAGGTAATTTTAGAGAATCAATAAATTGAAAATACTAGAGTCTTTATAATAATGATTAATATTTGGGGACAATCTCTGTCAATGTCGGAGTCCACTGCGGAAACATCTGCGGGTTCTATCGAGGATGTAAAAAAAATAATTGAAGATGAAATCGCTGAGACGTTAAATTTAGCAAGTGTTGACCCGAACGAAATAGTTGTATTTCAAGATCTCCAGGGTAAATTGAAAACCAGTAATATATCCGCGGGTGACATTTTGATACGGCAGCGCGACGCCGCTGAAAAATCTATTGCGCTGTATTCCAACGATGGACAACTTAAACCAGGCGAACTTGTGTCTACGATCACCGACGCGATTGACGCCCACGACAGCATGATTGCCACCCGCGCCGTGAGCTGGATGATCATATACGAGGTTATAATAGTTTTCGCAAAAATGTCGTAAATAAATTCTTTGGAACCCCGCTTGTGGTTGGCATAACTCTCGCTGAAATTAAAAACTTTCTATCTTTATTCTTTTTTAACAAGGACGCGGGAAGGATGATGAATGAAAATGAAATCAAGGCAAATTATCTCGATATTTACAATGATATTTTTTAACTAATAGAAAATCTTGAAAAGGTACAAAACCCACTAACGACGTCGTTGGTAAGTTTTTTGGAACCCCGCTTGTGGCTGGCATGACTCTCGCTGAAATTAGCGAGTTTATTGGCAAGCATACTCAAAATGCCTACGTCGTTAATAGTTTCTTTGGTGCCCCGGCTACATCTACGATGACTCTCAAAGATATTGATATGTTTATGGTGAGACAAACAACACTTAATACCATCGTTGATAAATTTTTAGGGAGAACACCTGTGTCTGAAACCACATCTCTGACAGGCCCAACCCTCGCTGAAGTTAAAAAAGCTATTGACGAACAAAAACGCACCAACGAAATGGTTAATAATTTCTTTAAGGGTTCTGAAAGTTACAATATCACGGCGACATATTCTCAACTCGACGGGAATTATAAAACCCAAAAAGGTTTGGAATTTAATCTCCTTTTGATTTCATTTTTTAAACGCCGCGATGGAACGATGATGAAATATACCGAAATCAATAAAACCTATCTCAACGTTTACGACGATATTCTTAAACTAAAAGAAGATTTTGAAAAGGTACAAAAACCCACCAACGACGTCGTCGATAAGTTTTTTGGAACCCCACTTGTGGCAGTCATGACTCTCGCTGAAATTAAAGCGGCTATCGATGAAAGTAAAACAACAGTTAATGCCGTCAAAGATGATTTTCCAAAAATGATCGAACGACTCGATAAGGTAAAAATTCCACTCCGCGTAAAAACCGTTGATAACATCGTATACACAGTTGCCAGTGGGACCTTTGATTGGATCCAAGGAAATGAAAATAGTTTATATTTTCACAGCAAATATGGTAGTATACCGGGTTGTTATCGATTTACAATAATACATCGCCGTAAATTTGATTTGGGAGTCGGCCCGGCGATGTATATAAGCGGTGTTAACACAGTGACGTATATAAACGATATGATACCCGAAGCGCCCGACCGAATAAGATCCCCTATTAGAATTGATATAACTACATCCGACGGGCCAGCGGCAGGGGTTAGGGAGTCGCTACCCTGGACGCTAAAATTTGTATCCCGTATTCCCCCCATCGACCATAAATCCAGGTACACAATCGAATAATTGAAATCACTAGCGGGTTTTAAATAGTAATGACATCGACAAAATCAATTGAACCGATAATAGTCCCAGAGGTATCACAATCGCATCGATATCGATATGATACCGTGAAAGAATTTTCCGCGAACTTGAAATCACTGTCTGAGCGCTATCGTGAAAAATGAAAAAATACCGACGCAGCATAGCAATCATCGACATCACCGTGTACTTGGTGTCCGGTGTGATGGCCAGCGCCGGGGTTATTTTGTCGACGGTGACCATGATGGCTCCGATCGCAGTTCCAATCGCTATCTCCGCGGCAACAAAAATTGCGACAGTCGCCACCGTGTTCTCAGAAAAAACTCGCCGATTATACAGCTCGGTACAGGGTGGTTTTTGACGCATACTCGAAATTACCCGAGTTGATCTCGCTGTCGATAGATAATTCGTTCATATCCGATGTTTAATTTTCCACGATGACCCAGTTGTATAAGTCCGCGATGTTGAAATTGGAAATTGAAGACAGCGTTAACAATAATGTCTTTCGAACTGCTTCAACGAATCGCGGAGAATACCACTCCGATACGAACAAGCGTGATATCAATAACATCAATAAACCCTGAATTTAGTGTGAACTTCCCTTCTCCGATTCCAGTGCGCGAGATCGCGCTGGCAAAATTACGAGTATATCATAGCTGGCCTAATATCAGATCGGTTGCATTTGGCGGTCAGCAACCGAATAACGCACTGGTGTTCTCGTATAAGAATAAACCCGATGGTACTCCAGCGTGGTAAACTGTTTCGTTACCAACTGGGTCGTACCAAATTAAGCAAATCGATGCTGAAATTCAGCGTAGAATAAAATCAATCACTGGAAAAGAATCAAAAATAGCTATTAATCTTCATGAACCGACGCTCTCGTCGTCGATCGAAATAAGCACAGAGGGATACATTGTAGATATCTATAACAGCTCGTTAAGAACAGTGTTAGGATGGCCTGAAAAACCACCGGAAAAATCTGCCACCAACTTAACCACGGACGTACAATCATATCATGAAATCAATCCCAGTTATCGAGATAATTTATCTGATATGAGAAAAGGAAAAATCGCCGATAGATTTATATTTACCAACAAAGACACATTGCAATGGGATTTTATCATTAAAAGAACAGCCGACTCATCTGTTACTATTTCATTTACGTTAACTGACGTCCGTGATTATTTTAATGAAATTAAACAATTATATGAAACACAACTAGAACAACTACGGAAAACAAAATCTCAAAAACACGTTGAAATAATAAATCAACTTATATCTGACATGGAATATATATATATATATATATATATATATATATATATATATATATATATATATATATATATATATATATGAACTAATTATTCAAATAAAAATTAATGACAACAGCGACAGTAAACAACGATTCCCAACCGATTACAATATCACAGAAGACAATTTGCGTAATTTCAAGTTTCCCGGATACAACGCTGATGAACTGACAAGAATTGTTAGAACCGATATCAAGGCGCTACAAAAACCAGATTCAACTATCCTCCTCAGGTATAATAATGATCCAGTTGGCGGTGGTAGGCATATTGCACCGCACAATGTAAATATTTCAGCGGTGATTGCTCTCAACTTAACATGTGATGCAATTGAAGGAAGCTATCAAATAAATCTCGAGCAATCAAATCAAGCTCAGCAAGGATATATTCTTTATTCGTTTGCACCAACAGCTCCTCCGGGATTCCTAATTATTGAAAACCCAATTAATCCTGTCTACATGCGATGCCATAATAATTCGCTAACGAGAATTAATTTCCGACTCACCGACCAATCAAATAATTTGATTGATCTACAAGACGAGGTGTTAGCGATTAGTTTGTTTGTAAACTCCTAAAGACTCGATCAAATATTTGGTTCAAATAAATTATTAACCCATAGCAGCAGAGGGGGGGGGGGGTGATATCACGACGAGACCGTATTTTGACTAAACGATGAAAACGGTCTTGGAGTATGATTTGCGAAAAACTTATGTTTCGAGCAAGTAATCTTTTTTTTTTGTTTTGAAAAAGAAGGATTCGAATTAATTCTCTCGAGATTTTTGTTAGATTTAGAGCAAATGATGTCTGGAACAAATGTCCGATTCCCCCCTCTGCTGCTATATATATATATATATATATATATATATATAGAGAGAGAGAGAGAGAGAGAGAGAGAGAGAGAGAGAGAGAGAGAGAGAGAGAGAGACGGAGAGAGAGACAGAGAGAGCGAGAGAGAGAAAGAAGACAGACAAACAGGCAGACAGACAGACGGACATAGAGACGCTCTTTATTGCTTTATTGCTTGGTATATTTCAATGATTGTCTGAAGTTAAAAAACTGTGTTACGCAGTTATTTTTAAAGCAATTATTAAGCCAGTTAGTAGATAATGGCGCGTCATTCACTGAACTTCGTGGTAGCATGGATTTTGTTTGTAAATTCGACCCCTTCTCGTTCCATAATGTAAAAAAAATATCTGGATATTCTTAGGTATAATTGTTGGGTAGTTACATATAAGAAAATTTAGGAGCATTAGGCGGTCGAGTTATCTATCATAGTTTGTGGCATTGGATACCAATTAACAACATCAATTATCCAAAACATGAAAGGTGCACAGGTTGAATTGAAGGCATTGCAAAACATAATCGGAGTAAATGAAATAGATAATCATTATTGATGAAAGAAACAACGTGATTAAAAACAAATGCATTGGGTATGAATAACAATATCATTACATTCTAGATCATACAACAGTATGTTTTCGTTTTTCAGAATCATTTTTAAAAGCAACAACGAAGAACGAGATATAAAAAAATAAAGAACTGCGGAACTATCCCAGAACATTATCCAGCATGGAAGACCCTCATCAAATATGTTTGCTTTATTCAGATGTATTTTACGATAAAATGCATTTTAGGAAATTAGTTGTAGATACCTTTGCAAAATGTTTCCAAATACGTCGATTTATTAGTATACGGTATCAGTATTCGTTAAACCCTTACTTAAATTACAAAAAAGGTTACATATGCCCTAGGGATACTTTGTTTAAAGAGACTAGGTGCATTATTGCAAATGCAATTATGCGAACGGCAACCATGACATAACTTATGCCCATTTATTACAGTGTAACACAAAGAATGATCAGCAGAAACCGACTGCATGCTTTGTTAACATCAAATCATCCACATTTAAACTACCAAACAAGCTTTTGCAAATATTTAAGACGGAATACACATTAGTAAACGTTTTAATTTTAAACATCTCGGTGCGTCTGTATTCAAGTAGGAGTATCGTTAATCGCGGATATTGAATTCACTTGCGCAAGTGTTCTCAGCCGATGTAACAAGATTTAAATAAAACAGTATGATCCAATTAAATATTCGGCCTGATAGCTAACAAATTACCAATCAGTCGCATTTAACAATTGAGACATCCAGTATAACATTAGAACGTTTATGCTCTCCATGACAACACGATATCACATCTATTCAATCATATCATCAATAGTCAAGTATAAGTTATTAAACGTTTAAATATGTCACTGGGGTATTACACAAACAAAGTATAGCATATGACATTAATGAAAATGGATCAAGGTCAAATGTACATCCTTGTCATTTACTATCAAATATAAGAACAATAAAAGTATTGTCAGATCTCCTATCAACTACATATGCACATTGCATAGTTTCCGATCTCTAGAGTCTTTAGAGGCTGAATCCTACCAAAGACGTACCAAATTGGAACCGATAGCGGCCTCTCTTGATGCTCAGCATACAATGATACAATGATTGGAGTTAGGACTGATCGGTCTGATGTTAGGAGATGACCAATCGGAACATGATGATTCATGCTTGCAGCGCAGACCTAGTGCGCAATGAATAGTGTCATTTTCCGGGAAGTGTGTAGTTGAGACCGTTATCACGTACGACTCGAATTGTAGTTGTAGCATGCTAACTCGTGTTTCCTGTTAATCCATTTGAGGATATTACTGTACTGTTATTCGGGATATTCATTGGCTGACCACAGTCTATTACTATGAAGAAGAATCATTACATGTATAACTCAGTAGAGAACGAGTTCCTTTAAATTATCATGCACCTGTATATCACATAAAATAAAACCCACGACGTGGAATACGAATAGCCAGTTATATGCAAAAAGCCGGTATACTTGAGTTAGGGAGACCCATACTTGTACAAGATCACCTTGTTGTCCCAGATAATCAATATCCCGTTGCAACAGATTAACAAGCTAACCAATTCATCTGCGGGTTTTGTATTATACGAATATCAAGATGTGAATTATTAGGTGCGATGAAGATGAAGAATATGTTATCGTCGTATTGAAAATGATATGTTTACTTTGAATAAAGGCTTTCTCCGGTTTATACTATCCTCACGTGGATAAAGTGAAAGAACTGACAATTATATGTTGTTGTTGATTGGCTCAGAGTCATTAGTTCATTAAATATTGAAACAAGACTCTTTCCCAGTTGCTTAACCGACAAGAGTTGGATCCATGACCATTAAAAAAGCAATAGGTGTTCCAACGCCCATGGCGCAAAAGGAATGTAGATGAGATGCGAAAAGAACGAAGTGAATTCATACATAAGGCAAATATGATGCTGTTGAAATACATCGCATGAGTTGTGACTGATGCACCAAAATGATTTTGTGACCGCTTGATACTAAGTGATGGATATTTCAAGATGGTATAATCACTTAGCCGTTTGGACATTGCGTACTTGTGAAACACCTTATGATTGTAACACTTTGGCATGTTAAAGTTTACAACTTTGTCGATTATATGTTTAAGAAACGTAAACGTGTTGCTCCATATCGAACATAAGTTCATAATTGCTGCTCTAATTTTGATGCTGCATATCACACGATATAAAGACATTGTATTATATATTGATAGCAGCTGTATTAGTTAGTGGCATCATGGAAGTGTTACATTGACTCCTGGTAACATGCAGCACCTAAACCAGTAAGCATAGTTTTGATGGAACCATTCCGTTTACCCAAACTGACATTGATTTCGATTCCTACTGGACCAAGAAACATTTAACTGTTATTGAAAATGATTTTAAGATAGTTAACATGGGATCTGCTCTATGTGATTGTACAGGTGGCTGATGACCAACCGTGCTTTGAAGATCTGAAGGGCAATGTGACCATGATCTCCCAGTGATTAAATCACCGAGATAAATAATTCTAAAGACAGGTATGCTTACTCACGCAGAACAGAATCTCTATAATAACATTCTATGTTGTGTATTTTTTTGCATGGCGATTTAAGTAATGAATTTCGGATGGGTGGATTTTATTTGTTAACAGCGGAAACATTTTATTTCTTTCATTGATTTGTTGGGGTCATTTTTGTGTTGTTTTTATGCAATCCATCTACAGAATTTCATGAAAATTGAGGGTAAAAACCCCATGAATTCATTTAGAGAAAATCGATTTTGAGGCAAATGTTATGGTGTTTTTCATCGTGATCGTCGAATCTTCGATGCTTTTGTCATTGATTTTTTTTACTGTTTTTGACTAATCCGTCGACAAGATTTTATGAAAATCGATTTTCTCTAAATGAATTTTTGATGTTTCCACCATCGAGTTTTATGCAAAAAATAAAACGCGTTGCTATCTGTGGATTTGCGTATACAATTTAGACCGACAACAATTTTTGACATTTAGAAACTTCTCAATTTAAATATAGATTATGCTCGAAATAAAGGATATAACTGCCAAACGTTTCATACAGCATTTTAGGTAGATTTAGGAAATATAGATTACGTACGATAATATTGAGATGATCAGCTATCTCATATAAGTCAGGTAGTGTCTAGTTCTCTTTTAGAGTCTTAGTTTTACCGGAAAACCTATTTAATGTAATGAACTACATCAATGAAACACAAGATTTAATAATTTTTGACATCTAGAAACGTCTTGATTTAAATATAGATTATGCTAGCAATATAGGATATAACTGCCTAAACGTTTCATACAGATTAAAAGTTAATTTCGTTTTACTATTTCGTGCATTGAAACATTCAATATCAAGAACTTTCTGTACCTATTATCTTGCTTAAAAATTATATACACTTTTAAATTATTGATATTTGAATCCCTGCAAACTTGTTTTTTTTATGTGCTTACCCATGCAATTCCCGAGTGTTCCTTGCCATTGATCCTCGTCGGCGCAACGTAATTGACCAAGTCTGCTCATTTTATATCCTTCATTACAATTCAGAGTCACAGTTATATTATAGGTTCCATTACCATCAATTCCATCTTTGAATGTAAGGATTCCGTGATCTACTAGCGTTACTGGCTGATTACATCTCTTGGCTGAAACAAGATCAAAAGGACACACTATAATTGTAATTAAATGAATTTATTCTCTGGATGTCATGACGGTGTGATATTGTTTATGTTCGCTCATTTTTTTAGCCACCAATGAAGATACAAATGTTAATTATATGAAGTATTATCACTTTCCATTAAGTTAGATTATTAATTACCCAATCAAGGACCGATTAATCTGCCAGTCCTCGTCTACTGCGCAACTTAAATGACAATATGTGTCTGTTTTGTAACCTGAAATACAATCCAAGGAAACAATTTTATTATGGGTTCCATTGATTTTAATTCCACTTTTGAATGTCACGACGCTGTGTGGTACTTGCGATACTGGATAATTACGTCTTTGGATTGGAACAAAATTAAGTTGACTTAAAGGTAGTTTACCATATGGTTTTCGTGAAATTGTCAGATATTAAATTTGTTTTATTATTCCTCACCATCCTATGATAAAGGTTTAATTATTTGACGCATTATCGCAATCTGCAGATTAAGTTATCTACCCAAAGAAAGATCGAGTGTTCCCTCAAGTGCTCTTCGTCTGCATAAGGTATTTGAACAAGGATGTCCAGTTGGTAACCTTTAGTACAACTAAAAAACACCTTGTTACACAGGTTTCATAGTTTGAAGTATATAGTTGGATGTAAGGATTCCGTATGATTTTCACGTTTGGTTGCTTATCACGTCGTGTGATTAAAAATAACAAAGGTAGGTATATAAACTAAAATTGTAATAGATGACGTTTTTACCATATTGTTATTGAGGTTGTCATATATTATATTCCTTTGATCATACAAAGAATTTTAGGAAGATTTACGAAAAAAGGTTTACATACCGCAATATAGAGATATGCATTTGTCTGATATTTAAAAGTAGTGTCAAGTTTTATCTTAGACCTTAGTTTTACCGGAAAATCTATTAAACATAATGAATGACATCGATGAAACACACGATTTAAGAATTTAATTTTTAAATAAACTTTTGAAAATGAGAAATTGCTTTATTTAAATCTAGATTATGTTCGCAATATAGGATATAACTAAAAAGAAAACGTTTCATACAGATTGAAAAATATTTTCGTTTTACTATTTCGTGCGTTGAAACATCCAATATCACGAAATTTCTATACATGCTATCTTGCTTGAAAATCGTATACATTTTTAAATTATTGATATTTGAATCACTGCAAATCTATCATTTGTATGTACCTACCCATGCAAATCCCGAGTGTTCCTTGCCACTGATCCTCGTAAGCGCAACGCAATTGTCCAACTGCACTCCTTTTGTATCCTTCATTACAATTCAAGGTCACAGTTGTATGATAGGTTATCTTACCATCAATAGCATTCTTGAATGTAAGAGTTCCGTGTGTAACTTGCGTAACAGGAGGATTGCAACTTTTGACTGAAACATAATCAAGTGGACTTAAATGTAGTTTACATTATCTTGTTTGTGAAGTTGTCGGATATTCTATTTGTTTGATAATTCCTCAGCATCCTATGATAAATGTTTAATTATATAAAGTATTATCTCACTCTGCAGATTAAGTTATCTACCCAAAGAAAGATCGAGTGTTCTCTGCAAGAGTTATTCGTCTGCATAAGGTAATCGAACAAGGCTGTCCAGCTGCTAATCTTAAATACAATTCAAGGTCACACTGTGACAGAGGTTCCATTGCTTTCAAGTATATAGTTGAATGTAAGGACACCGTGTGCTCTTTAAATTCGGCTGTTTATCACGATTTGTGATGACGAAAAACAATCTTAGGTGGACAAACTAAAACTATAATTAAATGACGTTTATACCATATTGTACATGAGATTGTCATATATTATATTCATTTCATTTTGCACAGCATTTTAGGTAGATTTAGGAAATATAGGTTACGTACGATAATATTGAGATGAGCAGCTATCTCATATAAGTCAGGTAGTGTCTAGTCCTCATTTAGATCTTAGTTTTACCGGAAAACCTGTTTAATGTAATGAACTACATCGATGAAACACAAGATTTAATAATTTATTGTCAACAACATTTTTTGACATTTAGAAATGTCTTGATTTAAATATAGATTATGCTAGCAATATAGAATATAACTGCCTAAACGTTTCATACAGATTAAAAGTTAATTTTTCGTTTTACTATTTCGTGCATTGAAACATTCAATATCAAGAACTTTCTATACCTATTGTCTTGCTTAAAAATCATATACATTTTAAACTATTGATATTTGAATCTCTGCAAACTTGTTTTTTTATATGCTTACCCATGCAATTCCCGAGTGTTCCTTGCCATTGATCCTCGTCGGCGCAACGTAATTGACCAAGTCTGCTCATTTTATATCCTTCATTACAATTCAGAGTCACAGTTGTATTATTGGTTCCATTACCATCAATTCCATCTTTGAATGTAAGGATTCCGTGATCTACTTGCGTTACTGGCTGATTACATCTCTTGGCTGAAACAAAATAAAAAGGACTCACTATAGTTGTAATTAAATTAATTTATTCACTGTTTTGATGACGATGTGATATTGTTTATGTGTGATCATTTTTAGCATCCAATGAAGATACATATGTTAATTATATGAAGTATTAGCACTTTCCATTAAGTTAGATTATTGACTACCCAATCAAGAAACGAGTAATCTCTGCCAGTCCTCGTCTACTGCACCACATAATTGAACATAAGTGTCTGTTTTGTAACCTTAAATACAATCCAAGGAAACAATTTTATTATGGGTTCCATCGATTTTAATTCCACTTTTTAATGTCACAACGTTGTGTGGTACTTGCGATACTGGCTGATTACGTCTTTGGACTGGAACAAAATTAAGTTGACTTAAATGTAGTTTACAATATGATTGTCGTGAAATTGTCAGATATTTTATTTGTATGATCATTGCTTACCATCCTATGATAAATGTTTATATATTCGACGTATTATCTCACTCTGCAGATTAAGTTATCTACCCAAAGAAAGATCGAGTGTTCCCTGCAAGTGTTCTTACTCTGCATAAGGTAATTGAACAAGACTGTCCAGTTGGTAACCTTTAGTACAACTAAAGAACACCTTGTTACACAGGTATCTTTGCTTTCAAGTATATCGTTGAATGGAAGGTTTCCGTGTGCTGTTTACGTTTGGTTGCTTATCACGTCGTGTGATTAAATATAACAAAGGTAGGTATATAAACTAAAATTTAATAGATGACGTTTTTATCATATTGTATACGAGGTTGTTATATATTATATTCCTTTGATCATTCGAATCATTTGAGGAAGATTTACGAAAAATAGTTTATATACCGTAATATTGAGATAATCAGTTGTCTAATATAAAAAAGTAGTGTCAAGTTTTTTCTTAGACCTTAGTTTTACCGGAAAATCTATTAAACATAATGAATGCCATCGACGAAACACACGATTTCAGAATCTAATTTTTAATCAACTTTTGAAAATGAGAAATTGCTTAATTTTAATCTAGATTATGTTCGTAATATAGGATATAACTGAATAAACGTTTCATACAGAACATAAAACATCCAATATCACGAAATTTCTATACATGTTATCTTGCTTGAAAATCGTATATATTTTTAAATTATTGATACTTGAATTTCTGAAATTGTATCTTTTTATGTACCTACCCATGCAAATCCCGAGTGTTCCCTGCCATTGATCCTCGTCAGCGCAACGCAGTTGTCCAACTGAACTCCTTTTGTATCCTTCATTACAATTCAGGGTCACAGTTGTATGATAGGTTTTCGTACCATCAATTGCATTCTTGAATGTAAGGGTTCCATGTGCAACTTGCGTTACAGGAAGATTACACCTTTGGACTGAAACATAATCAAGTGGACTTAAATGTAGTTAACATTATGTTGTTTGTGACGTTTTCAGATATTCTATTTGTTTGATCATTCCTCAGCATCCTATGATAAATGTTTAATTATATGAAGTATTATCTCACTCTGCAGATTAAGTTATCTACCCAAAGAAAGATCGAGTGTTCCCTGCAAGTGTTCTTCGTCTGCATAACATAATTGAAAAAGGCTGACCAGTTGGTAACCTTGAATACATTTCAAGGACACGCTGTGACACAGGTTCCCTTACCTTCAAGTATATTGTTGAATGTAAGCACACCGTGTGCTAAACACCTTCGGCTGTTTATCACGATGTGTGACTACGAAAAACAAACTTAAGTGGATAAACTAAAAGTATAATTAAATGACGCTCATACCATATTTTACATGAGATTGTCATATATTAGATTCATTTCACCATTACACAGCATTTTAGAAAAAAAATCTGGAGGATCTGTTGGTGCAAATGAATATAGAATATATCCCTGCTGAACTTGATTTGATTGTTCAAGATTTTTTTGATAGCTTCCTTCGATAACATCACATACTAAGTTAAATGCAATCATTGAGGATATAGTGACATTGAATGGAGCGATATGTCTACTAACTCCGTCTGGGTCATTATTATACTTGAGGATTGTTGTTTGTGGTTTCCATTTGTTGAGTATCAGAGAAATGTTTTCTTGAATAAGATCATTAACATATTTTTTTAGTTCATTTGCGTTATACTTAGGAAATTTAAAATCGGGTTAATCAGCTTCTTTGATGGTGTAACTAGTTAGGAGTTTTTCTTTATCTCCATTCTTATCATCAATTATTAATTGAATTATTTGTTTGTTGATATATTCCATATCGGATACAAACTGATTTAATATCCTAATGTGTTTTATGATCTCATCACGTGGCCTTGTTATATCAGAGAGATGCTCTTGGAAACTCCGTCGTAGTTGTTCTAGTTGTGTTTTATGTAATTGATTAATCTCTTTCAAATAATCAATGATGTTATTTAACGTAAATGTAACTGTAATGGATGAATCAGGATTTTTCTCAAAAACAAAATACCATTGTATGGTTCTGTTATCAAGAAATGTAACACTATGAGAGGTTAATGTTGCTTTTTTACATCAATTAAATCATTTCGATATGATGGGTTGATTTCATGTTATGATTTTTCGTCTGTGACATAATCAGATTTTTTTGGTTTGGGTATATGATAAGATGCCGCCGGTGGGATTTCAGGCCATCCTAGCACAGTTCTAATAGAACTCTGATAGATATCTACGACATAACTAGGTGAGTTTATCTCAATCGCGGATGATAGTGTTGGTACATGAACTGTTATAGCGATTTTCGATTCTTCTGTTCCAGTAATGGATATTATTCTGTGTTGAAATTTGTTATTAATTTGTTCGATTTGGTATGATCCAGACGGTAGCGCAACAACGTTACAGTCTGGAGTTCCGTCTTGTTTATTCTTATTCGCAAACACCAAGGAATTATTCGGTTGTTGACCACCAGATGATTTTGATCTGATATTTGGCCAACTGTGATACACTCGTAATTTTGCTAACGCTACCTCCTTCACGGGAATCGGAGTAGGGAAATTCACACTGAATTCAGGACTGATTGAGGTTATTGATATCATACTTATTTACACCGGGTTGGTATTTTTAGAGCCATTCATTCAAATAACCTTGCAATGGTATTGCCGAGACCATCACCATAGTACGCTCGATAAACAGGCAATCGTGAATTAACTACATAGACGCTGGCTGGTTTATCATGGTTATAGTGTATGATCATCTTATTATAAAAACACTAGTGTTTTCTAAATGAATATTTATCTAATGTCGAAATTGCTGGCAATTTCAGTCGCTGTAATAACCGTGACGCTCAACTAACGCATCAATAAACTCTCGATATGTTTTGATATCCATAATGCCGCCTTGAAATAACCCCATGCAGATATCAGCTGCTTCATTAATTATTTACGGTGAGTTATTTCCAGCTCGTTTTCCTACTATGAGAACCTCTAATCCTGCTATATCCCCGAAAATATTACCAGGACAACGAACAAGACCACTACCCCAAGCAGGACTAGGTTTTGGGTTCCACTTGAATATCCATGTCCTGTTGTACCAGTTGCACCGTTTTTAGAATCAGCTTCTGATATTTGCTGGGGTAGTTGGGACACAAAGGCGCAACTGTTATCGTTGGGTTTTCTATTTGAGATATCAACCTTTCAAGTATCTCAAATTCTTTATCATTGTGTGGTAGTTGAGATTTACCGATTTTTGCAAGACATAGTTTTTTTTCCAAGTCTCCTTATTAGTTATAGCGTCTTCATATCCCTT
Source organism: Unio pictorum (assembly GCA_030141615.1). Classification (NCBI taxonomy): domain Eukaryota; kingdom Metazoa; phylum Mollusca; class Bivalvia; order Unionida; family Unionidae; genus Unio; species Unio pictorum. Next base: position 8,414,869 of record JARLTB010000360.1, on the reverse strand, counting down.
ATTCATATATTGTTCTCTTTGACCCTTTGGAAATTAATCAACGTTAAATTGAGCAACCTTTTTATCAATCTTAAAATGTTCGTTAATTTCATTTATCACCTCATTTTAAATATCTTTTTAGGGACAAGATTTCTTCGTTCTGTTTTACCCTTTTGTTCTTCTTTCTCTTCTTTTCTTGCAATAGCACCCTCTTCTTCCTCTTCTTTTCTTGCAATAGCACCCTCTTCTTGTTCTTCAATAATATCACTTAGTCGTTCAATTTCTTCTTGTTCAAGTCATTCTTGTTGGTCTCGAAGTTGTGAAGCAGTTGTTATATCACCAGGAAGTATTTTTAAAGATTTTTTTGTTTGTTTAGATCTTTCTGCTATTTTTTCAAGTACAGGAAGAAGAGGTGCTTTTTTCCCTTTTTTCTTCCTCGGGGATATCTCCGTATATTGCTCGCTCAGTGGCTGATATTACCCCTTTGGTTGCCGTGGTTATTGGTTTAAACAGGTCTTCAGTCCCTGCAGTAAATCAGTCTGTAAGCTCTGTCTCGCTTGTAGTTTCTCTCGAACAGAATCGCGGATTGGTATAAATTTCTTAATTGCGACTAGCCGCTCAAGTGCTAATCTAGTCGTTAGTGCTTCGTTTACCATTATATAAAAAGGCAGATTGTCTTGTTAAATGTACGATCTAAATGTAGTGAAAAATGCAACAAAAGCAATGAAAAAATGTGGGAGCAAGTGCGAAAAATTATTATTTATAGGGAATCACGCAATTGCTCCATCGTAACATAGAACTATCAGATTATCATTCTGAGGTATCGTTATCAGATAAATTAATTATTAACACGCCAAACAATAAATATAATTAAATCATCAATCGCGATGGTCAATGAAAAACGTGGAAAAAGCGCGAAACATCTTTATTTATAGGAAATTCGCACTTTCTCCATCGATTATAGAGGTGTTTTTATCATTCTGAGTTATCGTATCCTAACAATGAATAGAATTAAATCATCAATCGCGGTGCTCAACGAAAAAAGTGAGGAACTTCGAAGATTATTATTATTAGGGAAATTCGAAGTTCCCTCATCGATGATAGAGCTGTTATTTTATCATTCTGAGTTATCGTATCAGATAAATTAATTAATAACACTCCAAACAATAAAAAGAATTAAATCATCAATCACGGTGGTCAATGAAGAATGCAAAAAAATGACCAAAATTCGATTTTAAAAAAATATATCCGTGAATTTTTCCATCCCCGAATTTCACTACAGTGTTAAATTATTTGTATTGCAAATATGTATTGAAGTATTGTACATGTCAAATCATTGGTTAGAACCTATTCTGTTGAGGTAATATATATCTCTAATACAAAAAAAAACTAAAAAAACAAATAGATATTAAATCTTTCTTCGCGATGGTCAATGTAAAATATGGCAGAAGTGTCTTAAATTATTTTTATTAGGAAAAAGGACTTTTCCCAAATTTGATAGAGCTATCAGATTATCAATCTGAGTTATCATATCGATCCAACCATTTATTAACACTCCAAACAAAAAATATATATTAGATTATCAATCGTGGTGGTCGATGAAAAAATGATTAGGGAACTTCAAAAAATTATTACTATTGGGGAATTTAGAAGTTCCCTCATCTAACATAGAGCTATCAGATTAATAATCTGAGTTTAAAAATCGAAGATTTTAAATATCGAGCGAACCATTCAAACAACAAATAGAATTAAATAATTCTTCGCGGCCGTCAATTTTGACATATAATTCATACGTAAACGAATTGAATTCTGTTTTTAAAACGCTTCGAAAGAGCCGATCGATATACCCCCTCTACTACTTTTTGTACTGAGGGTATACAAATATCAAAATATCTACCGGCTTCATATATTTATTTAAATACTCTTTCCTCTTTACTTTTTATAGTAAATGATTTTATTGGCCTGGCATTTTTCGAGGAGTTTTTTCCAGTCCCACCTCGTTTAGCATTCTCACTCTGAGAAATAGCTTGTAAATTATTCAAAGAATTATCGGTTTTAATATTATGTATGTGATAAATAACAAGACCATCTTCGATCAATCTATAAAAACACTCATACACGAAACAATGATTATGATATGTCTTCTTCCCTCCAGCGCAAACCCTCAAATACCCCTGAATACTCACAATCCCTAATGGATTCTTCGGTCTGCGGTTTCTGACAATACCGTCACGAGACGCTTCATAATTTTGTAATCACGGGATGTGGTTGAAATTCTTGGTCCATTTATATATATAATACTATTTGTCTAATTGATTGTTTGGTTTAATTATTACATTATTTGGAAATCTTCCAATGTAGTCTTGGGGTGTTCTTATGATTTTGTCAGAGATATTGATGGATTCTTTGATTCGTTTATCATAATAACGCTTCAACTCTCTATATCGCTTACCACTGCAACTGAGACACAACTGTGATTTTCCTCTCACACCTACCTCACATCGGATACAAGGTAGCGTACCTAAGCTTCCCCGACGAAAGCTTTGCATATGATATTCACTTAATTCACATCTGCATGATTTGTTACATGCAGTTACTGACCCTATCATAAGCCATTTGCAATGGTTCATTATATAATAAATTCTTTATTTAAATACTTGTTTTAATTATAGTATGGAGGAGTTCGAGAGATTATCGAAAATTAAGCCTTGGAAAAATGCTAAATTCAATCTCGATAGAGTCTCCGTAGATGTACCAAAGGGTCTAAGAAGTGATAGAAGTATGATAGGTAAAATCCGCGATTGTTTTAATGAATTCAAATGCAATCGAGCATTTCACTGTTGGTCACCATTTCGAATTAATGGTAGTGTTGATGCTACCATGAACGCCGAAAGAGCAGCAATGATAATCTCACATCTTGACAAGAAAAAGTATTTCCTTAGAGTGAAATTCATTATCCGCTCAGAAATGGGAAATTGGATTATTCGAGACAAATTTGAACCAATTTTGAAAGTTAAAAAAACAGTCACTTTAAGTCATGATTCCAAACCAGGACTTCTGACTGGGATTGACAAACCATACTATGAAAGACCCTATTCTGTAACAGCAGTTGTTTATGAAATATATTCGTTAAATGATAAACCTAGTATTGAAAAATTAAAACCAATGAAACTGTCACCGCCAATTGTAACATCGGGAATAAATTGTGTAGCAGAACAGATAATAGAACAATTAAAAAAAGCGCTGCGCGGAAACAAATTGACTGATTTAAGACGTAAAAAAATAAACGAATGGGAATTAACAGTTAGGAAGAACGGAGCAACGATTCAAGATATAACTAAATTAGAAACAGCATTAAGATTTCCAATAACCATAATGACGATGACAGAAGAAATATTACACGAATCAAAATATAAATCACAAGGAGCTCCAATCAAAATTATTGACCATAACGAACACGCGTGGACACCTGCGGTAACAATATTTCCACGGGATAGAACAATAATATATTTACCCGCGGAGATCTCGGGTGAAGAATTCTCTGAGGAAAATCTATTTGATTTTATTTATCAGTTAAGTAAAAACGATCCTGTGTCAGTGTGGTTACTTCATAGTTTTGAAGACGAAGAGGGTAAATTCGATCAATTTGTAAGACCAAACGGAGAATTATACCATACTGAAGTCCTGCACAACGAGGTGAAAGAACTAGCTAGTGGTTTTTAAACAGAAGACAACGAACAATTATTAACAAATTGTTTTAAAATTCCGTCAGTTGCGGCTCATTTTGCGAGAAAGAAAAGCACGTGGAAACCAACAAGAGCTGAATTTCTATCAGATATCAAATGAAGCTGTGTTGAATATAACCATGGAGTACGATGGAATACAAAATACACCTCTGAAAGTATTATTTCGGTTGATATAGTTGCGTGTTATCCTGGGAGTTTTCTCGGGTATGGAGAGTGTTCTGAGTATTTTAAACGATTTGGACATCAAACACATGAAATGACTCGTGTTGCGATCAATGGACCACTACCCGATTTTGATTTAACCGGATTTGCTCGTGTGGTATCATTTGAATTGGCTACAGGACTTCATGCATCTCTGAAAATCACTGGATGCCAATAGTGTTATTACGGTATATTATTGATTCTAAAATGCTGATATCGCTGATTGTTAGTGATGCAATTATATCATATCGAGCGCAGACTGAGGTCTGGTTACCACAACCTGATAGGCTAGATAGTATAATCACCGAATATAGAAAACAATTTCCTGATCTAGACGAAGAATATATCTTGATATGGTCCAAACAGATATTTGAAGTTAGAAATAGACAAGCAAAAGAACTCGGTAGAAAAATAATTGGTAAATTCACACAAGGTGGGAAAAAAATATGACAATAACAGATATTCTTCACGGTTGATTATAGATGATGCTGAATACGACTTTATAATCGCATATGTAACATCTAGAGGTATATATGCAAATCGTAAAGATAAAAATTTCTTGTCCGATGGAACCAAATTGGGTACAATTGTTACTTATAACGATGGAAAAAATCTCCAATATGCACATTTGAGGGCGTCTATGCTAGCTTATACTTCTATTAATTTATTTTCAATGATAAATATATTTCCTGAATCAGCAGTCAGAGTTGCTACTGATTCATTTTATATAAACGTGAAACACAGCGAAGCAGTGGCTGGATTCACTAATTCTGACGAAAGTTGGGGATCATGGAGAATTAAAAAGGAAATACCGTGTGATTATTCCAAATCAGCAGATGTTACGATTGAAGATAAATACTTGAAAAATAATCAGATATCAGAACTATCTAATGCACCGTCGATATCTGATCCAATATGTAGATATAAAACAGTTTATTTAAACGGCTGTGGTGGGTCAGAAAAGAGGACTCGTGCGATTGAATTATTTCGTAAGAAAACTCCTACGGATTTTCACGTATCAAACATGATTGTGCTAACACCGACCCACAGACTTGCAAGAGAGATGAAACAACGAGGAATTAATGCTTGCACTTATCATAGTTTATTTCGATGGAAAGGTGACGAATGGACTCTTAATCTAATGGGTGAGAAATTTATTCCTGATGTCATTATTTGGGATGAGATATGCACGGTGTCGTTAGATGTATTACAAAGGTTTCTCGATTGGTTATTACTAGCGAATACAAAAGTGATAATGTGTGGCGATCATGGCATACCACCACCATTTGTCGGTTTGTCTCCACATGATTATCTAAATAATTTTGTAAACTATTATGAAGATATTAATACCGACCACAGAGGACTTGATTAACAATTACCCGAGTTCAAGAAACTAATCAGATTACAACCGGAAAGAATCCAATGTGAAATAGCGGGTTAAATAATTTCAGAGTCTCCATAAAATGATTTCTGGGAAGCATAGAGACCAAACGATTTGATAGTGGCAAGTAGAAGAATAGTCAGAGACAAACTTCAGATGAAGTTATTTCAATTACATAAATAAAAACTTTCAACACTTCCAGTGTCATTGTGTTATAGACCCAAGGATACACGAAGATAAAATATCGAAGTTGATATTCCTGGGCAAAGTGAGAAGCAAATTCTAGTATTAAATGATATTGTGCTGGTTGATATCAATGTCGTCGAAAATGCATTACACGCTAATAAATCCCCAGGGACGCTAGGATACGCAGCGACGATACACTCCTCACAAGGATTAACTATATCAGATACAATTGTTTGGATCATAGATAATCATATCGAGTGGTCGAATTTAGTTTATCTTGCAGTGTCCAGAGTACGAAGAATAAATCAGCTTCAAAGAGTTGTTTTAGATGATAATGACACTACAATAAGTAATATTGTCAGTGATGATATAATCAGAAAAAAACTAACTGGTTATAAACAACAGAATAAAAAAATAATAGAGATTTTGACATTTATGCTGAATTAATAATCATTCTGAAAAAAAACAACAGAATAATCACTGCGCGAGTTGCAATTGTATAATGAATTAGTGTTGGTCGGATAAGGATTCTCGACAATTTACCGTAGACAGAAAGAATAGCAGCCTTGGTCATACCAGAGATAATGTGATGTTGACTTGTCTTGAGTGCAACATACGCAAAGGTGCTAGTTAAGACAACGCGGCGGTAATTGAGTATCCTCGGGTATCACATGTAGGTGTTCACGAGTAAATCCTCGCTGAGGAGCAGTTGAATCCAATCTATAGATTGCTGGTCTACCCGTGGATCGTGTTATGTTAGATATTTTATGTACAGTAACACTCCAAATAGGATCAGTAGCCCTTTTTTGCCACCTTCAAGCTCTCCTGGTTCATGTAAATACCTAACAGTGACATTGCCGAGTATTGGTTGTTTTGAAAAATCCTTTTGCGGTTTTACAGTACATACCTCTTTTTAATCGCGTTGTTAGGTTTCATGTTGATTGTTCGAGTAATCTCATTATTCAGCGCGGTAACTGCACCTGGTAATATCTTGATCCATTCACGCGATCGTTTATACTGGATGAATTCCTTCGCGTATTGATATCCAAATAACCGCTCAGCAAGCGTTCGATTAAATCGTTCAACAATCGCCTGATAGCGATGTAGTGCAGTATGTCCTCGCCTAATGTTGACTTTATGATGCTTCATTGTTGACAACACTCCACCCTGAAATTCATTGCCAGAATCAACATGTAATAGATTTTGCCAGTACAGAGGACCCTTACTATAAATCCTTTCAAACGCAGAAGCCACTTCAGTTGATGATTTTGCTTTTAACGGTTCTGCTTGTTTGTATCTACTCGCAACATCAATTACAGTTGGCGCGTATTTGTAAACACCATCATTCGGCAGAAATAATATATCAGCTTGATGAACTTCATTAACGGCTCTGACATCAAAATGCGATTAGTTTATTCGTTTAGACGGTGGTAGATAAATTTGACATATCGCCTGTTTAGATAACCAATCCGCTCCAGTGGTATTTTTCACCTTAGATGCGCTAGCGAGTTTACTGAAGCTGCTTTACACCTCCAGTATCCTCTTGGATAATAATAAATATATTCCATGTTGTTATTAATTACCATCACCCATCATTAATTTACCCTTCATTGCCGATTTTATCAAAAATGAAGCCAATTTTTCTTTGATGGATTTATCAGTGACATAATTCAACGCATGAATTAATTTCACATCTGCGATATGTCTGTGCTGCAGATTACTGTTTTTATAAGCAACATCATGAGCATGACACGCCTTATCAATAGCGTTTATTGGGCTTTCACCGGGTCGGGGTTGGTTTTGATCATCGAGTGTGATATCGAGTCTGTTTCCGGGTCCACAATAATTATACCGTGGAAGGTATTTTTCTCCTGGGTATTTTGCCCATGGTGTTCCTGGTAATTTTACTAACTTGGCTGCAATATAACCTCCTCGTTTTTGTTTTTTAAATCATCAGAAATACTAGCATTTCCAGCAGATTTCATAGAAACAAATATAAATGTTTTGGTACCATATTGTACACACTTACCAGAAAGAGCTGAGCTATTATTTTAAGTTGTCATCGTCGTCAAGTCGTTTGTGCAAGTACGCTTCTTACATTCCACACAATATAAAAATATGATATATGTATAATAACATGAATGTAATTGATTATTCAGCTACCCAACGGGAACCTATTAAACACCATGCAATGTTGCCGAATTCAATTAGAATGATTATAATCGGGCCATCTGGTAGTGGCAAGACACAACTGCTACTTAATTTGATAACAAGATGGATGAATTGGGATAAGTTGTATTTAATAGCCCCGTGTGTAGATGATCAGCGATGCTACGACGTGTTAAAAGATTACAACGAAAAGGCAGCAGAAATCACCGGCGAGAGTATTATAGAGTTTATAAAAGATATTGACGGAGAGCCAGCAATAGAAGACTTAGATGGAAGCATTAACAATTTAGTTGTATATGATGATGTGATGTTAGACAATCAAAATAATCCTGCTAGGATCTTTTCTAGAGGCAGACATGAAAACACTGACGTGATATATGTCACTCAACGATACACTCAAATACCAAATTTGATCAGAGATAACTGCAATATTCTTGCTGTATTCATCGGAGTTGACACACATACGCTACGAAAGATTTGGCAAACGTGGTGCGGCGGTAATATGGATTATAAGCTCTTTAGAAATTTCTTTAGTCACGCTCAGTCAATTCTTCATGGATTTGTAACGATAAATTTGCACGAACCGAGATCAAGATATCGTATCGGACTTGATCAAATATTTGGTTGAAAAAAACTGTTAAATCCATACCAGCAGAGAGGAGTGAGTGACAACGACGTTGGCGTCTTTTATTTTTGATGAATTGATAGCAATTTTAACGAAGTCTTAGTTTGCCAAATCGACGCTTTTTATTTTGGAGAAAGCCTTTGTTTGCAAAATTGACGCCTTAAAAAGTTGTCTGACTCGCCCCCTTTGCTGTTGAAGCTGTCTCATATAAATCAGGCAGTGTCTAGTTCTTTTTAGATCTTAGTTTTTCCGGAAAACCTATTAAATATAATGATCTACATCGTTGAAACACAAGATATAATAATTTAATTTCGACAACAATTTTTCACATTGAGAAACGTCTTAATTTAAATATAGATAAAGGTCGCAATATAGGATATAACTTAGTGAACGTTACATACAGATTAAAAGTTAATTTCGTTTTACTATTTCGTGCTTTGAAACATCCAACACCAATAACTTTCAATACATGTTATCTTCCATAAAATCCATATACATTTTAAACTATTGATATTTGAATCTCTGCAAACTTGTTTTTTATGTGCCTACCCATGCAATTCCCGAGTGTTCCCTCCCATTGATCCTCGTCGGCACAACGCATTTGACCAATTCTGCTCATTTTATATCCTTCATTACAATTCAGAATCACAGTCGTATTATAGGTTCCATTACCATCAATTCCATCTTTGAATATTAGGATTCCGTGATCTACTTGCGTTACTGGCTGATAGCATCTCTTGGCTGAAACAAAATCAAATGGACACACTATAGTTGGAATGAAATTAATTTATTCTCTGTTTTTGATGACGATTTGATATTGTTTATGTGTGATCATTTTACAGCATCCAATGAAGATACAAATGTTAATTATATGAAGTATTAACACTTTCCATTAAGTTACATTATTGATTACCCATCAAGGAACGAGTAATCTCTTACAGTCCTCGTGTATTGCACAACTTAATTGACCATAGGTGTCTGTTTTGTAATCTTAAATACAATCCAAGGAAACAATTTTATTATGTGTTCCATTGATTTTAATTCCACTTTTGAATGTCAAGACGATGTGTGATACTTGCAATACTGGCTGATTACGTCTTTGGACAGGAACAAAATTAAGTTGACTTAAATGTTGTTTACAATATGTTTTTCGTGAAATTTTAAGATATTAAATGCGTTTGATTATTCCACACCATCCTATGATAAATGTGTGGTTATTTGACGCATTATCTCACTCTGCAGATTAGGTTATCTACCCAAAGAAATATCGAGTATTTCCAACAAGTGTTCTTCGTCCGCATAACGTAAATGAACAAGGCTGTTCAGTTCGTAACCTTTATTACAACTAAAGAACACCTTGTTACACAGGTTGCATTGCTTTCAAATATATCGTTGAATGTAAGGATTCCGTGTGCTGTTTACGTTTGGCTTTCTATCACGTTGTGTGATTACAAGTAACAAACGTAGGAGTATAAACTAAAATTCTAAAAGATGACATTTTCACCATATTGTATATGAGGTTGTCATATACTATACTCCTTTGATCATACAAAGCCTTTTATTACGATTTTCGAAAAATAGATTACATACCGTAATATTGAGATGAGCAGCTGTCTGATATAAAACAGTAGTGTCAAGTTTTTTCTTAGACCTTAGTTTTACCGTTACACCTATTAATTATAATGGACTACATCGATGAAACACAATACCTAATAATTTCCTTTCCAAAACAATTTTTGACAATGTGAAACATCCTAATTTAAATATTGATTATGTTCGTTATATAGAATATAACTGCCTAAACGTTTGATACAGATTAAAAGTTAATTTCGATTCACTTTCTCGTGCGTTGAAACATCCAATACCACGAAATCTCTATTCATGTTATCTTATTTAAAAATCATATACATTTTTAAATTATTGATATTTGAATCTCTGCAAACTTTTATTTTTTTATGTACCTACCCAAGCAGATCCCGAGTGTTCCCTGCCATTGATCCTCCTCGGCACAACGCAATTGTCCAACTCCACTCTTTTTGTATCCTTCATTACAATTCAGGGTCATAGTTGTATTATAGGTTCTCTTACCATCAATTCCATTCTCGAATGTAAGGGATCCATGTGCAACTTCCGTTGCAGGCTGATTACATCTTTTGACTGAAAAAATAATCAAGTGATATTAAATGTGATTTACATTATGTTGCTTGTGAAGTTGTCAGATATTCCATTTGTTTGATTATTCCGCAGCATCCTATAATAAATGTTTAATTGTGTGAAGTATTATCTCACTCTGCAGATTAAGTTATCAACCCAAAAAAGATCGAGTGTTCCCTGCATGCTCTTCGTCTGCATAACGTAATTGAACACCGCTGTCGAATTGGTGACCTTGACTACAGTTCAAAGAAACGCTGTGACATTGGTTACAATGCTTTCAAGTATTTCGTTCAATGTAAGGACAACGTGTGCTATTTACCTTTGGCTTTTTATCACGATGTGTGATTACGAAAACGAAACTTAAGTGGATAGTACAAAACTATAATTAAATGACATTAATACCATACTGTACATGAGATTGTCATATACTATATTCCTTTCACCATTACACAGCATTTTAGGAAGATTTGTGAAATATATATTACGTACGATAATATTGAGATCAGCTGCTGTCTCAGATAAATCAGGCAGTGTCTAGTTCCTTTTAGATCTTAGTTTTACCGGAAAACCTATTAAATATAATGAACTACATCGATGAAACACAAGATTTAATAATTTAATTACGACAGCAATTTTTGAAATTTAGAAACTTCTTAATTTCCATATAGAATATGTTCGCAATATAGGATATAACTGCCTAAACGTTTCATACAGATTAAAAGTTTACCTAGTTTTACTCATTCGTGCGTTGAAACATCCAATATCACGAAATTTCTATACCTATTATCTTGCTTAAAAATCATACACATTTTTAAAGTGTTGAGTTTTGAATCTCTGCAAACTTGATTTACCTACCTATGCAATACCCTAGTGTTCCTTGCCATTTATTCTCATCGGCGCAACGCACTTGTCCAACTCCACTCCTTTTGTATCCTTCATTACAATTTAGGGTCACAGTTGTATTATAGGTTTTCTTACCATCAATTCCATTCTTGAATGTAAGGGCTCCGTATGCAACTTGCATTACTGGCTGATTACATCTTTTGACTGAAACATAATCAAGTGGACTTAAATGTAGTTTGCATTATGTTGTTTGTGCAGTTGTCAGATATTATATTTGTTTGGTCATTATGCAGCATCCTATGATAAATGTTTAATTGTGTGAAGTATTATCTCACTCTGTAGATTAAGTTATCTACCTAAAGAAAGATTGAGTGTTCCCTGCATGTGTTCTTCGTCTGCATAACGTAATTGAAGAGGTATGTCCAGTTGGTAACATTGAATAAAATTCAAAGACAGGGTGTGACACAGGTTTTATTGGCTTTCCAGTATATTATTGAATGTAGGGTCACTTTGTGCTATTTACGTTTGGCTGTTTATCACGATGTAAGATTACGAAAAGCAAACTTAGCTGGTTAAACTAAAACTATAATTACATGACGTGTATACCATATTGTATATGAGATTGTCATATATCATATTCCTTTGACCATTACACAGCATTTTATGAAGATTTATGAATATAGATTGCATACCATAATATTGAGATGAGCAGCTGTCTGATATAAATCAGGTAGTGTCTAGATCTTTTTTAGACCTTATGTTTACCGGAAAACCTGTTAAATATAATGAATGACATCGATTAAACACGCAATTTAATAATTTAATTTCTAAACCAATTTTTGACATTGAGAAACTTCTTAATTTAAATATAGATTATGTTCGCAATATAGGATATAACTGCCTAAACTTTTCATACAGTTTAAAAGTTAATTTCGTGTTACTATATCGTGCTTTGAAACATTCAATATCAAGAACTTTCTATACCTATTATCTTGCTTAAAAATCATATAGATTTTTAAATTATTGATATTTGAATCTCTGCAAACTTGTTTTTTTGTATGTGCTTACCCATGCAATTCCCGAGTGTTCCTTGCCATTGATCCTCGTCGGCGCAACGTAATTGACCAAGTCTGTTCATTTTATATCCTTCATTACAATTCAGAGTCACAGTTGTATTATAGGTTCCATTACCATCAATTCCATCTTTGAATGTAAGGATTCCGTGATCTACTTGCGTTACTGGCTGATTACATCTCTTGGCTGAAACAAAATCAAAAGGACACACTATAGGTGTAATTAAATTAATTTGTTGTCTGTTTTTCATGACGATATGATATTGTTGATGTTTGATCATTTTTTAGTATCGAATAAAGACACAAATGTTAATTATATGAAGTATTATTACTTTCCATTAAGTTACATTATTGATTACCCAATCAAGGAAAGAGTAATAATTGCCAGTCCTCGTCTACTTCACAACTTAATTGACCATAGGTGTCTGTTTTTTAACCTTAACTACAATTCAAGGAAACAATTTTATTATAGGTTCCATTGATTTTAACTCCACTTTTGAATGTCACGACGATGTGTGGTACTTTCGATACTTGCTGATTACGTCTTTAGACTGGAACAGCATGAAGTTGACTTAAATGTAGTTTACAATATGTTTTTCGTGAAATTGTTAGATATTCTATTTTTCTGATTATTCATCACCACCCAATGATAAATGGTTAATTATTTGACGTATTATCTCACTCTGCAGATTAAGTTATCTACCCAAAGAGATATCGAGTATTTCCAACAAGTGTTCTTCGTCCGCATAACGTAAATGAACAAGGCTGTTCAGTTGGTAACCTTTATTACAACTAAAGAACACCTTGTTACACAGGTTGCATTGCTTTCAAGTATATCGTTGAATGTACGAATTCCGTGTGTTGTTTACGTTTGGTTGCCTATCACGTTGTGTGATTACAAAAAAACAAACGTAGGAGTATCAACTAAAATTCCAATAGATGACATTTTCACCATATTGTATATGGGGTTGTCATATACTATATTCCTTTGATCATACAAAGCCTTTTATTACGATTTTCGAAAAATAGATTACATACCGTAATATTGAGATGAGCAGCTGTCTGATAGAAAACAGTAGTGTCAAGGTTTTTCTTAGACCTTAGTTTTACCGTTACACCTATTAATTATAATGGACTACATCGATGAAACCCAAGACCTATTAATTTCCTTTCCAAAACAATTTTTTACAATGTGAAACATCCTAATTTAAATATTGATTATGTTCGTTATATATAATATAACTGCCTAAACGTTTGATACAGTTTAAAGGTAATTTCGATTCACTTTCTCGTGCGTTGAAACATCCAATAGCACAAAATTTCTATTCATGTTATCTTATTTAAAAATCGTATACATTTTTAAATTATTGATATTTGAATCTCTGCAAACTTTTATTTTTTTATGTACCTACCCAAGCGAATCCCGAGTGCTCCCTGCCATTGATCCTCGTCGGCACAACGCAATTGTCCAACTCCACTCTTTTTGTATCCTTCAGTACAATTCAGTGTCATAGTTGTATTATAGGTTCTCTTACCATCAATTCCATTCTCGAATGTAAGGGATCCATGTGCATCTTGCATTGTAGGCTGATTACATCTTTTGACTGAAAAAAAATCAAGTGATATTAAATGTGATTTACATTATGTTGTTTGTGAAGTCAGATATTATATTTGTTTGGTCATTCCGCAGCATCCTATAATAAATGTTTAATTGTGTGAAGTATTATCTCACTCTGCAGATTAAGTTATCAACCCAAAAAAGATCGAGTATTCCCTGAATGCTCTTCGTCTGCATAACGTAATTGAACACCGCTGTCGAATTGGTGACCTTGACTACAGTTCAAAGAAACGCTGTGACATTGGTTACAATGCTTTCAAGTATTTCGTTCAATGTAATGACACCGTGTGCTATTTACCTTTGGCTTTTTATCACGATGTGTGATTACGAAAACGAAACTTAAGTGGATAGACTAAAACTATAATTAAATGACGTTAATACCATACTGTACATGAGATTGTCATATATTATATTCATTTCACCATTACACAGCATTTTAGGAAGATTTTCGCAATATATATTACGTACGATAATATTGAGATGAGCTACTGTCTCATATAAATCAGGCAGTGTCTAGTTTCTTTTAGATCTTAGTTTTACCGGAAAACAAATTAAATATAATGAACTACATCGATGAAACACAAGATTTAATAATTTAATTTCGACAGCAATTTTTGAAATTTAGAAACTTCTTAATTTCCATATAGAATATGTTCGCAATATAGGATATAACTGCCTAAACGTTTCATACAGATTCAAAGTTTACCTCGTTTTACTCTTTCGTTCGTTGAAACATCCAATATCACGAAATTTCTATACCTATTATCTTGCTTAAAAATCATACACATTTTTTAAAGTGTTCAGTTTTGAATCTCTGCAAACTTGATTTTTTTATGTACCTACCTATGCAATACCCTAGTGTTCCTTGCCATTTATTCTCATCGGCACAACGCACTTGTCCAACTCCACTCCTTTTGTATCCTTCATTACAATTTAGTGTCACAGTTGTATTATAGGTTCTCTTACCATCAATTCCATTCTTGAATGTAAGGGTTCCGTATGCAACTTGCATTACTGGCTGATTACATCTTTTGACTGAAACATAATCAAGTGGACTTAAATGTAGTTTGCATTATGTTGTTTGTGAAGTTGTCAGATATTATATTTGTTTGGTCATTATGCAGCATCCTATGATAAATGTTTAATGATATGAAGTATTATCTCACTCTGTAGATTAAGTTATCTACCTAAAGAAAGATTGAGTGTTCCCTGCATGTGTTCTTCGTCTGCATAACGTAATTGAAGAGGTCTGTCCAGTTGGTAACCTTGAATACAATTCAAAGACAGGGTGTGACACAGGTTTTATTGGCTTTCCAGTATATTATTGTATGTAGGGTCACCTTGTGCTATTTACGTTTGGCTGTTTATCACGATGTAAGATTAAGAAAAACAAACTTCAGTGGTTAAACTAAAACTATAATTACATGACGTGTATACCATATTGTATATGAGATTGTCATATATCATAATCCTTTGACCATTACACAGCATTTTATGAAGATTTATGAATATAGATTGCATACCATAATATTGAGATGAGCAGCTGTCTGATATAAATCAGGTTGTGTCTAGATCTTTTTTAGACCTTATGTTTACCGGAAAACCTGTTAAATATAATGAATGACATCGATTAAACACGCAATTTAATAATTTAATTTCTAAACCAATTTTTGACATTGAGAAACTTCTTAATTTAAATATAGATTATGTTCGCAATATAGGATATAACTGCCTAAACTTTTCAGACAGTTTAAAAGTTAATTTCGTGTTACTATTTCGTGCTTTGAAACATTCAATATCAAGAACTTTCTATACCTATTATCTTGCTTAAAAATCATATTGATTTTTAAATTATTGATATTTGAATCTCTGCAAACTTGTTTTTTTGTATGTGCTTACCCATGCAATTCCCGAGTGTTCCTTGCCATTGATCCTCGTCGGCGCAACGTAATTGACCAAGTCTGTTCATTTTATATCCTTCATTACAATTCAGAGTCACAGTTGTATTATAGATTCCATTACCATCAATTCCATCTTTGACTGTAAGGATTCCGTGATCTACTTGCGTTACTGGCTGATTACATCTCTTGGCTGAAACAAAATCAAAAGGACACACTATAGGTGTAATTAAATTAATTTGTTGTCTGTTTTTCATGACGATATGATATTGTTGATGTTTGATCATTTTTTAGTATCGAATAAAGACACAAATGTTAATTATATGAAGTATTATTACTTTCCATTAAGTTACATTATTGATTACCCAATCAAGGAAAGAGTAATAATTGCCAGTCCTCGTCTACTTCACAACTTAATTGACCATAGGAGTCTGTTTTTTAACCTTAACGACAATTCAAGGAAACAATTTTATTATAGGTTCCATTGATTTTAACTCCACTTTTGAATGTCACGACGATGTGTGGTACTTTCGATACTTGCTGATTACGTCTTTAGACTGGAACAGCATGAAGTTGACTTAAATGTAGTTTACAATATGTTTTTCGTGAAATTGTTAGATATTCTATTTTTCTGATTATTCCTCACCACCCAATGATAAATGGTTAATTATTTGACGTATTATCTCACTCTGCAGATTAAGTTATCTACCCAAAGAGATATCGAGTATTTCCAACAAGTGTTCTTCGTCCGCATAACGTAAATGAACAAGGCTGTTCAGTTGCTAACCTTTATTACAACTAAAGAACAGCTTGTTACACAGGTTGCATTGCTTTCAAGTATATCGTTGAATGTACGAATTCCGTGTGTTGTTTACGTTTGGTTGCCTATCACGTTGTGTGATTACAAAAAAAAACAAACGTAGGAGTATAAACTAAAATTCCAATAGATGACATTTTCACCATATTGTATATGGGGTTGTCATATACTATATTCCTTTGATCATACAAAGCCTTTTATTACGATTTTCGAAAAATAGATTACATACCGTAATATTGAGATGAGCAGCTGTCTGATATAAAACAGCAGTGTCAAGGTTTTTCTTAGACCTTAGTTTTACCGTTACACCTATTAATTATAATGGACTACATCGATGAAACACAAGACCTATTAATTTCCTTTCCAAAACAATTTTTTACAATGTGAAACATCCTAATTTAAATATTGATTATGTTCGTTATATATAATATAACTGCCTAAACGTTTGATACAGTTTAAAGGTAATTTCGATTCACTTTCTCGTGCGTTGAAACATCCAATAGCACAAAATTTCTATTCATGTTATCTTATTTAAAAATCGTATACATTTTTAAATTATTGATATTTGAATCTCTGCAAACTTTTATTTCTTATGTACCTACCCAAGCAAATCCCGAGTGTTCCCTGCCATTGATCCTCGTCGGCACAACGCAATTGTCCAACTCCACTCTTTTTGTATCCTTCAGTACAATTCAGGGTCATAGTTGTATTATAGGTTCTCTTACCATCAATTCCATTCTCGAATGTAAGGGATCCATGTGCATCTTGCATTGTAGGCTGATTACATCTTTTGACTGAAAAAAAATCAAGTGATATTAAATGTGATTTACATTATGTTGTTTGTGAAGTTGTCAGATATTATATTTGTTTGGTCATTCCGCAGCATCCTATAAGAAATGTTTAATTGTGTGAAGTATTATCTCACTCTGCAGATTAAGTTATCAACCCAAAAAAGATCGAGTGTTCCCTGCATGCTCTTCGTCTGCATAACGTAATTGAACACCGCTGTCGAATTGGTGACCTTGACTACAGTTCAAAGAAACGCTGTGACATTGGTTACAATGCTTTCAAGTATTTCGTTCAATGTAATGACACCGTGTGCTATTTACCTTTGGCTTTTTATCACGATGTGTGATTACGAAAACGAAACTTAAGTGGATAGACTAAAACTATAATTAAATGACGTTAATACCATACTGTACATGAGATTGTCATATATTATATTCATTTCACCATTACACAGCATTTTAGGAAGATTTTCGCAATATATATTACGTACGATAATATTGAGATGAGCTACTGTCTCATATAAATCAGGCAGTGTCTAGTTTCTTTTAGATCTTAGTTTTACCGGAAAACAAATTAAATATAATGAACTACATCGATGAAACACAAGATTTAATAATTTAATTTCGACAGCAATTTTTGAAATTTAGAAACTTCTTAATTTCCATATAGAATATGTTCGCAATATAGGATATAACTGCCTAAACGTTTCATACAGATTCAAAGTTTACCTCGTTTTACTCTTTCGTTCGTTGAAACATCCAATATCACGAAATTTCTATACCTATTATCTTGCTTAAAAATCATACACATTTTTAAAGTGTTGAGTTTTCAATCTCTGCAAACTTGATTTTTTTTATGTACCTACCTATGCAATACCCTAGTGTTCCTTGCCATTTATTCTCATCGGCACAACGCACTTGTCCAACTCCACTCCTTTTGTATCCTTCATTACAATTTAGGGTCACAGTTGTATTATAGGTTCTCTTACCATCAATTCCATTCTTGAATGTAAGGGTTCCGTATGCAACTTGCATTACTGGCTGATTACATCTTTTGACTGAAACATAATCAAGTGGACTTAAATGTTGTTTGCATTATGTTGTTTGTGAAGTTGTCAGATATTATATTTGTTTGGTCATTATGCAGCATCCTATGATAAATGTTTAATGATATGAAGTATTATCTCACTCTGTAGATTAAGTTATCTACCTAAAGAAAGACTGAGTGTTCCCTGCATGTGTTCTTCGTCTGCATAACGTAATTGAAGAGGTCTGTCCAGTTGGTAACCTTGAATACAATTCAAAGACAGGGTGTGACACAGGTTTTATTGGCTTTCCAGTATATTATTGTATGTAGGGTCACCTTGTGCTATTTACGTTTGGCTGTTTATCACGATGTAAGATTAAGAAAAACAAACTTCAGTGGTTAAACTAAAACTATAATTACATGACGTGTATACCATATTGTATATGAGATTGTCATATATCATAATCCTTTGACCATTACACAGCATTTTATGAAGATTTATGAATATAGATTGCATACCATAATATTGAGATGAGCAGCTGTCTGATATAAATCAGGTAGTGTCTAGATCTTTTTTTAGACCTTATGTTTACCGGAAAACCTGTTAAATATAATGAATGACATCGATTAAACAAGCAATTTAATAATTTAATTTCGAAACCAATTTTTGACATTGAGAAACTTCTTAATTTAAATATAGATTATGTTCGCAATATAGGATATAACTGCCTAAACTTTTCATACAGTTTAAAAGTTAATTTCGTGTTACTATTTCTTGCTTTGAAACATTCAATATCAAGAACTTTCTATACCTATTATCTTGCTTAAAAATCATATTGATTTTTAAATTATTGATATTTGAATCTCTGCAAACTTGTTTTTTTGTATGTGCTTACCCATGCAATTCCCGAGTGTTCCTTGCCATTGATCCCTGTCGGCGCAACGTAACTGACCAAGTCTGTTCATTTTATATCCTTCATTACAATTCAGAGTCACAGTTGTATTATAGGTTCCATTACCATCAATTCCATCTTTGAATGTAAGGATTCCGTGATCTACTTGCGTTACTGGCTGATTACATCTCTTGGCTGAAACAAAATCAAAAGGAAACACTATAGGTGTAATTAAATTAATGTGTTGTCTGTTTTTCATGACGATATGATATTGTTGATGTTTGATCATTTTTTAGTATCGAATAAAGACACAAATGTTAATTATATGAAGTATTATTACTTTCCATTAAGTTACATTATTGATTACCCAATCAAGGAAAGAGTAATAATTGCCAGTCCTCGTCTACTTCACAACGTAATTGACCATAGGTGTCTGTTTTTTAACCTTAACTACAATTCAAGGAAACAATTTTATTATAGGTTCCATTGATTTTAACTCCACTTTTGAATGTCACGACGATGTGTGGTACTTTCGATACTTGCTGATTACGTCTTTAGACTGGAACAGCATGAAGTTGACTTAAATGTAGTTTACAATATGTTTTTCGTGAAATTGTTAGATATTCTATTTTTCTGATTATTCCTCACCACCCAATGATAAATGGTTAATTATTTGACGTATTATCTCACTCTGCAGATTAAGTTATCTACCCAAAGAGATATCGGGTATTTCCAACAAGTGTTCTTCGTCCGCATAACGTAAATGAACAAGGCTGTTCAGTTGGTAACCTTTATTACAACTATAGAACACCTTGTTACACAGGTTGCATTGCTTTCAAGTATATCGTTGAATGTAAGAATTCCGTGTGTTGTTTACGTTTGGTTGCCTATCACGTTGTGTGATTACAAACAAAACAAACGTAGGAGTATAAACTAAAATTCTAATAGATGACATTTTCACCATATTGTATATGAGGTTGTCATTTACGATATTCCTTTGATCATACAAAGCCTTTTATTACGATTTTCGAAAAATAGATTACATACCGTAATATTGAGATGAGCAGCTGTCTGATAGAAAACAGTAGTGTCAAGGTTTTTCTTAGACCTTAGTTTTACCGTTACACCTATTAATTATAATGGACTACATCGATGAAACCCAAGACCTATTAATTTCCTTTCCAAAACAATTTTTTACAATGTGAAACATCCTAATTTAAATATTGATTATGTTCGTTATATATAATATAACTGCCTAAACGTTTGATACAGTTTAAAGGTAATTTCGATTCACTTTCTCGTGCGTTGAAACATCCAATAGCACAAAATTTCTATTCATGTTATCTTATTTAAAAATCGTATACATTTTTAAATTATTGATATTTGAATCTCTGCAAACTTTTATTTCTTTATGTACCTACCCAAGCGAATCCCGAGTGCTCCCTGCCATTGATCCTCGTCGGCACAACGCAATTGTCCAACTCCACTCTTTTTGTATCCTTCAGTACAATTCAGGGTCATAGTTGTATTATAGGTTCTCTTACCATCAATTCCATTCTCGAATGTAAGGGATCCATGTGCATCTTGCATTGTAGGCTGATTACATCTTTTGACTGAAAAAAAATCAAGTGATATTAAATGTGATTTACATTATGTTGTTTGTGAAGTCAGATATTATATTTGTTTGGTCATTCCGCAGCATCCTATAATAAATGTTTAATTGTGTGAAGTATTATCTCACTCTGCAGATTAAGTTATCAACCCAAAAAAGATCGAGTATTCCCTGCATGCTCTTCGTCTGCATAACGTAATTGAACACCGCTGTCGAATTGGTGACCTTGACTACAGTTCAAAGAAACGCTGTGACATTGGTTACAATGCTTTCAAGTATTTCGTTCAATGTAATGACACCGTGTGCTATTTACCTTTGGCTTTTTATCACGATGTGTGATTACGAAAACGAAACTTAAGTGGATAGACTAAAACTATAATTAAATGACGTTAATACCATACTGTACATGAGATTGTCATATATTATATTCATTTCACCATTACACAGCATTTTAGGAAGATTTTCGCAATATATATTACGTACGATATTATTGAGATGAGCTACTGTCTCATATAAATCAGGCAGTGTCTAGTTTCTTTTAGATCTTAGTTTTACCGGAAAACAAATTAAATATAATGAACTACATCGATGAAACACAAGATTTAATAATTTAATTTCGACAGCAATTTTTGAAATTTAGAAACTTCTTAATTTCCATATAGAATATGTTCGCAATATAGGATATAACTGCCTAAACGTTTCATACAGATTCAAAGTTTACCTCGTTTTACTCTTTCGTTCGTTGAAACATCCAATATCACGAAATTTCTATACCTATTATCTTGCTTAAAAATCATACACATTTTTTAAAGTGTTCAGTTTTGAATCTCTGCAAACTTGATTTTTTTATGTACCTACCTATGCAATACCCTAGTGTTCCTTGCCATTTATTCTCATCGGCACAACGCACTTGTCCAACTCCACTCCTTTTGTATCCTTCATTACAATTTAGGGTCACAGTTGTATTATAGGTTCTCTTACCATCAATTCCATTCTTGAATGTAAGGGTTCCGTATGCAACTTGCATTACTGGCTGATTACATCTTTTGACTGAAGCATAATCAAGTGGACTTAAATGTAGTTTGCATTATGTTGTTTGTGAAGTTGTCAGATATTATATTTGTTTGGTCATTATGCAGCATCCTATGATAAATGTTTAATGATATGAAGTATTATCTCACTCTGTAGATTAAGTTATCTACCTAAAGAAAGATTGAGTGTTCCCTGCATGTGTTCTTCGTCTGCATAACGTAATTGAAGAGGTCTGTCCAGTTGGTAACCTTGAATACAATTCAACGACAGGGTGTGACACAGGTTTTATTGGCTTTCCAGTATATTATTGTATGTAGGGTCACCTTGTGCTATTTACGTTTGGCTGTTTATCACGATGTAAGATTAAGAAAAACAAACTTCAGTGGTTAAACTAAAACTATAATTACATGACGTGTATACCATATTGTATATGAGATTGTCATATATCATAATCCTTTGACCATTACACAGCATTTTATGAAGATTTATGAATATAGATTGCATACCATAATATTGAGATGAGCAGCTGTCTGATATAAATCAGGTAGTGTCTAGATCTTTTTTAGACCTTATGTTTACCGGAAAACCTGTTAAATATAATGAATGACATCGATTAAACAAGCAATTTAATAATTTAATTTCGAAACCAATTTTTGACATTGAGAAACTTCTTAATTTAAATATAGATTATGTTCGCAATATAGGATATAACTGCCTAAACTTTTCATACAGTTTAAAAGTTAATTTCGTGTTACTATTTCGTGCTTTGAAACATTCAATATCAAGAACTTTCTATACCTATTATCTTGCTTAAAAATCATATTGATTTTTAAATTATTGATATTTGAATCTCTGCAAACTTGTTTTTTTGTAAGTGCTTACCCATATAATTCCCGAGTGTTCCTTGCCATTGATCCTCGTCGGCGCAACGTAACTGACCAAGTCTGTTCATTTTATATCCTTCATTACAATTCAGAGTCACAGTTGTATTATAGGTTCCATTACCATCAATTCCATCTTTGAATGTAAGGATTCCGTGATCTACTTGCGTTACTGGCTGATTACATCTCTTGGCTGAAACAAAATCAAAAGGAAACACTATAGGTGTAATTAAATTAATGTGTTGTCTGTTTTTCATGACGATATGATATTGTTGATGTTTGATCATTTTTTAGTATCGAATAAAGACACAAATGTTAATTATATGAAGTATTATTACTTTCCATTAAGTTACATTATTGATTACCCAATCAAGGAAAGAGTAATAATTGCCAGTCCTCGTCTACTTCACAACTTAATTGACCATAGGTGTTTGTTTTTTAACCTTAACTACAATTCAAGGAAACAATTTTATTATAGGTTCCATTGATTTTAACTCCACTTTTGAATGTCACGACGATGTGTGGTACTTTCGATACTTGCTGATTACGTCTTTAGACTGGAACAGCATGAAGTTGACTTAAATGTAGTTTACAATATGTTTTTCGTGAAATTGTTAGATATTCTATTTTTCTGATTATTCCTCACCACCCAATGATAAATGGTTAATTATTTGACGTATTATCTCACTCTGCAGATTAAGTTATCTACCCAAAGAGATATCGGGTATTTCCAACAAGTGTTCTTCGTCCGCATAACGTAAATGAACAAGGCTGTTCAGTTGGTAACCTTTATTACAACTAAAGAACACCTTGTTACACAGGTTGCATTGCTTTCAAGTATATCGTTGAATGTAAGAATTCCGTGTGTTGTTTACGTTTGGTTGCCTATCACGTTGTGTGATTACAAAAAAAACAAACGTAGGAGTATAAACTAAAATTCTAATAGATGACATTTTCACCATATTGTATATGAGGTTGTCATTTACGATATTCCTTTGATCATACAAAGCCTTTTATTACGATTTTCGAAAAATAGATTACATACCGTAATATTGAGATGAGCAGCTGTCTGATATAAAACAGCAGTGTCAAGGTTTTTCTTAGACCTTAGTTTTACCGTTACACCTATTAATTATAATGGACTACATCGATGAAACACAAGACCTATTAATTTCCTTTCCAAAACAATTTTTTACAATGTGAAACATCCTAATTTAAATATTGATTATGTTCGTTATATAGAATATAACTGCCTAAACGTTTGATACAGATTAAAAGTTAATTTCGATTCACTTTCTCGTGCGTCGAAACATCCAATAGCACGAAATTTCTATTCATGTTATCATATTTAAAAATCGTATACATTTTTAAATTATTGATATTTGAATCTCTGCAAACTTTTATTTCTTTATGTACCTACACAAGCAAATCCCGAGTGTTCCCTGCCATTGATCCTCGTCGGCACAACGCAATTGTCCAACTCCACTCTTTTTGTATCCTTCAGTACAATTCAGGGTCATAGTTGTATTATAGGTTCTCTTACCATCAATTCCATTCTCGAATGTAAGGGATCCATGTGCATCTTGCATTGTAGGCTGATTACATCTTTTGACTGAAAAAAAAATCAAGTGATATTAAATGTAGTTTACATTATGTTGTTTGTGAAGTTGTCAGATATTATATTTGTTTGGTCATTCCGCAGCATCCTATAATAAATGTTTAATTGTGTGAAGTATTATCTCACTCTGCAGATTAAGTTATCAACCCAAAAAAGATCGAGTATTCCCTGCATGCTCTTCGTCTGCATAACGTAATTGAACACCGCTGTCGAATTGGTGACCTTGACTACAGTTCAAAGAAACGCTGTGACATTGGTTACAATGCTTTCAAGTATTTCGTTCAATGTAATGACACCGTGTGCTATTTACCTTTGGCTTTTTATCACGATGTGTGATTACGAAAACGAAACTTAAGTGGATAGACTAAAACTATAATTAAATGACGTTAATACCATACTGTACATGAGATTGTCTTATATTATATTCATTTCACCATTACACAGCATTTTAGGAAGATTTTCGCAATATATATTACGTACGATACTATTGAGATGAGCTACTGTCTCATATAAATCAGGCAGTGTCTAGTTCCTTTTAGATCTTAGTTTTACCGGAAAACAAATTAAATATAATGAACTACATCGATGAAACACAAGATTTAATAATTTAATTTCGACAGCAATTTTTGAGATTTCGAAACTTCTTAATTTCCATATAGAATATGTTCGCAATATAGGATATAAATGTCTAAACGTTTCATACAGATTAAAAGTTTACCTCGTTTTACACTTTCGTGCGTTCAAACATCCAATATCACGAAACTTCTATACCTATTATCTTGCTTAAAAATCTTACACATTTTTAAAGTGTTGAGTTTTGAATCTCTGCAAACTTGATTTTTTTATGTACCTACCTATGCAATACCCTAGTGTTCCTTCCCATTTATTCTCATCGGCGCAACGCACTTGTCCAACTCCACTCCTTTTGTATCCTTCATTACAATTTAGGGTCACAGTTGTATTATCGGTTCTCTTACCATCAATTCCATTCTTGAATGTAATGGTTCCGTATGCAACTTGCATTACTGGCTGATTACATCTTTTGACTGAAACATAATCAAGTGGACTTAAATGTTGTTTGCATTATATTGTTTGTGAAGTTGTCAGATATTATATTTGTTTGGTCATTATGCAGCATCCTATGATAAATGTTTAATTATATGAAGTATTATCTCACTCTGTAGATTAAGTTATCTACCTAAAGAAAGACTGAGTGTTCCCTGCAAGTGTTCTTCGTCTGCATAACGTAATTGAAGAGGTCTGTCCAGTTGGTAACCTTGAATACAATTCAAAGACAGGGTGTGACACAGGTTTTATTGGCTTTCCAGTATATTATTGAATATAGGGTCACCTTGTGCTATTTACGTTTGGCTGTTTATCACGATGTAAGATTACGAAAAGCAAACTTAAGTGGTTAAACTAAAACTATAATTACATGACGTGTATACCATATTGTATATGAGATTGTCATATATCATATTCCTTTGACCATTACACAGCATGTTATGAAGATTTATGAATATAGATTGCATACCATAATATTGAGATGAGCAGCTGTCTGATATAAATCAGGTAGTGTCTAGATCTTTTTTAGACCTTATCTTTACCGGAAAACCTGTTAAATATTATGAATGACATCGATTAAACACGCAATTTAATAATTTAATTTCGAAACCAATTTTTGACATTGAGAAACTTCTTAATTTAAATATAGATTATGTTCGCAATATAGGATATAACTGCCTAAACTTTTCATACAGTTTAAAAGTTAATTTCGTGTTACTATTTCTTGCTTTGAAACATTCAATATCAAGAACTTTCTATACCTATTATCTTGCTTAAAAATCATATAGATTTTTAAATTAGTGATATTTGAATCTCTGCAAACTTGTTTTTTTATGTGCTTACCCATGCAATTCCCGAGTGTTCCTTGCCATTGATCCTCGTCGGCGCAACGTAACTGACCAAGTCTGTTCATTTTATATCCTTCATTACAATTCAGAGTCACAGTTGTATTATAGGTTCCATTACCATCAATTCCATCTTTGAATGTAAGGATTCCGTGATCTACTTGCGTTACTCGCTGATTACATCTCTTGGCTGAAACAGAATCAAAAGGACACACTATAGTTGTAATTAAATTAATTTGTTGTCTGTTTTTCATGACGATGTGATATTGTTGATGTTTGATCATTTTTTAGTATCGAATAAAGATACAAATGTTAATTATATGAAGTATTATCACTTTCCATTAAGTTACATTATTGAATACCCAATTAAGAACAGAGTAATCTCTGCCAGTCCTCGTCTACTGCACAACTTTATTGACAATAGGGGTTAGTTTTGTAACCTTTAATACAATAAATGGAAACAATGTTATTATAGGTTCCACTGATTTTAATTCCACTTTTGAATGTCACGACGATGTGTGATACTTGCGGTAAAATGGCTGATTACATCTTTGGACTGAAACAAAATCAAGTCGAAACACTAAAATGGTAACTAAACGAAGTGTGTACTGTGCGTGACATGTTCATGTTTTATTTTTCATTGATGAATACTTAGCATATTAGCAAATACCAATTTTAATTATATGAAATATTATATTTGCAAATTAAGTTAAATATTGATCTACCCAAACAAACACCGAGTGTTCTCTGATTTTGATCCTCGTCTGCACAACGTAATTGACCAATGCTCTCCCTTTGTAACCTTGAATACAATTCAAGGATACAATTGTAATATAGGTCTTACAAATACAATTACAATCTTACTTATTGCCTTCAATTGCACTTTGGAATGCCATGACGCCATACGATATTTGCGGTACTGGCTGAATACATGTTTGGATTGAAACAAAAGCAAGCTGACAAACTAAATTTGTAATTAGATTATGTTTTAACTATTTTGTACTAGTGGTAGTCATATATTATATTTGATCGCAAATTGATCCCGTGACAAAGTACAAACCATTAGAGATACGCTTGAGAACACAATTGCAATGGATTCGTCGTCATTATACATCTTCAATATTGGATTTCAGAGACAACCATTAGAAGCATTTTAACCTGTCGCTATGGATTTAGCAAGGACATTCGTGATGAAGAGTGCAACAGAGGCATGTAAACTTGATCCAATTCCGACGTCCATGCTGATTGAGTGCTTAGACCCACTATTGCATTCAATAACTGAAATTATTAGCATCTCTTCTATCCGGGTAATTTAAATAATTTTTCAAAACTGCCATCGTAAAGCCTCTGCTGAAACAACCAGCAATTGACGTACTGATTTAAGTAACTAGCGCAACGTTTCTAATCTCCCGTTCATAAAAATCTTAGAAAACATTGTTCGAACCCAGCCTGTATCTCAGTCGAATTCAAACAGTCAATTTATCAATGCACAGTCTGAGTATCGCCCTTGCCAGAGTAATGAAACTTATCTTCTGAAAGCATTTAATGCCATTACAGTCAAAGATTACAGTCTCAACCCTCCTTGGTTTGTCTACAGCATTTGACAAAATAGACCAAGACACAGTACTTCACCGTCTCCAGCACGTATGTGGAATTCACAATACAATCGTACTGACATTCAAGTACTACTTAGTCAACATGATACAAATTGTATCTTCAGTAGTAGAGGGGGTGAACCCGATAACTTGTGTAGGCGTATATTTGTTAAACCAAGGTCTCCTACGAAACCAAATAAAGTGTCAACGAACATAAATTAGGCCTCTGACGAACCGAGACGCATACTTGTTGTCGAGCCCTCGTTAGCTGCTATTAATTAAATCATATTCTCAATCTAATTCTTTATCAAGTCCTATACGATATCTTGATATTGGGTCATGCAAATATCTTATTATAAATCCGTGAAGTGCTGACTCAGCATGCCTAAATACATTTCTGAAGAGAGAATAATCCATATCTCCGCTACACCAGGTCTGATGAATATTTCATAGTGTAGGTATTACATTTGTCTCTGTTCACTTTAGGAATTTGTGTATACCGCTCTGTAAAATAAATCATATCAGTATTTTTTTTTTGTCTACCCCTGGAAACTATCCTGGCAGTTTTTGACTGATTGTCGCATCATCATATACTACTAAATTATTAATAGATCCATCAATGGAATCAACACTTGGCGCTTCATCGATATCAGTGCAAATTCAATAACATCTTCATCGTTATCGATTTTGCAATTTTCATTAAAATCTCTAACACATCGTTGCATCGCTGATAATTTTCAGATGGCGCAATCAAATACAGTTTTTTATTCCACTTCATCCATTTCATTATTAGATTAAGTAACAATTGCGTCTTGCCACTTGCAGATTGTCCAATTATAGTCAAACGAGTATAATTTAGTAGAGCAGCAATAAGTTTAACGAGTTCTCGCGTTTTTGTCGCGTAAAATCAATTACATGCATGTTTTTATAAATAACTATGGATCTATATAGTGTGAAATGCAAGACACGTACTAGCACAAATTACTTAACAACAATTGATACAACAAAAAAAATCACCACTTACCGGTAAGTGTGCACAGTGTGGTACTATGAAATTTAGATTTATTTCTATGAAATCGGGTGATGATTTTAAAAGAAGAGGAGGTAATATTGCAGCAAAATTGACAAATTTCCCAGGGACTCAATGGGCCAAATACGCATTAAGAAAACATCTTCCAGGATATAATTACTGCGGCCCAGGAACCAGACTCGATATCTGACATGACGGCCAAAACCAATAAATACCAGGTGAATATCCAATAAACACTATTGATAATGAATGTCAAAGCGCATGAAGTTGCTTTTAAAAGTAGCAATCTGCAACATATACATATCGCAGATGTGAAATTTATTCACACGTTCAATTCTGTTAGGAATCAATCTTTCAAGAAATAATTAGCTAACTAATAGTACGATCTGTGATGAAGGTTAAACAGATATTAGGTGCTGGTAATTAATAATATTATGGAATCTAAGTATTATTGCCCAAGAGTATACTAGCGGGATAAATCAGCAATTAATAAACTAGCCAAAGCCGCAAAAGTCAGAAAAGTTACTGCAGCAGACTGGTTATCAAGACAAGGAATATGTGAGATTTATCTACCACTGCATAAGCAACTTCACTTTGCATATTTTGATGTCATCCTTCCAAATGAACATCATCAGGCGGATCTATTGTTTCTGCCGCATGATAGTGTCAAAGGGCGGACATGTAAGTGTGCTTTAACTGCAGTTGATGTTGCGAGTAGATGCAAAGTAGCTGTACCATTATCGAGCAAGGTGGCATCAGAAGTAGTTTCTGCGTTTGAACGAATTTACCTACCAGTACTTGGACCACAAGGTGGTCTGCAGTGGTCAAATCTATTACAGGTATATCCTATTATTTTTTTCATCGCGCTGTTTATAACCAACGAGTTTTGTTCTTATTATATCATCGCTGACAATATCGCTGGTTGTGGTGTCATTATAATCTAAAATGACTCTACGAAGTCGATTTATTCTTCGTACTCGTGACACTATGGCATGAATTAAATTCGACCACTTGATGCGACCACTACAATCGAAACAACTGTATTATAGATGTTTAACCCCTGAGATGAGTGCATCGTCATTGCGTATCCTTGAGCCTAGGAAGATTTGTCAACGCGCAATGCATCTTCGACAGCATTTATATCAACCAGCACAATATCACTTAACACGAGAGATTGTTTTTCTGATTTCCCAGGAGTATCAACTTCAATATTGTGTCTTCGTCAATCAGCTGGTCTATAACATAACGGTACAGGCAGCGCTGCAAATGTTTCTTTATGCGCTACAAATAATTGTCTCTGAAAAGTCTGTCTATCTTTCTACTTGCCATTATCAAATCATTTGGTCTCCACGCCTCCCAAAAATAATCTAACGAGGTTTCTGAAATTCTTTTACGCGCTATTTCACATTGGATTTGATCCTGTTTGAATCTGATTAATTTCTTGAACTCACTTAATTATGGATCAAGTGCTCTATGATCAATATTAATTTCTTCGTAATAATCTACAAATTGCTTTAGCCAACCATGCGAGGACAAACCAACAATTGATGGTGGTTCACCATAATCGCCACACATTATCACAGCTGTATTTTGAGTAAGAGCCAGTGAAGAAACATTTGTAATATGTACATCGATACTGTGCATATCTCATCCCAAATAATAACCCCCGGAATGTTTTTCTCACCCATTCGATCAGGTGTCCATGCGTCACCCTTATATCGAAAGAAAATGTAATAAGTGCAAAAATGTGCCCCTCGTTATTTCATCTCTCTGACACGTCTGTGAGTGGGTGTTAGTGCAATCATGTCTGACTTCTCCCAATATAATTTGATTACTCGTGTTGTTTTTTTCCAGAGCCGTGACATCCGTTTGAGTAAACGGTTTTATATATATACATACCGGATCGGATAACGAAGGTGCACTCGATAGTTCTGATATTTGATTATTTTTTGAGGTAATTATCTTCAACCGTAACATCTGCTGCTTCAGAATAATCATGTAACATTTCTTGTTTTGTTCTCCATGATCACCAACACAAATAAGAATTTGTAAAACGAGCGACTATTTCTTTATAATTGCTATCTATATAAAATGAATCCGTGGCGACTCTGACCGCAAATTCAGGAAATCTATTTATCATCGATAGCAGGTTTATATAAACATAAGCAGGCATAGACGATGTTAGATGCCTATACTGGGTTGATTCGCCATCGAGGTATCTAACAATCTAATAATCTATGGAATTTCTCCATTCTATAATTAAAACAAGTATTTAAATGTTGTATAATGAACTACTGTAAATGGCTGATGATAGGATCCATAAAATGTTTGTAACAAATCGTGCAGAAACGAATTTTGTTGATATCATTCACAGAGTGTGCAACGAGGAAGCTTAGGTCTCAAACCTTGTATACGATGAGGTGTTAGAATACGAGGAGAAACATAGTTGTGTCTCAGTTTTGGTGGTAAGCGATACAGAGAACGTAAGCAAAATTATGATAAAATAAATATTGTCCTTGCCTCTGTCAATAACAAAATCACCAGAACCCCCAGGGATTATATTACTAGATTCTCAACAAATAATAATCTAGACAAATAATCAATTAGACAAATAATATATTATATATAAATGAGCCAGGAATTTCAACCACATCCTACGATCAGCAATTACTATGCGTCTCGTGATGGTGTAGTCAGAAACCGCCGGCCGAAAAAGCCGGTAGGGTGTATCAGTAATACTGGTTATTTAATGTTTAGTGCTGAAGAAAATGCTAGCAGTGTCATCGTGTTATTTTGTGATATTTCAACGGATTGACCGAGGATGGTCTGTGATTGACCAGATTGATTAAAATTCTAAGAATAATAAGTAGATAACCTTCGAGTTATTGCTCAAAGTCAAAGTACTGCAGTTGGAAAAACTGGTAATTGTAAATCCGTTGTAGAAAGACCTGAAAATCAATAACTGAGACGGGTGAAGAATTAATATTTCAATCGATGAAAGAAGCCGGCAAGTAATTTGATACTTGCCAACCTTCGGTACGGAGTGTTGCATAAACTTTTACTACATCAGCCATTTCAAAAAGATTTCAGGAAATATTTCGGTTTACATATATACAGTAAAAAATCTGCTAAAAATAAAATGGGAGATAACTCTACCACGGATGTATGTGTGAGAGTTACTGTCCTTCGTAAATGGATTTTCCCATATATTTCAGCATACAGTTGTAGGTTTTATACTGAATGTGTTTCATCTGCGATATAATCTTGTATGATGGACTGATGTCGCAATTATGTGTGTATGAAAATACATATAATATGCAATTATCGTGAAACACGGTGAATTAAAATGTTTGCACTTACGTGTGTTCACTACACCGGTTCTACACACAATGATACATTTTCACTTCCTTTTATAGTTGCGATAACACCCACGCACATAATTTTCCAGGGATAATTTTATCAATCAATGAATCATGGATAATTCTATCAATCAATGAATCATGAATAATTTTAGCAATCAATGAATCATGGGTAATTTTATCTGGAAAATTTTGTGCTAGGGCATTATTCATGATTATAAAAAGTGTAAATTTTACAGTGTGCTTAGAAGCGGTGTATTCAGAAGTGAACATAGGTAAATGAAAACATTTATTGTATTTGGACCGTTTGGTTAGTTAAGTGAGTGCTTAATGATGAGAAAGATATTCAATTAACGAATACAAATGCATTTCAATGTTAACAATGCAACTGAAGTAACTCCTACTTCCATCTTGCTACTGTTTATTTTTGTACAATTTAATTTAAATTTATATTTATTATATAATTAACTATGAAACTATCAACGATATAATATTTGCTATTACAAATTTGAAAAATCAAGGAATATAATGATCAAATAAATTAAATTGTGATAAAATTATATCTGACTTTGCATATCTACAAGAAATTACCCTTGAATACAATTATGCGCTACCGTCTCGCTATAGATGCATTAAAGAAATACAACCGGCCGTTAACGCATTATAAGCGAATGCTAGCGAAATGAATAAGTAGAAAAAATAAGAGCGGAATTATGAAAACATTATGAAACTAAGTAAATTATTAACTTACGCGTTAGACAACTTAAACAAATTATACAAAGTGAAAGTATAAACGCACATCCCGGTTCGAAGATGGGCTTCTAAGCAACGAAGCGAAAGTAGTTCAGAGTATTTTTGTTTTTTTAGTAAAAAAAAATAAACTTTCTTTAACTATTAATCGTCTGATTCATCAGGTACTCATATGCAGACTTATTAGTAACTTTTCTCCAGATAAATCAATTAAATTAGCGTGTTGGTCTGTAAGTTTGAAATTTTTTCTGGTTAGTAAATTATTATGGCATCGGAGATACACAAGGTTGACCGGGAGATGTATAATTAAACTTCCAGGGGACATGTGAAGAGTGAAAGTATACAGAATATATCCACGACTGCGCGTGATTTGATATTTCTGTGTTTATGTTGTAACTTCCATCAACTGCATCTCAAACGAGATTGAAAGCGATCATTGAAGCGATGTTCACGTTACCGGGTGATATATGCTTGCCACTTTGCAATGGGTCATTGTTATATCTGAGGATAGTTGCCTGTGGTTGTTTTTTTTCCCACCATGCGGTGAGTATTTGAGGGAAATACTCCTCGATAAGATTGTTGACAGATTTGTTTAGTTCGTCCGCGCTATGTCCCGGGAATTTAAATGTTGGAATATTCTCTACACGCATTCTATACTTATCTGCAAAATTCAATCTATTAGAACCATTTTCGGCAGCTAACATTCTCTGATTAGGTCGTAGGTTAATCAGCTCCATGTCAAATGCAATTTGATTTAGTATTTTAATGTATCTGATAATTGACGTTTTCGACGATAAATCAATAATATGTTCTTGAAGACTCTGCCGTTATTTACTTAGTTTCTTCTTATATTCTTTATTAAGGAAATCAAAAAAACTCAAAATACCAGCTAGATTAATTACATCATACCATCCTCCCTCCCCGTCCATTTTAACGAGCCACTCCCACACGAAAACCAATACCAAATCTTTTTAGATTATTAAATATAGCATATTGCTAGGAAGTCTGTATATAGGGTAGGAATCATCATCATGTTTTTTTTCGTCTGTGGTGTAACCTGACTTTTGAGGTTCAGGTAGATTTTGATAAGATGGTGACTGAGGGGGGATTTCAGGCCAGCCTAGCACTGTTCTGATCGATGATTTATATATATCCACTTTGTGTTCTGGAGAATTTATCTCGAGTGCGGCTGACAGAAATGGTTCGTGAACCGTTGTAGCTATCTTTGATTCTGTGCCAGTGATAGATTTAACTAAATGCTGGACTTCATCATTTACATCCTCGATTTTATAACTCTCCATAGAAAGATATATTGTTTGATTATCAGGGATTTCGGTACCGGGTTTCATTTTGCTCGCAAATACTAGTGTGTTATTTGGCTGTAACACGGGTAATAAGCCTGCGGTATTTTTTTATCTTTGTTGGATACATGTAAACGAGATCGTTTTAGTTTAGTTTGTAATTTATGCACATGATAGAATCGATATTGTTGGACATTCAGTATAATATTTACATGAATCAATTACATAAGCAGTCTGGTACTGTTGTCGTAGTTATTGATCAGTTATGGATATAATATATGAGTTTTATATTACTTCATCCAATGTTACATCTCAAGGCTCAAGCAAAAATAAAATCTTTGAGTGCGATTGAACATTTTTAGGTGCAATGTTTTCTTTCATATAAAAGTTATGCATTTAACAAAGAGATGATAATATAATGAAACCGATGTTTACGTGTCTGAAATCTGAGTTTACGGATAATCTGAAATTACTGAAACAGTATGTGCTGACGTCTGTGATTATTACATGGGTGTATCGTGAACAGGGTGTGGAACACTTCCTTGTGGTAATTTGTATGTAATACGTGTTGTTGTTGTTGTTATCATTGTTGCTGTATTCATACAGTGTATCACCATTTTTTTAGCACAATATAGGCTATACATGGCAACCAGATTAAATGGTGAAATCCCGAAAAGAGCTATCGAGTCACTAGAAGCATCTGCCAACGTACCAACATTGGCCGAGCGCGAGACTCAAACCTATGCTGACAAAGTTGAAATGGCAGTTGTCAGTAGCCTTCAATGCTTCACTCGGCCACTTAGTCTATATTATAGGTGTAAACGCTTGATAATGCGAATATTCGTTTTTCAAATCAACGCTATCTGTAGATTAAGTCAGGTGACTAAAGTGACTAAAGTGACTGTGAAAGTAACTGTAAAAAACATAGCAATGGCTACGTTTATCCACGCAATGGTCAACAAGTCTCAATGTCTACTATATATGAAATGATAAAGGGATCTCAAATTCAAACCATTTTGAAGGCCTCATGAGGACAGTTTCGATGGCTCACCATGCGACACCAATCATTTAGCGAGTCACAGGAAACTGCTTGGCTGGCCGCGTGTTGAATACCCTTTATCTAGTAGAAGTTATCAGTACCTTAGAATCGTATTGAATTTTGTTGAATGCTGAAACGCTGAGACGCGGTTCTCGTTAAAGAATATTTTCTCGGCTTTAGTATTCCATTATCAAATTTAAGTTAAGAAAAGCCGGTATGAGGGTTTAAAGAGGGAAGGCAAAGATTGGTCTTTCTAAATCTCGAAATATCTCTCTATTATAAGATGAACACCATGCAGTATTGTACTAAGAAGTGATGGATAGGAGTCGTAAGCCCCGGGCAACAACCAGAAGAGAGGAGGTGTCATAAGGATAGTTGACAAATCAGTACAAATGTTCGAATCATATTTTATTATCCTGCATTATTCTTATTTGCAGTTTCCTTTTGACATCACTGTACTGTTTTCAAAACGTGTCAATATTTTAACACTAGCAAAACGATGTAACTGTCTCCACACAAAACGACTGAAATCAAATCCAAGCAGAAAAAGCATGCTTTGACCTTAAATACTAGTTTACCACATTAAAGATACAAATTGTCAGTGGCAAAATTACAAAACCTGCTAGATTCAAAATTCCATGTACCCCACATATTATCGTTTCTATTACACTCGATGATAAATGATAAACTTTTTTGCAACAAAATGTGGTTACATATAAATACTAGACGTGTTTAAAAAGCAATTTTATATATCACAGTGGTAATGATCATATCGGAAAACGATCAAGAACTCGGGTATTAAATAACCACTATTGTAAACGAAAACAAAAGGAAAGCCAACAAAAAATATTGATAAGCGTCTATTCCTGAAATAGTCCCGCAAGCTTTACAACATTCACACTTGTGTATATGAATGCAGAGATATATACCAATTTTGCAACCATCTTCCTAACAAGAAAATGAAGTCATTCAAACTTGTTTTAACTGTGTTAATTCATGTATTATGTTGGACAAATCTGTCACGTTGTTATACCACCTAACCACCATCCACGCCGTTCACAAGTTTCACTGAATTAATCAGCGCAAAAATGTGTAAACGAAATTGCAATCTCCATTAGGCAATAACGGAACATTTTAACATTTTGGAAGTTATTTTAATGGATAAACAAACTCCTGAGCATCAAAGGATTAATATATATATATATATATATATATATATATATATATATATATATATATATATATATATATATATATATTATAATAATAATAATGAGGATTTTGTATAGTGTAAAGCGCATACTCTTTAGAAGCTCAAAGAGCTATATAACATCAATAACGATATGAATACAGAAAAAACAAAAAGCAAAAAACATGAAATCGGATAATACATAAAATGCCAAAAATGTTAAGGTACGAAATATTATTAGGTGTTTAAGTTTGTTCGTGCAGTCGAAAATGTAAGCTTGGAGAGCACTATTAAAACTAATCGCTGTGTCTTTGTTTCTAATTTTTATGGGCAATTCATTCCACATTGCTGGAACCTAGTATGCAAAAGCACGTTGTCTATATGACTTCGTTTTCATATCAGGAACAATGAGTATATGATTGTCTGAATAAGAGTGTAAGTATATTGATGGTGTGTGCACATTGGATGAGGCCGGATAGGTATGTTGGACTGGAGTCTGGCAGTGAAACGTAGCACAGAGAACAAATGCTATGTTTGATTCTATGTCGAATTGATAGCCATGGTAGGGTACAGAGCAATGGGGGGATGTGCTCTGATCGTGATACTCTCACGATTATCTGATCAGCTGTGTTTTGAACTGTTTCTGGAGTAGATATTGAGATGCAGCCTTACATATGTTAATGACGTGTTGGGTTAATGTGAGAATACTGTCTAGAGCAACACCTACGTTTCCTACTGACTGTGTGAATTTAATATTGGTGATGCTTATATTTATAGTTTGAGGTACACGATGAGAATGAGAAAGTCTTTGTGTTCTGACAGAATGGCCTCAGTTTTACCATCATTCATCTGCAGCGTGTTACATGTCATCCATGATTTCACATCATAAATGCACCTCTCTACTCCTTGGATGGTAGCATC
Organism: Unio pictorum; assembly: GCA_030141615.1. Classification (NCBI taxonomy): domain Eukaryota; kingdom Metazoa; phylum Mollusca; class Bivalvia; order Unionida; family Unionidae; genus Unio; species Unio pictorum. Next base: position 8,377,234 of record JARLTB010000360.1, on the reverse strand, counting down.
AACTTCAGTTGGATGGCTAGACTTGTGTATTTTGGTGTAATCAGAGTATAATTGGTTTAGACACTGGACACTATGACACTTGAGAGCGGCTGAGTGTACAGAATCAAGTGAACAGGTCCAGAACAGGCACCAGTGGAACACTACAACATATATCAACTGGGCTGGAGTATGTTCCATTTGCAGATTCAAGTGCTGTCCTATTGACTAGTTATAACTTGAACAATATTAAGGCTGTATTATGAATGCCAAATACATGCTGGAGACGGTGAAGTAATATATCATGGTATATTGTGCCAATTCTACAGACAAGTCAAGGAGTATGAGGACTGTAATATGTCCACTATGCCAAGCAGAGAGAATGTCATTATATACTTTTAGAAGAGTAGTTTAAGTACTGTGGCAAGAGCAATGAGAAGACTTTGCATTGCTTAAAAGACTTTGCTATTGAAAACTGTTTTTTTAATGTCTGTGAACCTTCCATTTTAAATGTATACATGTTTTGGGTACTTATATGGCAGTTGAACCGTTGTTTCAAATGTTAATTGTACGATGCAAATCGGTGATTAAGTATATTATGAGTCATGTGTGCATTGCGTTATTACCTTCCGTTCATCTGTGCTAAATATTGTTTATCAGACGTTTATGCTGGCAATAAAAATATAAATGATTTACTCTAATCTCAACCAAGTAATCTAATTTTTCCATATCAAAGATCTCATGTATTTCAATTTAAATTATATCTGGTATCTCATTTGAAACCCTTCTCTATTTCGTAATTAATGGACTACATTCGCACGCAAGTAAAGATGTGGTCTTGCTGAGCAGCTCAGATATACTTACAAGCTTGTTTCTACTAAACAAAAGATCTTTGACTCACTAACTCCAATTGCCGCAATTGCGCGTGATGAGCTTTTTCCCTGCTTCCGCCCTCTTTTCCTTCAACATCATGTGCGATGCACCAACGTGTCTTGTATCGCAAAAAAGTAACCTCTTGTAGCTATCATTATATTCACATTAGGAATTGCAATGATAAACATAATGTTATAGACCGTTTAATTTAGAGCAAAACTATTCCCGGTTTCTGGAACCGGATTTTAGACTTTTGGTCTGAGATCTAAAACAGAACTATCTGAACGATACACTGACCAGTAAACTATTCCAAAAAGCAAAATATAGGAAAGGTTTAAGATTTAGAAGAAAAGGTGGCCAATACCAATTCCTATTTGAAAAAGAACAACTTTCGTATCTTACCAGCAAATTCACCGACAGCTCCACAAAGTATAGTCAATGCCAAAGATGAAAAAAATCACCAGTCTTTGTATTTTAATCAATCTCTGGTCCATATCTGAAAGAAAGAATATATAAATATATTGATCACTGAAACTGACTAGGCTTTTAAATTGTTAGTATCAACACTTTTTATGAACAAATACTGATTGCATGTTAAACTGAGCCCACGGAGCATTACTGCTGATATGGAGATATTTTTCTACAGGAGGCTATCACTTCTGTACTATATAAATCAATAATGATGTTCCACAATAATCATTAGGAACGAAAGAAAATAAAGAGAAACAAAACGGAAGAATCCCCGTGTTTTGAACGAAATAAATATGGTCCACATCTGGATCGAAAATCTCTCTCTGTCTCTCTCTCTCTCTCTCTGTCCGTCTGTCTGTCTGTCTGTCTGTCTGTCTGTCTCTCTCTCTCTCTCTCTCTCTCTCTCTCTCTCTCTCTCTGCATAAGGAACATAATACGGGGAAATATGTGCAGTGAGAGAGAAAAGGAAGACTGAACTTGCACCAAGTATCGTAGAACAACCAGGGTCCTCGTAATGGTTTGGTGTATTCAGTGCTGGCTTACCCATTTAACATATTAAGCTGGTGTTAATGGCACCAGCGGAACAGGGCCACCAAAAACATCCACATTTTGCATGGTGTAGGGAACCATACTAGTTTTAGTACTTAGAACCCTGTAAGACAGCAGCAGAGAGGGTGAACTGTCCAAACTATAAAGGAGTTCATTTGCTAAATTAAGACCTCCTACGAAAACAAAAATAAAATTGTCAAAACACAAAACCAAAGCTTCTATCTAACCGATAGTCTCTTTTTTGTCATTTGTTTAAATTATTACTGGGGTGATTGATTACTTTTCGACGCATATCCAAAGTCGCACCCACTCTGCTGCTACGAATTAAATCATTTTTTTTATTTTATCAAGACCTATTCAATACCTTGATCTAAGGTCGTGTAAATGAATGTATGGACGTTCCATATGAGCAAATGTAGGTATTACAATGTACAGGAGTAAAGTTGCCAGGGTTAAATATTCATGCAGTTATGATGAACATCGTTGATTTTGGAGGTTTGGATAAATTATTGTCCCGGTCTCTTCAACAGAAGACTCTGCGCTTCATTATACATGAAGAGTTATGTGTATGCATTTAGGTCCAAGTTGTATAAATGCCATCAAGTGTTTTTAGTTTTTAAAACCTAAAATGACGAACATCTACTTGTCGACATAAGTTTATGTTCCATATAACCTAGGTGTAAGGGTATATGTGTTGATGGAGACATCATTGTGGATCTGTCGCGTTATTTGGAGTGAGTCTATATTATACATCTAGATTAGATATATGAAGTGTCTTTATAATGTTTTCCATTATACTTCAATAAAACGTGTGACGAGAGATTCAAAACGATCGTTATGTGGATTAAACTCAGTCTGCAACATCAATTAGCTGATTTACCTTGGAACAACGGATAAGGCCAAGTACGTATCCGTGGTTAAGTGTATGTACAAGCATTATAGAAGTCTGCGAATTAGAATTCATATATTAATGTATACACACACATATATTTATATATTGTGTTGTGATTAGGTTTTAAATCACAGTAACATAAAAGTGAAAACAACAACCTTTCTAATATTTACAAATGAAAGAACTGTAACGTTTAAGAATCAAATTTAAAAAATATTCCAAGAATAATCCACGAATTAAATTGTTAAAACTTTACTGATGAAATGTTCTAATTTATTAAAGGTCGATTCCTTTTGGAAAATCAAAGAAGGAAGACGATGAGGGATGCAGAAGTCTGATTTGTGGTAATCTACAGTTCCTTGTAGACATACACTATTTAACACTGCGGTATTAGAAATCCGAATAAGAATTTGATAAACTGTTTTTGTCCACGATATATGAATGAGCACATCAAATACTTCTAGAGAAATTACGAATTAATCTTATAAAACCCAACTGGCCTGAAGAAAAGTTAAGATGGTTTCAAAAAGTGACTACGACAAAAGAAAATTACTCAACGTCATGTATAAAAGCCCAAAACTCAGACTATTTCACTGAAATGGATTCTTTAGAATTCTAATACGCAGTTTCGTAAACATCCCCAATTGCGAAATCAAGAAACAACATAAAGGGGAACGAGACACGTGATCGTTTATATCACGTACTCCAATCATGAAACTGGAAAAAAAATATCACTTTTACTTTAAAAATAAATGGTGGAATAATTCTTACCTCACTAGTACCATCTTGACCTTGAGAAATACATATCATTTTAAAATTAAACAAACCTGTCTACGTGGTGGCCATTAACACTGAAACAAACATTAACTAGGTCAACATTACTTGTTTACTAAATGATAATTCAGGCCAACCGATTTGCTGAAAAAAATAATCATCTGTAGTGAAATTATTTACATTATTATAGTTCGTAATGAAACATGAAAAAGAATGAATTTAAAACTGAAAAAACAATACAGATTAAATTCGATATACGATATATATATATATATATATATATATATAATATTTATGTGTGTGTGTTTGTAGATAGATAGATATATAGATAGATAGATAGATAGATAGATAGATAGATAGATAGATAGATAGATAGATAGATAGATAGATAGATAGATAGATAGATAGATTTGTGCAAATGTGCGTGTAGTTGAATGTGCATGTGTGGAGACATACAGAAATAGTATCAAATATATTTTTTTTTTAAATTTTGCATTCATGAACCGAAATGGCTATGAAGAGCTATAGACCATTGTGAAAAAGCGCAAAATGAAATGATACGGACATGTCACACGATCAACAGGGCTTGCTAAAACAATCATGCAAGGTACTGTGCAGGGAGGGCGAAGGAGAGGCAGACAGAGGAAAAGATGGGATGATAACATCTCAGAATGGACATGACTAAAGCTGAGTGACACAATGAGAGTAGCAGAGAACAGATTGGAATGGAGGAAACTGGTTGTCAGGTCATCAGTGGTGCCCCAATGGTCCGCTGGACTAAAGGATAGATAGATAGATAGAAACAAAATGAATAATTTCCAGGTTCTCGCGAATTCTTAGGTAGAAACACATGGGAATTAGTGAACGAGTCTCATATATTCAATATCAGATGGTTACCAATTTCAAGTTGTTTATATCATTTCGGCTTCCTTTCAATGAAAACATTCTGGTGATAAAGAACACTAAAATATATATTGCAAAACATGCAACGTTCAAATACTACCGGATGATAGATGAAGCATTGTTACCTATTTAAAATGAAATATAACTTTTATATGAAGATATTTTCACAAAATATAATTCAGATTATAACTGCCATAACAAATTTGACACAGACACCATCATCTATCAATATTTTTTATTTGATGAAAATGCATGAGATTTCATATATTTAAGTAGGGACAGACCATCTGGAGGGGTCAAGAGCAATACTTCGTGGTAATATCTAGTTGGCAATCAATTGGAAATACGGTCTGAATATTGTTGATTTTAATATTAACATAAAGCAGTTCCAGAACGTTTAGTGAAGAAAATGCTCACGGTCGCTAGAAACTAATGTCAATAAGAAGAATACTCGCCAGCATATAACAGGCTTACCAGGTCACCTAGCAGATTGGCATAACGTGAGATGTTTGCCTGTTGACATACCAAAATTAGACCAACCGCGTATTCTATATCACGTGATCAAGTGTGCCAACTGAGATTAAAACTACATATATATATATATATATATATATATATATATATATATATATATATATATATATATATATATATATGTGTGTGTGTGTGTGTGTGTGTGTGTGTGTGTGTGTGTAATCTTTGCAAAGCTTTCATCCGTATGTTAAGTACGCATCACACCCACAAGTAATTGCTAAAATGTTTCATGCCATACTTAAATGCTCAGGTTGAAACATTTGTATAAGTAATGATACGTTATTGTATGTATGTATGTATGTATATATGTATGTATGTATGTATGTATGTATGTATGTATGTATGTATGTATGTATGTATGTATGTATGTGTATGTATGTATATGTGTGTGTGCGCATACGTGCGTGTATGTATTTTGGTTGCATGTATCATTTAAGTGAATAATAAGTTGAACATTATTAGCTGGACACAGTTTAAATTATTGCGAAAATGACAAAGATAATGCAAAACAATTCTGCGCATGTTATGTGGACTAAAATGAATATATAAACGATTGGGAGGTGTCAGCGTATTTGATAAACAGTTGTCCATAAAGTGATTCAAAATATCCAAATTAGTGACCCTCTTCAACTATCATGTCAGTCTTATCGGTATAATATAGAACACAAAATGTTATACGTTTTTATCCTCACAAATTAGGTTTTAATTAGAAAAATGGTAACTTACGCTATGAAAATAAATATTTCATTTACAAATATGAAGACGTGAAGAGATTTATTATATTACTTACCTTGGCCGCACTCTGTTGAATGTGTGTTGTAAGTGGAATTGCCTAGGACTGGAGAAGAACATAACGTTACTTATCATGTAGGTCGACACAAAGTGCTTTTCATCATCCATAATGTCCTCGTTTATAATAACTATTTTTTCATTGAGAAGATTAACTGTTTGTGTCACATTGTCGTTTATAATATAAAAGCTCTTACTTTAAGTATCTTTAAGATCTCCAATAAGGAAATTAAGATTAAAATCATATTCACGTTATTGTGCATGTAAGTGCAACTCTTAACTGATACCACCACTCAGACTCCATTCGTGGCCTATTAAGTAGTGGACATGTTCCTGGATTAAACCGGTGAGTTTGAATCACTAAATAGTTTGCCATATATTACCTACATTCATTTATACAAGCTGTATTCAGACTAAACTGATAATTTTATTGAAGGGTTATCTTTTCATTTTGAACGTAACCGCTAAAAGTCGTTAAAGAACACACACACACACACACACACACACACACATATATATATATATACCGGTATATATATATATATATATATATATATATATATATATATATATATATATATATATATATATATATATATATATATGAGTGGGGGTGGGGTGGGGGTGGGGTGTGTGTGTAGTGAAAGAGAGAGAGAGAGAGAGAGAGAGAGAGAGAGAGAGAGAGAGAGAGAGAGAGAGAGAGAGTTTACAGCACTCAGTTCAAACTTCCTAAAGTCTCGTCTATGTTGTTGAAAAGTGATATAACAACTTTATTTTTAGAGGGTGGTAGAGCAATAATGATTAACCTGGCATGTCTCCATACTTTAGTGATATTGCGTTATCACTAGTCACTAAAACATTTTTTAAACATAATAATAACCAAACATATGGCTTATACAATTAATCTCAAAGGAGATGCACATGAGAATGCTTTTGTATTTGGGTGCTCCTATAGAGCAATTTAAATCTGCAAAAGTAACATAGATTTTCGTATATTTCATCCTTTTATGTATGTTTAAGAGTAACTAGCAAAGAACTTTCATCTAAGCGCAATGCCTATATATTTGCACTTCTGTCGAGATCGCGTAAAGAAGTACAATTGTTTTAAAAAACAAAACACGTCACAATTAGTGTTAACAGACCATGAAGTCACTGTATGGTGTATAGTTAAGGTTTTCATTTAACTGCATGTCCTATTATGGTTAATAATCTATGAGTTATTTTCTATAGAATTCCAATAATGTCAAGCCCACGTCAACTGTATAAAGATGTATTTCCCTGTTTGAAATTATAACATTAAATGCACATTCTAACATAATAATGATACCGATCAAGATCCTGATTAAGTCAAATTTCGTATTTGTGGCATGGATTATTGGTGCAGCGGTTTAATGGCAAACATCATGTCCGGAATAAACAAAAAAATGACTTAATTTTAACGAGGTGGAACAGCGATGTAAGATCCAATACGTAGCTTTGTTCGTCCTGAAAACGGCTTTGTACAATACGATAACGATTTTTTTCATACTGATATACATCGCAAGAATCAATATTTGCATTGCACCACTTCGTGTATATATATATATATATATATATATATATATATATATATATATATGTATGTATGTATGTATGTATGTATGTATGTATGTATGTATGTATGTATGTATGTATGTATGTATGTATGTATGTATGTATGTATGTATGTATGTATGTATGTATGTACGTATGTATGTACGTACGTACGTACGTACGTACGTATGTATGTATGTATTACGCTCGCATGTAGATAGTTTCAGTTGTCCTGCACTTGTTGCTGAAACCGATACTGCCTAAGTATCCGCGTAACGGCGTAGCTGCTTGGTCAAGTACAAATATAGGACTATATAGTACAATTATATCTCATATGGCTTTACGATTTGGTATTTGCATTGCAAACTGCCTTATCTTACGTATGACCTGCTGTGCAGGGGTCATGTTTGTTTAAAGGGAAATCGTTTTCAAGTTAAGATGTATGTGAATAACATTTGTTGTTTTTAATGTTCCTAGTTTACCAGGATGATAGTCTTGGAACTATGTACGCGGGATAATTGTCACGTGATTTTCTAATTCCCCAGGTCGCGCATAACAGTTAAATGCAGGTACTTGTGACCGCTGTGCTTTGTCACGAATACACTCAACATCTTCAGTAAAAACAGCAGATTCATGACGGCAGCAGTTAATTTCATCCTTAAAAAACTTAACTATTCTTGTTAGCATGTCAGCTGTATTGTGCTTTTTAGTATGTTCATATGACAGCGGCGTGCAATTTACTTCAGATATTGTAAATTTGCTACTGCAATAGCAACTGGTGGTGCTATTGATACATTTCCTCAATATTATTTGATTCGCTTGGTTCAATACGAACTTTTTAAGGTAGGCTTCAGTGATTGTGTCGCTCTTTTACTGCCTCGAACATATGCTGAAGATTTGAGATTGGCTTCTGGTGCTATATAATCCTAAAATATATTTGTTTACATGGATTGATATTGGACATTTTCACAATTACATTTAGAACCTTCGGTCAAATCGTCTGCAAACTAATTGTAAATAAACGTTCTCGCTTACAGCAGATGTAGCTGGTGATTTAAGCATTTGCAGGGAGTCCATTTGTTCAGGGAGCATATTATATTTATTGCTTAAAATTTAGGGGTATATAATTTTTTTGTCATTGCATTAATGAGTTTCATAGAAGTTGTTCGAGTAATTTCATTATTTAATGCATTTATCAAACTGGATAATCTTGCATTCCATTCTCTAGATCTTGTTTTCTGAATTATTTCCTTTGCATACTGAAATCCAAATAACCGATCAGTAAGAGTTCCATTAATTCATTCAACAATTGCCTGAACACGATGAATCACAGTATGTCCTCGTCGTATTTTTACATTATGTTGCTTCATTAGCGATGATTCTAATCCTGAAATTAATTGCTATGAATAACGTGCAATAACTGTGGCCATCGTAAAGGTACATTTATATGTGTGTTTGTGTGTGTGTATAGATGGATGGATGGATGGATGGATGGATGGATGGATGGATGGATGGATGGATGGAAGAATGGATGGATGGATAGATAGGTACATTTGTGTATGTGGGTGTATTTGCCGGTGCATGTGTGGAGACATGTAGAAATATTCTTAAATGGAAAAAAAATAAGTTTGCATTTATGAACAGATAATAATATTTTTCAGGTTCTCGCGAGTCTTGTGTAGAACAAAATGGGAATTAGTCAACGAGTCTCATATATTTAATATCAGATGGATACCAATTTGAGATTGTGTATATCACCTCGGCTTCCTTTCAATGAAAAAAATCTGGTTATATAGAACACCAACATATCTATCTATCACAAAACATGCAACGTTCAGATTATCCAGGATGATAGATGAAGCATTGTTGCCTATTTAAATAAACAGTAACATTTAAATAAAGATCATGTCACAAAATATAACTCCGATTACAACTGTCATTACAATTTGACACGGACACCATCATATATCAATATTTGTTCTTTAATGGAAATCTGATGTCATACATTTCAGTAGGAACAGATCAGCTGGAGTTGCCATGTAAATCTATTTTGGATACGGCTATTTACAACATAGTCACATATATAGATTAATCTATTCCATGATGACATTTACCGCATAAATTGTGCTGGACATGGCTGCATGGATGCTTACTGGGTGCATTAATTGTAGTAAATGTAAATAAGATATGCCATATCTGACTTGAATTTATACTATGTTGTTGTTTCCAAGGTTTCATATATGTGAACGGAAATTTCCGTTTCATGATTTGAAGAATAATGTGGAAGGAAATGTTTCTGTCTTTTAGGAGACTATTATTTATTATTACTTTTTTCATAACTCAGGTCATCGTCGCTAGCCAAAGTCCCGATGTGATAACCCTTTATACATCCTGGCGTATCGAGCCCATACAATTATGTTTCGAGTCTGTGAATTTCATTGGATGCGACTGGATGACTTGCGCGGTGACGTCGTGAGGAAGAGTTGAGCAGTTCGTAGACTTAACCCTCATGCTCGCAACCATCTGAGTCCAGCAGCACAACAACGTCGCGACGGCCGGAGATGAGCTGAGTGAAATGGATGGCCATGACGTCCTGCGTGTATCTCGAACTCTTGGCGCTCGATGCCGTTTTGCTGAGAATCACCTTTCTACCCACTGGCAAGCTGGTGGTTCCTCTGAGCATGCTGCCATATCCGGTCTTGCCAAGCTAGCTAGAGAAAGCCTAATACTCGGAGGGTTTAAGACCAGTCGGCTACACTCAGCCTGGTTTAGCTTCTTGGAGCCACAAATACAATCACCCACAGGCAAGAGCAGAGTGCTAATCAGGGACCAAAGGTGGGCTAGCTATCCCCAGTCACAGGACACTCTGTCGCAGAATAGAAACCCAGTGGGTTTTGGATTAAATGAATATCTCAAACACAATATGTGACAGATGGAAAGTTATGAACTTAATTAGTAAAGAAAAATATATGAGGTATAAATACAATGATTCTCACATGCTCTCAACATACAATGATTCTCACACACTCCATACTAACATTCACACACTGAAAATAAACCAAAAATATTATATCAATATGAAATACAGATTCAAGAAAACTCGTTTCAAATAATTGTATGCACTGTAAGATTACGATTCAAGTAATCTCAAAGTATCTAAATATGTTTCAAAAGGTCTGCACTGTCAGTGAATTTCTTATAAATCCCATGGAATACAACTAAGTTTCAAAATAATCTCATCGGAATGAAAAATGTACCCAATTGAAACAACAATCGGAACAAACATACGATTCTTGACTTTTGTACAGTCGTACGATTCACAAACTGATAAACCGCACAGTTTCAACAAGTCCTTGGTTTGGCCCACACTTGCATCGGCCGCCCGCACCCTTCACGGAGCCACCACATGTACAGTCATACATAAACTCACGTACAGACAGCATACAGCACCTTTGAATTACCTGCGTCTACAGTCGTGGCTCCACTACATGTACAGACATACGTACATTCATATGGACAACTCAAGATAGCTCTAGTCGTCAGCTAAGCTCATCAACTACAATAAATCCAGAGTGGTAGAAATAATAAGTTCTGGAAATTGCAAATACATTAAACTCTTAATAGCACCTTGTAATACACAGTTCACCACGTTTCAAATCTGCGTTTCATAAATTACTCATTACACGATATGACAATATAAACTCAAAATGCTTCGTAGATCAAATGAAATATAATTTTAACACTCACCCATATGGCTTAAGAACACAATGGAAAACGTACACTCCTCGACTAGATCCAAAGCGATCAGTGTGTCGGTTATAAATTGATCCTGCTTAAATCCATATATAAGACAGTAATATTTAGGGTAAAATACCAGTGCATATCATGATTTAATGTCCCTCGTCGCAGGTCATTTCCGGCAAGATACATGTAGGTTCCGTTGCTTACATGGAAAAAAAAACCACTTTCTATGGGATAACCCTCGTCGCAGGTCATTTCCGGCAAGATGCATGTAGGTTCCGTTGCTTACGTGGAAAAAAAAAACACTTGTTCACCCTAGATAACGTTGTACGCTTGCACAACGAAAAGTAGTCAAATATTTCTATGGGATAACCAAGTTATTTTAGCCTAATTCTGTTACACATCCCATAAACACAAATTGTGAACACAAAAATACCTGAAAAAATCTATAGTATTCTTAGGATGGTGCTTATAAACCTATGCTCTTTTTACGAAATGAATAAATTTATAATACAATACCATAAAAATTAATTTTATAGCATAGAGATTTGAATGTTAGTATTGATTCTTTTACAATAGTTGTATTTTAGCTGAAAAATATAATACGGAACCTTTGATTAATTATTATTTTTTTTTTTTTTTTATTATTATTGAACACAAGGTATCAGGATTTTACATATTCCCCTACATCACCACCTGATCTGGCGTATGGGGCATGATCTTAAATTCTTTTTTGTCCTGATCTCTACATGTGTTCCCTACACAACACGCACATACATGCACACACAGAAACTTACTTACAATCATAATTATTGTACACAAAGTCATACTCGCATACAAACCCCAAGATGGTTGAAATTGCATTAAAAAAAGTAATAAACATAAATTTTAAAAGTAAAAATAATAATAATAATAATAATAATAATAATAATAATAATAATAATAATTCGTGTACCAAAACTTGATAATAGGGTCCACTTTCTTTTAAACTCGTCACTTCTGTTATTCACTTTGGCGACATATTTTTCCAGCGTTTTATATGATAAAACACAATTTGTATAATAGGCAAGATTTGGGCTTTTTGATGCACAACGTGATGAGTATATAACATATTTTGCAAGCAAAATTAGGAAGTTAATAAGATCGTCAAAGTTGTTATTTCCTATAAAGACATCTTTTCGTGTAATTCTAAAATTTGGGTCATAAGTTTGGATCCTTTCTACCAACAGTTTCCAAAAGTTTTCAGTAACTAAACAGTCATAAAATTAGTGCTCAATTTCTTCTATTCCCTCATTACAAAAGGTACATTTATCATTATCACTTAAATTAATCTTTTTTAGAAACTGGTTTGTGGCAATATTTCTGTGGAGAAATCTATAGTTAAAGCTAATCAGTTTTGTGTCTTTTGTACAAGATCTAGCCGAAACAAAAGAGTTGGTCCATTCATTTGTACCAATCGCACACTCTAGCTGTCTGGACCAAGTTTCCTGTTTACCATTTGGCTTTATTATTTTGGTTCTTATCAGGTCTTTATAGATAAATTTATTCTTTGCTCTTACCCTAAGGAGGGATGTTTTGTTCAAAGCTACAAGAAAACTATTTCCACTTTCAAAGAAAGATTTAATTTTCTTTTTCCACATCACTGAGATCTTTGAAATAAGAGCAAAGTACTGTATGAAATTATTTGTTTTTGTTTTTTGTTTTATTTCATCAAAACTTAATAGAGACCCTTGTGCATCAAAAAGATGTTGAATAATTACAATACCGTTTGTTCTCCACCTTGTGTATGATTTAAAATTATCTACAGTCACTAAATTAAGAATATCTTGAGACAAGTATTCATTGACAGTAGATGATTTTTTGTTTGTTTGTTTGCTTAGGATTTTTAACGTAGCTTTAACAATTTTTCAGTCATATCGCTACGATGTCTGCTGTGAGGCAGTTTATAGTGATGTCTAGCACTGAGGCATCATGCCGCAGACATGTAGTATGATGTCCCACCCAGTCACATTATCCTGACACCAGGCCGACCAGTCCTAACACTAACCTCTTAATGCTGAGCGTCAAGCGAGGCAGCTGTTAGTACCATTTTTGTAAGTCTTTGGTATGACTCGGCCGGGGATCGAACCCACGACCTCCCGCTTCCGCGGCGAACGCTCTAACCACTAGGCTACCGGAGCGGTGACAGTAGATGGTTCATTTTTCCATTGAGATAACGCATAAATAATATCACGCCAAAAAATATTTTTAATTAATTTAGAAATTACTTTTAATTTAGTTTTTCCTAATGAAAGTAACAGCATACCTCCAAATTTTCCAAATATTTGTTGAGAAACCAGTTTTTGCCATAAGCCATCTTCGTTTATTAAGAGGCACCTAATCCAGGAAAGTTTTATATAACACACAAATGAATGCAAGTGAATCATATTTAATCCCCCTTCCTCAAAAGAAGTTATAAGTGTGTCTCTTTTAACTCTCTCAGTTTTACTGCCCCAAATAAACTGGAAAAATAATGTATTCAGTTCCTTTTCTATATGGGGTGGAGGGTTTGGCAAAGCTGCAAAAAGATGAATGAATTTAGGCAAAAGAAAGGACTTTATCAAAGTAATTTTTCAAATAATGGATAAATTTCTTCTACTCCACCAGCCAAGCAGTTTCTTAACTTCCTTTAACTTCATCGAATAATTAAGCTCTACCATATCCTCCAAGTTCAAAAAGAAATATACTCCCAGCAATCTAAAATTTAACATTGACCAGTTAATTTCAATTTCGGGACATATTTTTTCATTAGAATATTTTTTGTTTCCAATCCAAATTGCTTTCGCTTTCAAAACATTGCAGTGCAGACCTGACACCAAAGCAAAATCATTTAAAATCTGCATGGTTGTCCTCAAGGACAAATGAGAACCATCTAATAATAGAAAAGCATCATCAGCGTACTGCCCTAATTTGAACTCCATTTAATTATAAAAAATGCCTTTAACATCTGTGTTTTTCTTTATTTCTATTGCAAGAAGTTCGATTCCTGTTATAAAACGTAGGGTGATAAAGGGTCTCCCTGGCGACAACCTCTCTCCAAATTAAAGAATGGGGATAAATGTCCAGTATTAATAACACAACTTTTTGAATTATTGCAAAATAGCCTGAACCAGTGACAAATTGATTCTCCAAAGTTAAAAGACTTCAGAGCAGTTTCCAGAAAGTCCCATTCAACTGAGTCAAAAGCTTTTTCAAAGTCTATCAATAGGAGAAGACCAAATTCATTTTTTTCCTCAAGGTATTGCATCAGGTCATACAACAGTCTTGTATTTTCACCAATGAATCTCCCTTTCATAAAATCTTTTTGGGTGTCACTGATAATAGACGGGAGTACGTTTTTAACCCTATTAGCAATTGACGCTGAAGCAATCTTGTAATCCACATTAAGTAGAGAGATTGGTCTCCAATGTTTTAAAAATTTCCTGTCTTTATCTTCTTTTGGAATGCACGTTATGATCCCCTGAGACTGAAATTCTTAAAAATGATTCATATCGTATCCAGTATTTAGAGACCTAAAGAGAAAACCGCCTAGATCTTTCCAAAAGAATTTGTAATATTCTACCGTAAATCCATCAGAACCAGGGCTAGTTTCATTTTTCATATTTTATAGTGCTAAACCACATTCCTCAAACGTTAACTTACCGAACTTCTTTCAAAATCTGAGAGTTTTTTTATCATGGTTAAAAAAGTGGTTAAGCGTTTGAAAGTTACATGAAAGCATGTAAGGTATTTATTTCAGCTTCCATTTTCCTGAAATTTTGTTTTTCCTGTTTTGCATTAGCTTGTGAATACATAATAGATTCTGATCTTATTATCATTTTAAGGATTTCAAAAAACAATTGATTATTACATGTTAGTTTCACCTGAAGTGGGTTTTTCTTATCACCTTCACAATAATATTCTTCTACTGTGTTGGTTATACATTTTTTAACCAATTGAATATATTCATTTTGCTTTAATAGCTTTGAATTGAATTTCCAGTATCCAGGACCTCTCGGTGATGCAGATATAGATAATTTTTGTGTTATTGCTGAATGATCTGTTTTATAGCCAGGAATAATAGAGGCGTCCATACAATTTGAAAACATGTCCTCAGAGATTAAAAATTAGTCTAGTCTACTCTGTTTCACAGGGCTTGCCTGATGCCAAGTAAATACTCTACTGTCAGGATTGACTGTTCTCCAAGGATCCAGTAAATCTAGTTGATTCTTGATGTCCTGGACTGCTGCTCGGGCCATGGAGTGTTTATCATGCAAGATATTATATGAGTCAAGCTCCATGTCCTGAACAACATTCCAGTCACCACAAATAATAATAGAGGAATTTTCAAAATTTATAATATCCTCTTTCAATTTTTTAAAAAACTCAGCATTATCATCATTATGACCATATAGATTCACTAGTGTGAATCTCTGTCCATTAACTAATAAATCTAAGAGAATGTATCTGCCCTGACAATCACATCTGTTTCTAAGAATAAGAAATTCAAAATTATTTCTAAACAGGATAGCAACACCTGCACTACTGCTAGATTTATGGCTAAAAACACACTTATATCCCCATTCAGCCTCCCAATACTTCTCAGTCTCAACTGTACTATGTGTCTCCTGTAAACATATAATAGATGCTTTCTTTTGTTTGACCCAGCAGAAAATATCTCTTCTTTTGAGATCAGAACTATGTAGACCCCTAACGTTCATTGACAAAATTTTAATTTGATTATCCATTGCTAAATCTTGTTTTAGATAAAACTTTCACAGGGCTTATATAGACATGCATCACAGAACCATTATTATGAAAAATGCTCACATACACCTTGGGACACACTCTCACACACATAACCACTTAATGCTTAAAAAATCGATAAGTGTAGTACAGTGTCATGCACCATTGGGTACATATATAATGTTGCCCAATATAGTAATACATGAACTCTGTTCTACGCTGGAGTGTTGGTATAATTAGTAAATATAAACATCAATACAGTATGACTGAGAAATAATACTTTTTGTCCATTGATTCAAGATTGAAATACAATATGCATATTTCAAAATTTTAGATACAAAATTATAAGAACATTCTTACCATTTACAGGTTTTTTTCCTTTTTCGAAAATCACTTTTCTAATTTAAATATATATAATTAAAATTAAAACTAGGCATATCCATTTTGGAACAAAGTTCTGTACATCCAAATGTATCCAGAATCAATATGGAAAAAAAAAGACATGTTGCTTATAAATTGTGATTTAGTGTTTCACTGATGTCGTCAAAATGGTCAAACTTGTACCTTTTTCATACACACTGCAATTAAAGTACCAGGCAGATTCAATTTTTGGATGGGAAGTTAATCTTTTTATGAGACTCATATTTTGTCTAGTAACATCTTCCACTATTCTTACATTACATTTGTTCTTGAAATCCCTTTTCCTCTTGGCGATGTTAACTTTGGATTCTGCATTCCAAAATTTCACAATTAATGGTTTAGGGACACCATTCTTGCCAGGGATCCGATGTATTGCGAGAATATCTCTCTCATCTACGTCATGACCTGTTACATTCTTCACCATCTCTGCAAACTTTGCTCTGACATTTTCATTTTGTGATTCAGGCAAGTTGAGAATTTTTATGTTATTTTTCCTTGAGGATTGCTCATTGTGGTTTGCAATCTTCATGGCTTCTTTGGAACAATCTGTATTATTTTTCATTTCTTCTTTTAGTTTTTCACTTTCTTTCTTAGAATCAACTAATTCGTCTTTTAACTGGTTATTTTCGAAATTCATTGATTCTATTTTGTCCTCTAACTCTTTTGTTTTTTTAACAATTTGTTTGTCCACTTCCTTCATCAGTTCGATTTTCAGTTTCTCAAACAGCTTGGATACTATGTCGGACACTAATCCACCTAATTCCTCTCAGGTCACTAATAAATTAATACTAGTTTTTATTTCGAATAGATCCCTCTGGATTAATTCAACACAACTCACCTCTTCATTAGTAACAGTCGAATCCCCTGACTGAGAGCTTGTAGTTGACCTTGTTATTGGTTTGCTGGTTTCCTTCCTAGCACTCTGAAAACTACTATTCAAGGTAGACTGAACAGTTTTCTTTGAATTGCTCATTTTGTCAGTTAAGAGAGTTCAGCTCACTTATTGTAATCCTAAACTGTCTCAATGAAATTGTGAGCAAGTATTGTAAATTGTGCAGATTAATGAGTATGAGGGTCTTCTCAAAACGGTGTAAATTAACACCAGGTTACACAAACCATAGAAAAGAGACTCATTTTTAAAAAAAAAACTTTCACAAAACTACAAATTCTGCACGAGACACATAATCCACAGATGAAATGGAACTTTAGATTGAAGATAAAAAGCTTCACATAGATGCTGGACCGAAGATGAATCTCTACATCACACTGCAAACTGTAAATATCACCAACATTTTGGGAGAGATTTTCTTAGCTACTTTCCCTGGCGGCCATCTTGCCATCTTGCCTAATCTCCTTTTATTAATTATTTCTGGACATTTGGGTTGTCAGATAATCCGGGAATGGTTGATGTAAAACAGCTAGTCAGTAATAATCAAGTATTTGAGTCGTATAACCTAATGTAAGGAATATTTAAATTGAAATACGATCTTTTTACAAAAATAATATTTTAATGTACCAAATGCTGCCAATAGTTATCCACGTCGATATGATATACAGTCGATTTCCTTTGGGCACAACTGTTTTGTCCAGTTATGTATAGTGTTTGGAAAAGAAAGTATTTTTGACAAATATTATATATCATTTCCAATGCTATATTTTATGGTGAAGATTTTGAATAATTTTACTATTTGGACTATTTTTAAGAGAGGTTAATCCAACTGTTGAGGTATGCGATAACTTCTAAAGTGTTTATGGATTTATTAGGTCATGGCTACAACTATGGCTGATATTCAATAACCTATATCATGCAGTACGTATGTCTAAAAAGTCTTTTTTAATTTCTTTCTGCTGGAACATACTTGATTATTCTAGTATCTGTTTGTACAAAACAACAATTTATTTTCATGTCGTATGTAAATGTCAATTTATTGAACATATTGTTTGGGGTACAATTAAGTGACAAGTAATTGTTTAATTTCATATTAGAAAAATAATGCACCCAATTATTGAGCAATGTTATGCGATTGAAAAGTCATAGACAAATTCTTTTTATATCAAAATATATGTAAAAAAGATAAACCAATAATTGAAGTCAAGCAAGGCAACAACAAGTTCAGAGAAGAAACTTATGGTCTTGCAATTATTTTCCAGCGTACATATAAGCTGTGAGGAAAGAAAACAGATAACGAACATCTCTGTCTCTGTCTGTCTGTCTGTCTTTCACACACATATGCACTCGTTTTGGGGCTCGACCCATTAAAAGGTATTCGAAACGTTTTGATCAGTTTTATGTAATTGTCAATAATGGCACTGTCAACAAGATAATACCTAACTTACTTATATGAACAATGGCCCTTCAAGCAAATACAACTTGTAGAATTGTCTCATCATAAAGAAAATATAATCATGCACCAGAAGAGACAAGCAGAGGTCTTAACTGCATCGAATGAAAATGTCTACTAAGGTGTGCACTCGTTAAATATTTATGAAATGATCTGATCCTACATGTACAGTTGCCTGACTCTTCGACTGTTATTTTTGTATCTCCTCCATGCTTTTTTTTGGCCAAATGTCATGCTTAGAGAGAACTTGAAAGCCTTGTTGCATTTGAAAGTGGAATTTTCCAGCGTACTAACACCATAGCAGCATGATGTTTAATATGATTTCGAAACTGAAAATAGCTGCTATTGGAAAAAGTTGAGGTGATATATCTTTGCTTAGTAGCTCACAAGTATTCTGAACGTTTTATTGGTATATTATGTAGTGAATGTGTATAAATATAAACAAGAAAGAGTATTTATAATGTTCATACGTGTATCTATTAAATTGCAGCATCAATAGCGCATATTATTATATTAATCTTTTAATCATAGCTGAGGTATGACATTTGGTGATGCTTGTGTACACACTCAATCTTTAAGAAAAGTATTTTCAAAAATTTATATTTGTGCCTGTTTATTCTTACATCTTATTCTGAAATCGATGCCTTAAAATAATGCTAAGATTTTGTTTTAAAAACGTAGATCCGAACCTTGTAACTAACATCATCAGGATCGTCCCTTTTGCTTACCAGTCCTAAATCTAACCTCTTAAACCTGAGAGTCGGCGAAGCAGAGTCTAGTATAATTTTGATAAGAATTTGGTATGACTCAGTTAAGGGTTCAAATCAGCGACCTCCAGCATCCGAGTCTGACGTAAAGAGCCAATACCACCGTAGCGGTTTGCAGACGCCGTAACTAAGAAATATGTGGACGGTAATAACACCATAATTGATAATAAATTAAGAACGCTGCGATCTGAGTACAAATCTTGAAGAAATATTTAGAAACTTGATGCAATTACTAATCGCGTCGGAAAGAATGCGGAGAGTGTAATTCAGCAACGGGTTTCCATCATTACTGCTATATACACCATGGATCTTGATCAGCAACAGTGTTAAAACAAAGTAACAAAAACACACCGCTGAGGTCACCGGCATGTGTAGACACTCAGTCTTTAGCTCTCCGAAATTTTGGACATTTGCGAAAGATCCATCGTGTCTTTCCACCGATAAACCGTGCCAGTCGTTTCAACAACGCTCCGGTTACCTATTTAATTGGGCATCCGCCTTGGTTGCGTGTGGTCGTGAGTTCAATCCTTAGCAGATGCATATCAAAGACATACAAATCTGGTTCTAACAGCTGCTTCGGTTGGTGCTCACCATTAGGAGGTTAGTGTTATTACTGACCAGCCTAATGTTATAATCATGTGACTGGGGGACAGCATGCTACATGTATGCTAGACATGTATATTGCTAAACAACGTAGCGATGACACAGACAATTTGTAAAGCTACGTTAAAATTCCAAATCACACACACAGACCCCCATATATATATATATATATATATATATATATATATATATATATATATATATATATATATATTGTAACGTTGTAGGGATAAATAAGATTTAAACATGTATATGTTAGTCTCTGAACCTAATAATTTCGCGCGGTCAATATGTATGAAGGTCAAAACGGCGAACAATGATGTCGAGACAGTTAATTTACATGTCCATACAATTGGTAACTAGCCTTATTTTGGACAAGCCAGTTACATAATAATTCCGATCACAGGTAAGTGATGACATTCTGTTTTGGATCAAAAGAACGTCGTAAATTCAAACTTGACAGACTGTTGGTAGGGGACAGTGTCTGATAATACTTTAATTTAACATCCATTCGTAATTGAGTAAGGCGTGGCCAACGTTATAATCGCAAGTTTAAATCTATTATCTTAGAACTAATAGCAGTAGTCGTTAAGACCAGCTT
Source organism: Unio pictorum (assembly GCA_030141615.1). Classification (NCBI taxonomy): domain Eukaryota; kingdom Metazoa; phylum Mollusca; class Bivalvia; order Unionida; family Unionidae; genus Unio; species Unio pictorum. The sequence continues at coordinate 8,356,663 of JARLTB010000360.1, read as the reverse complement.
ACCTAATGTAGGGGAGGTAAGCTACTCCTACGTCATTCTAAATTGACGGGAATTACAAGGAGCTTCCGTACAGAACATTGATTAATTGATCGATTGTTGTGTAATATATTACTGCAAAATAAGTGTACTTTAATTATGCAGTTATATATACTTTAGTACTTAGAATTACCATTTGTAAAGTGATTCATTCGTAATGTTTAATATACGTGCATATTTTGAAATGTGAGCAATGTATATGTAATGAATTAATAGTGTAATTCACTATTGGGTTAATTCCTTGCATCCTCGTTTATTTATCCATTTGATTTTAAAGACTTACAATTGTTGAATAGAATAATAAACTTCGTATAAATGTTTCAGTGTGCAATATTAGTTAATAGGGATTTGCCTTTTTGTGTATACTTTGTAGGAGTATCATGTGGAAGGATATATCAGCGCATTTGTGTGTGCATATTTATCTACACTTGGTAGAAGTGCAATGTTCATAAATGCGTCTGATTATGTGATATTGTTCTGTATAGTAAGATTGGGATTATTTATTTGAGATAATATATATATATATATATATATATATATATATATATATATATATATATATATATATATATATATATATACCGTGTACACTTATCAGGGAGATGTGTGTTTCGATGCGCAGAAACAAGGTTAAGGAGAAAAAGACTACAGTGAAATGCAAACGGTGACGGTACTCTTATACATTTGGACGCACTTGAAGAGTCTGAAACATATGCATCAAACCTCTTTATTACGACCCAAGAGGCAAAGACGTTCGCGTGTCATACCACCAAACTCCGTTCACACACCTGCAATGCCTGAGATACCGAAACTAGGGATTTATACCAAGTCATCGACAGGGGCAAGATCATAAGTCTTTGGCAGTGGGATAGACTTAAGGCAGTTAAAAACACCCAACGGTCCTCTTCATGTCTACTCACTTCGCTCGAAAGAAATAGTATTCGTTTTACCAAGATCAGTTAAAACTCAAAATCCATTTCTTACCCCATGATGGATGTGTGTGTGTGTGTGTGTGTGTGTGTGTGTGTGTGTGTGTGTGTGTGACGGCGTGAGTGTAATGCCTTATTCTTAAAATCAAAACCAAATACACGTTCGTTTCGTCTCGTATATTCTGTTATAAATTCACCATCCAATATCACAACAAAACAGAACTTAAAAAGTCAACAAGCTTCATACGTGCCTTTGTTCACTCTCTCTGTTTCAAATTTCGTTACTGTCACAGGTGTTTTCTCATCTTATTCCTCACTTTCCCCTTCTTGACGTCTCAATTGTTTCTTTCTGAACATGTCCGGATTCTTCCTTTGGGAAGATGTCTTCTGCTTCTTCCTGTTCTGAAACATCTGTTTCTATTTTTACTGTTGTTTCGTAGAGCATTCGGAAGACCAATGTTCTTTCACTTTACCATGAAAGCAGGTATCTTGACTCTTGCCTTTTCTGATACCTCTCTTGATTTTCTAATGCCAGATAGACCAATTATCTTGACTTGTTTTCACGACAGGAGAGAGAGAGTAGTTCGTTTGCTTGTCTGAATGAAATTGTCTGATCAGACGTTCGATTTGTGAGTTTATCTATCGCACGGCCCTGCTTGAGAGTACAATCAATATTGTTAGGGACGACAATGACCTATTATATATATATATATATATATATATATATATATATATATATATATATATATATATATATATATATATATATATATATATATATATATATATATATATATATATTGCATATATATATATATTGCATCCCTTGCACAAATATATATATATATATTTGAATAACATAAGGGACAGAACATTCCCCCTGCCTCACCCCATTGGTTACATTGAAAGCGCTGGATATTACACTTCCCCAATGCACACAATGCTACTGTTTAACATTACCAGTTAACTAAAGTATGAACTATGTAGACAGGTATTTTAATATCAATCAATTTTTTAAAGAGTGTCCAGTGATTGACCCTATCTAATGCCTTCCTAGCGTCTAAGAAACATGCACACACTGGGCTGTCATGTTCTACATAATAGCTGACAGCTTCATTAAAAGCATATGTGAATAAATCGGTTGAATGCTGCTGTTTAGAGCCAAACTGATTATCAGAGATTATAACTTCACATCTATGAAGAATGATGCATTCAAATATTTTTGAACTACCAGTCGTAAGAGATATAGGTCTGTATTTATTTATTATTTTTGTCCGCTATGTTACCAATTTTGCTTTCTAGTAGCAGTATAATGGTAACTTTTGTGAAATCATCTGGTACAAAGTTATGCACAAACATACAGTTAAATAAAATAATCAATAAAACATGAAGTTTAGTATCTGAAAATCTTAAATGTTCCACATATAAACAATCTGATGAACCAGGACATTTACCACCTTTTTGTCTTGCTATAGCACGTTGGATCTCAGATAATGTGATTAATTCAATACGAGCAGAAGGTGCATTAAATGCTGAAAGTACATACTTCTTATTCGATTCATATTTTACATGAATGAGTAAGTTTTCAAAATGATTTCTCCACATGTTGCAAATATTATTTTGACCATGGTTCCCATCAATGCAAATTGGTAATTTATTGGAAGTTGTCGTGGTATTTTGTTTAACATGATTCCAGAATTCAGGTTGGTCGACATTTACACATTTTTGTGCTAGCGAGTCTGCTCTGTGTTTTACTTCCTCCTTCTTACATAATCTAAGAGCATACTTAAATTGTGCTCTTGTTTGACACATTTGATTACTAAGATGGCCGTGACGAGGTTTACCGTTATCACGCCACATAAGGTAAGCATTTCGTGCGAAATAATGTAATACTTTGACACAGTCATTCCAACCTGGTCTAATCCAGTGACTACGTTTGTATTTACTAGTCAAACTATTACCGGAGTTCGACAAAGCTTTTACTATATCAGTGTGTAATTCAATTCAGTCTTGATAGTCATTAAAGTAGAACGGTTGTAGGACCCTACTCGGGTGTGAAGTAAACTCATATCACTTATAGCGGAATGAGCAGACTGTGTAGAGACACAATGGTCCAACCAAGACACTGTATTTTATGAATCACTAAGTAAAATTAGTTGTGTGGTCTATAATTAGTTTTAAGTCGGATGTGATATAACCATTTTCGTCACAAAATAGGCGAAGCTCATCTCCAAAGGAAGTGGATTTGAGCATATTAGCATTCCAATTTCCTACTACATAAGCATTTAGCGTATTAGCATTTTCTACAATATAATTAATTTTGCCCAAATAATCTACAAATTCTTTGAAATTTTCCGCAAGATCTCAAGGTAAATATGTATCTATTGAAAGCAGGTAGGAATTCCCCGTATGGATAGTAATACCTATTAATCTGGAATCATCGAAATGTTGTACTTCGATACTACTTGCGAGAGATCTACGACAAAGTACCCCGACACCTCCATAAGGTCTACCGGTATGAATATCGCTAGAAGATTTAATCGGCGATTTCCCGGATCCAAATAACTCGTTGTGTACGGATGAGAGACAGTTTAACGCACTGTCTAGAAGCCACAATTGTTGTAGGAAACAAATATCGGAAATATCACATAAAGCCCTTACATTTTGCATATTTCTTGTTAATGAACGACAGTTATAGAAAGAAATACGTAAAGAATCCATTATGTATATATGAGTCTAACAATGGTTCAATTCCGACTTTGATAGTAGTCTCTAACTAAAGCGTTTCTTGGCAACGCATCCACGTTCATCACCGCTTTGTGAGTAGGAATATCGCATGTGATTTTGAAGCTGGCATATATATCAAATTTCGTTTTTAATTTTTCCACCTGAGTTGGCTTAACTCCAGAGTAATGCTCAAAATGTGATGAAATGTCCGATTCCTGCGTTTCGGGGGCATTTCTTGTCACGAATATGCATGGCTGTCGCATTGCACACACTGTACGCAAATTTGAAGAAGCTGTAAACAACACGGCTACATAGCTAACTTTTGTCCATAATTTTAGGTTATAGATAACTTTTTGTTGTGCTAAGAATATTCCAGAACCAAGCTTGTTTTACAATTCAATTCATGGAATGTTGTATGATAGTGACTCTTATCTAGGTCAAGTGCGGATGTATATATAGAGGGAATTGCTTCACAAATAATTCATTTCTATTTTAAAGATCACCCTGAGAAATGTCAGCACATTCCGGACAATTGTTTTTAAAAATTTGTATCATTTGTTTTGTGAACACTATTCAAATCCCATGAAAAATGCGAACATTTCACTGTTACAATGCAGTAGACACATCTTCTGGATATGACCGTAACATTTATTTCAGGTGTTTTAGGTGAATTTGGGTTTCCTTAATCGTGGATGATGTACCAATGTTTTCCAAATCAATTGATGTTGGTTAAGCTTGTGCCAATTTAAGTTAGTATAAATTAAATAACATTGTTTTCTGTTATATTTTAGTCTCGGAAAAATGTATAGTGATTAAATATTGGCGTGGATCGCTGTCATGCCGTCGTTAAAGCAAATTTCAAAGAAGTTTAATGACACTCAAGGTTGCATTAACATCTGTCTTATTTTAATTACCTTTAGTTTTTTTCAAGATCTCTTAGACCAGCTTCCAGTCTTTTACAATGCTGGCATTTTCAGCATTCTTGAGTTGTAGTTGTAAAAAAAATTCGATTTTAAAATGGCATCCCATTTTATGTCTTGCCTATATATATATATATATATATATATATATATATATATATATATATATATATATATATATATATATATACATGAATGCTTGAATATTATCTACATTGCTACATTGAAGTCCCTTAATGACAATGTTGTCGCCTGATTAGATTTATATGTGCATCATTTGTTTTAAAACTGTGATATTCATAGACAAAATTACATTGATGTTTTGTTCTGAGCTGGTGGAAAGAGCAAATTATATGCGGCGTGGGAATATCGAGGCCGTCAGGACGAGATTATGTCCCTACGTCTAATCAATCGAGTACTTCAACCCGATTCTGAACATTAAAAAAAATGTGGGTATGTATTATTACATATTCAATTTGTTTTCAAACAATAAAAACAATATTAATGGCTATTTTTAAAAACACATTGTACATTCGGCGTTTCATTAAAGTGTAGAACCCTGAACATGTATACGTATATAAACATGTTTAAGCCTATATAAATGGTACAGTTACATCATTGTCATGTCGTTATTTTAAATAAAAATTTACTCTTTAACTTTGATTTTTTTTAAATGATGTATGGAAAATATGAATGGATTTAATCTGCAGTCACAGACGATTACATATTTCCCATCCTTTTTAAATGGAACATAAGTTTTGGCAGTAGGTATACTCTTATCTTACACACCGCTTACTGAATATGCACTTTACTTTCAAGGATATTTCAGGGTAAATGTTACCATGACACCTGGTCAGTTAAAAAAAACTACAATCGAAAACTTCTACTACGTTGATTTTAAGTTTTCAGTTAATACAAGAAATTATTAACGAATTAATCGTAAAGAGATATTTTAAGCATATAATTAAGGAATACACAATTTTGTCACTTTCTAATATGCGGAGAAGGTTTCTAAATGTTTGTATTTTACGAATAAAATTCTAAACAATGTTGTAGTATTGATATGTATTCGTTTCTTTGGCTCTATTGAACAGTCGCAAGATTTAAAAAACAACAACATACATTTACCTCATCGTCCGTTTGCAATCTCTCTAACAATTGCAACGGATGTAATACTTCTAATTTAGGTCACAATCAAAACAGCTAGTGATCTATGGGATACGTCTACACTGATGCTGTAAAATTGTGTCAGTTTTATCATCCGATTTACTATATAAATTCGTTTGTAACTTAATAAAACACAATGTAAGTCTATCCGCTTAAACTTTATCCTAAACTATAATTCAGTAAACCATATGGCTTGAGAATATCTCTAAAACATTTGATACGAGGTATCTGAAAAGTGGTCAAATTCTTGCAAATAACGTTTTAAGTACTTGAGGGCAGTCTGGATGAAAACCGCGCGTGCTCTCAGTATATATCTGTATTGGATGTTATGAAAAACTATTCGTGAATGAAAATGGATAGGACAAGATAAGTGCTTTCATTGGATTGTAGGGTTGTTGGGTTGTATGTATGCATGTTGTTCTCGTCACAATAATTGTCGTTGCCGTGCAAACAAGTTTCCTCTAAGAAAATAAAATAATATTAAACGTAAGGTTAAAATAAAATTAACAAACAAGCAATTCAACAAAACAAGTTATTGTCCTTTTAGGGTTTACCGCCATTATTCAGCAAAATATAGGCTAGATATGGGGCCATTGTAAATGGTGGAGGAAGAACCCTGGAAAACATTGCGAAGATGATCGACCCACGAGAAGCTATTGACATGTTTTCTCTTGTTCCAACGTTAGCCGAACCTGTGACTCAAACCCACACAGACAGATGTGAGATGGCTGTGATCCGGAACGTTAACCGCTTTAGAGGCAATCGGGGATACACCCACCAAATAAGCAAATACCAAACATGCAACATCAACAGAAGACAACAACAAATTAAATGGTCTGCCATTGAAAGAACACATCCGATTGAGTAATTTAAGTAATCAGCTTGCCATACTAAAGTATCTTAAAGTACTGAAATGGATGCAGTCATACACACACACAACCGCACACACACACACACACACACACACATATATACATATATATATATATATATATATATATATATATATATATATATATATATATATATATATATGAGTATGTGTGTGCGTGTGTGTGCGTGTGTGACTATCTATATATCCAAATATCCATCGATCTATATGTCCATCGATCTATATCTGTATATCCATCGATCTATGTATCCAACGATCCATCCATCCATCCATCCATCCATCCATCCATCCATCCATCCATATATCTATCTATCTATCTATCTATCTATCTATCTATCTATCTATCTATCTATCTATCTATCTATCTATCTATCTATCTGTAAATTTTAATGGTAATGTGTGCTTGACCGCTTGACATCTGCCCGTAACGGAGTGCACGAATTTAGACCTACCAAAACTATATGAAGAACATATTAGATAGCAGATTTTTCTGATTGGTATTAATATATATATATATATATATATATATATATATATATATATATATATATATATATATATATATATATATATATATATATATGTATATATATATATATATATATATATATATATATATATATATATATATATATATATATATATATATATATATATATATATATATATATATATATATATATATATATATATAACAAGGCCACAAAAGCTTGGATACCTGGGAACAGTATTATATTTTGAACCGCAGTTCGTACACTGCTTCTTGGAATCTTGTCGTGTGTGCTAAAGAGGAACTGCCTCATCGGAAACCTCAAGATAATCAAGCTTATATCGTCAACACAGATGACAGTCATCTTCAAGGAACTCACTGGGTACATGTCTACTGTCCTCAAGAGGGTTGTGTGGAGTATTTTGATTCGTACGGATTACCCCATTTTGGAAGATATCATTTTTTAATCTGACAAGCAGTCAGAGTAACTCTAACGTGACAATATGACATTTTATTTAATACGAGATTGATCTAATTGTCTACATATTTACATGTTTTCTACTGGCGCATCAACTACCCTCGTACATCCACCAACACCTTCAAATAACATCGATTTGTTGCTGAGCATAACAGCAATTGCTCTCTAATCTGCATAAGCAATTGTTGGACCCGACCCGACAGCAGGAAGTTGTGTTACACGAGCTTCGAAGTCTATGTCAACGACGGACTGTCTGGTTAAGTCAAGATTCTCCAGCGAAAAAAAATGAATCGGATATAGGGTTTTAAAGTCTAATTGTGATATTTGCAGACCGGTATCTACATTTTGATCGCGTCCCCTATATGTCAGAAAACGATGATATTCGAGTGCTATTTTATTTTGTCCGTAATTAAGTAAAATATCTACAGATGGTTCCTTTTGACCGTTATTCTTAACGAGACCTCGTTAAGAGCCAGTTGATCTAATATCATATGTCTGCGCTCCTAAGAATTTAATCGCGTATAACCCTGTAACGCAACAAATATTTTTCGAGGCGCAGAAACACCCTGTTTTGATGCAAAATGCGATGAAAATATACCATTAGTGGTACTATGAATGCTAGCTGTCGTTGTTGCTAGCCATGACAGCAAAGATTTACCACCGGTACCCATACACGCTAATAAATTTTCTTCTGCGACGATCGATGGAGTCATTACTGGCATCCATAATGAGTGTTTTGTTAATTTACTTTACCACCAGCAGCACCAGCACCATGATAGATTGCATCATTATCATCACCTTTTCGCACGAGGACAACTGTGTGCTTAGCTCCAAAGATAACCTTTTTAACATTTCTACAAAATCCGAAAATATCAGACAGTGGAATCGCGCATGAAAATAATCTACGTGGTCACTGCATTATACTTCTACGAGCTGAAAACTTTAAGTTGTATTTAAAATTATCATCTTTTGTAATATTAAAGGGATTAGTTGGTCTAGCTTAATGTTCAGCGTCGACTGGTTGATCAGCAACTCCAGTAACTACTGGTGTCTTTAATTTGACATACTTATTATGATCAGCATGATCAGTAGTATCCTAACTGAACATCATAGATAGGATACATCGCCCTAAATTTGGTTATCAAAACAAATTGTGTGATATGCCTTCTTATTGTATCGTGCCGTGTTGGCCTGTTTTTAATCACACAAATGCGGTCGGGTGAAAATACTACTGAAACACAAGTGAAACACCACTCAGTTAAGTAATTGACTGGTTCTGCTTGAACCAACGCATAATTGATTGCAAAGTCCAGTTTATTTTTAGCGACAATCCATCAATATATAATTAATTAAATATATGTTTGTATCGAGATTGAATGATTTACACAAGTCCTAGAAAAGAAAGCATTAATTCGGATCTGCTTCGCACATGTGATCATATGTCGGTACTCTCAGTCGGTAACTGTATGCGTGAGATAAATATGAAACACAAACATATATTAGCAACATTATCTTTATTCGCAAATAGCTGACAGCACAACAGCTACCTTTTATCAAAGTTATTTAAGTACTGAATTTCTAAAATCAACAATGGAGATTAAATATCAAGTTAGTAATGCTATACTATATGACATTAGACGAGGCAATTAATATATACTTCATGTTAGGTATCCACTAGTTTACTTTGTTTTATACAATGAACCCCCAACACAGTTTGATGGCTACTAAACATGTAAGCATTTTCGTGCGTACATGCATGCACGTATGAGTGTATGTGTGAGTGTGTGCGTACGTGCGTGCATGAATGTATTTATGTATGTACGCATGTATGTATGGATGGATGGATGGATGGTTTGTGTGTGCGTTTGTGTGTGTGCGTTTGTGTGTGTGCGTGCTTGCGTGCATGCATGCATGTATGAGTTTATGCGTGTGTGCATGCATGTATTGTATGTATGTATGTATTGTATGTATGTATGTATGTATGTATGTATGTATGTATGTATGTATGTATGTATGTATGTATGTATGTATGTATGTATGTATGTATGTATGTATGTAAATAAGCGAAATAATGCATTTAGTGCTAGACATTCCTATAAATTCTCACACAATGGTACGTTACAAATCCAAATCACACACACACACACAAAAACGCACACATACACACCTTAAATAATTAAAGAAGCAGGGCATATCTGAAGATGTGTGGCATATGATAAAGCTTACCTACAAGTTCTGATAATCTAATATTTTAACTAAGACGGATTGCCATGAATAGTCAATCTTGGAGCAAAATCGTCTCGCTAAGACACTCTTGAAACTAAGTTAACATGCTTTATCTTCTCGAGATTACCAGATACAATCACTATATAACGATATTGTACATGAAAATGAATAAATTATTCAATTATTTCATTGTTTCCTTAATTAAATATATTAATGATTAATTAATTAGCATCTGCTCTACATGGATAATGTCAAATATCTTATCGGAGGAACACGATTATGTGCTGCTTCCTTTCACATCTTGAACGTATCTTGGATGGGTTTATGTTGTTGTAGAGTTAAACGCTATTTTTCAGCACACGATGGGCTATACAAGGCGGCCAGTATTATCGATGGAGGAAGAACCCGGGTAAAAAAAAAAAAAAATCTGGAAGAACCACCGACCCACGAGAAGCTTCTGGCAACTTTTCTCACATAACCACTTTGGCCAAATCTGAGACCACACAGACAGGTGAAATATCATTGATCCGCAACCGAGAGCGCTTTAGATCGCTCGGCCACTCGGGGCCCCTTTGCTGACGTTTAATTAAGTCTCAAAAGCTAGAGAGACATAGATAGGATTTATTGGATAATTCTTTTTCTAGTAGTCCGTTCTATAAACTCAATGGATCGGATCAACATTTGTATTTGTACATGGATACAGATGGATTCAGTATGACACAATATCACCACTGATTTGACACGTTACCGAGATTGAGCTGACTCAGCAATTTGTAACGCATACTATTGTACCTATTGTGCATAGAGGACGCCGGTTGATTTATATCATACAGTATAAGCTCGAACAAGGCTGATATTTACATGGGCTTCTGCATTTATTACGAGAGTAAGAGAACATTATGCCTCGATGTATGTTCTGACTTGTTACACTTTTCCTTGGATTCAGTTTTTGTAAGATTTAAGATACAATGAGTGCATATGTTCAATTAAAAAAAATAATTGCATGAATAGCGTTCCTAGAGTTGGATGTTGAATCTTTTAAGTTGTGTGGATTTTTCATGCAAGTGATTGACAGTATATAGTTGAAGGTTGTGCTGTATTATATATATATATATATATATATATATATATATATATATATATATATATATATATGTGCGTGTGTGTGTGTGTGTGTGTGTGTGTGTGTGTTGTTCATACCCTCATCTGTCGTTCTGTATATCTGTTTAGCTAAATCTTATTTTCTTAATAAGTTGTAAGCTGTAAAAATTAAATATTTGAAAAGTGTAACTTGAATTATGTAGTTTTCTAGTGCATATGTCCCTGATAACGATATGCATATCATATCTTATGCAAGATGTTTTATAATCGTTTAATCAATCTATCACTTAAGAGATCACTTATTCAAGAAATGGAGAATATATAAAAGGTTATATACGCACTAGATTATTATGAATGAAAGAGTTGCAGAAAGAAATAATTGGATATTGGTCATGCGTAATGAATATCTAATCTGTGACAATTCCATTAAAAGGCACATTTTGTTTAAAATGTGAAATTAACTAACTACTACATGTGCAGGAAACATTATAACGAGACATAACTGACCAGGAAGTTAGCATTAATCATATCAGTTGACTTCGTTACTATTTTTGTGATATCTACGGACTATGCGTTAATCTCTAGACATGTTTAACCTTATAGCTGGCCTACATGTGAAGAACAACAAGGTAGGTTAAAATCCAATTATACTTCTCGAGTCTGTAAATAAAATCATGTCTATATTATTGAACACAAGATAGCTTGTGTATTTAATTGAAAACTTTCAACTTTAATTACCTTATTTTTAGGAACGCGGGCACGAGACTGTGTGTACTTTGTTTGGTTCTGGTTTCTTCCTTGAATTATTTCCGCCATCACATCATACTTATTAATGAGGGTGAAATTATAGTAATATGAATGTGTCATGTAGTGCATGTTCTACCCAAGATCTTTACAAGCAAGTTGAAACATTACAGATGTAAGGGATCGATTGATATGTGGGCTTGTAGAACTCGGTTGTATCAATTCACTGTCTTTAGTTTTGAAGGGATTAGTCAGTAATTGGTGTAGCAAGTACAAAGTTTCTTTGAGAAGACGGGAAAAACAGTTGCTTTGATATATATATATATATATATATATATATATATATATATATATATATATATATATATATATATATATATATATATATATATGTGTGTGTGTGTGTGTGTGTGTGTGTGTCTGTGTATGTGTGTGTGTGTGCAGAACATATCTGCCCAATTTAAAAGTTAAAGTAGGAATATATAGAACGTTGCAGTTAAACACATGCATTGACGGGTTTGTTTTAGAGAAACATGTAAAACATAACAAAGACCAGATGTGTGGTAGTGTGAGACCCATGACCGACATTGACATTACAGACGGGATGAACATAGAGCTGTTGCTGGATGTGAACTCAAAATGCGGCCACCGTAGGGGTAGATGTGCCTCCAAAAGCACTGAAGTCAAAGCTGAACAAATACTTCAGGACTACAATACAGTATAATGTCTTGCTTGTCTTCTATCAATATAGGTGTCAACTACTGGAGAAAAGCAGCGTGCCACGCCAGGCTGAAATATTAGCGACACTACAGGCGATGAAATACTACATTGGAAATATTGAGGCCCTCCAGAATGCGGATCTTAACAAATATATGTTGCATCCAAAAGACTTATAAACACCTTCTATAGCCGTAAAGATGCTGGAGGTAAAAAGAACAAAGGCTATAGTAAGGGAGGTCCCACCATTCGAGAGAGACGTGGGCCGAAAGACTGTCGAAGTGCATGTGAACAGACTCCCGCTTTAGATAGACACGTGCGAACTAGTTAGCAAAGCCCAACAAAAGTTGAGAGCCAATGTAAACTATCATAAGATGGCAACCATTTGGGGCTTTGCCCCCACTCAGACTGGAGGCAGAATACAAACAATAACCAGACAAGAGGCTATGAAAATCTCCATGTTCTTTTACGTACTGGGCTTTAAACTCAAAGGCTGGTACAGGGGGTGCGAGGACGATCGAAAGTGCCCCAGATCCGGGCAAACCGGTCACGGCCTATGGGATTGCAAAGAGGGAACACCCAAACCGAACGACAGCCACAAGACTTATGCAGATGTCGTTGCGGCACAAGTAATAAATTCTCCACAAAAAAACCCATAAAGCCCACCAACAACAGCTTAGGAAATAAGACAGGAGGAATCCTCAACAATCAAGTGTTGATAATTGGCGGAATATTCTAAGCCCTAGCAATACAATGGTTAAGACACCAGGAAAAGAGTCCATTATTACAACAAGAAAACCACAACATATTTGATGTACTGAGTGAAAAGGGAAAGGAGATAGAAGAAGAGAACGACATGGGGGATCTACAAGGAATGATACCCTTCACAACACCCACACCAATGGCACCAATGAAAAGGAATCTTAAAAAAGAAGGTTAGTAATATATCAACCTCATCAACAGAAAATATTAAGGACACTAAACAAAACGTTGCGATAAGTATGGTAGAAGAAGAAGAAATAGTCGGAGAACAAGCCAAGGAAAATAAGGGAGAACAAAAGTAAAGAAGGGAAGAGAATGAATAGTCTAAGGAAAACGGAGAGAACAGACAATGATAGCGCATCCGAAGGGACAAGAATGACGGGAAACAATACGAACATATACACACTATACTCGTCGAACATCACAAGAGAATTTTACCAGTCGCGAACTAGCTATGATACGATATGTAATGACCCGCATTTCCCCAGAAAAAAAATCTATGAACACAAATGGATCACAGACACAGAAAAAGTTAGACAATGCAAAAATAAAAACCAACCATAATCTGAAAAAAATTATACAACAACCTGGGATAGACAAAAAGTGGAGGACAAAAACTTTACTGTATATAAATGTAAATGTGATAAATAGGGACAAATTAGAAAAATTAAAAACATTAGAAACCTATGACATGTTATTTATACAGGAGACACATAATGGACTGAAAACTGGGAGGGAAAGAGGTATGGACAGTTTTATAATTACTAACGACTTTATAGAGAAAAATATAAGAGGGGCGGGGTGGCCGGTTCTATTAAAAATAAAAGAGTTGTTAAATGGGAAAGAATAGAGGAGGGAAACCATTTGAAGGGGAGATTTATACACATTGTAATGGGTAGGATAAACGTTATCAATGTGTACATTCCAAACAATAGGCACAATAAATTAATTTATTGATGAAATGGCCAAATATTTAGAGAAATAAACTATAAGAAATTTGAAACTAGAAGGGATTTAAACCGTGTAAGTGATAACATAGACAAAACAGGACAACTAATAACAGATGAGGTTTAAAGACAACATGGAACACATACTGACGACACAGAAACTGATTGACATACAGGAGACTGCATGTGCACAGGGTAGAATACACATTCGATTACAAAGATAATAAGGGGAGTAGGATAAATACTATTTGGGGGACACTTTCGGGAACAAATACATATATAAAAGCAGTAAATATAAATTATAAACTTTCGGACTATAAATTAATTAACGTATAAATAAGGAAAATAAATAGGATAAAATGGGACAGGGGACAATGGAAAATAAACAACAAGATTTTAGATAACATAGACTTTGGTCAGGAAATTAAGGAAGAAATATAAATTTGTACAAATAAAGAGAATTTGCACATAATAAAAGAATTGGACACTTTAAAAGGGATATTACAAAATATAGCAACATACTATACAAAATTAAGGATAGGGAAAATAAAACTAGAGAAAGAAGCGATAGAAAATGTAATAAAAAACATGTAAATACAGAATACAAAAAATAAACACCAGAGGAAAAGCTTAATAAAAAGAAAAGGAAGAATATAAAGGGAGGGAGATTCAAGCGGGAAAATTTACAAAACTATACAACATTGCAGTGGGTCTATATAAAAGGAAAGAACTAAGAAGTTTGGGAGAAGAACAAATCTTTAGAATCGCTCAATACTAAAGGGGAGATAATAACAAAAGACAAAATAGAATACTAAAAAACATACAAGACTATTACGGAGGACTCTACACATCACAAGAAATAAGTGACAAGTTGACGAATATTTACAAGAGATAAAATGCCAGACGATATGCACAAAACATAAAAACATATGTGAAGATTTCATCACGCAAGAAAACATTATAAGAACAATAGGAAATTAAGAAGGAAAAAAATCACCAGGTTGAGATGGGCTCTCAGCAAAATAAGGGAAATGAGATAGGGGGGTGTCATGGCGCGGGGTTGATGACTTATATATTTTTGTTGCCCACTTTCATGGGGTTGCATAAATATAATAAGAAATACCATAACCCACCCCTTTTTTTTACTCGTTATCTAAGAGATGACCACCCTCGATATAATTACCAAGGTTCGAGTAAAGATAAGTGGTGAAAAATATAGATGGAAATAGATATAGTGATCTGAGCAGATATAATGAACAAACAAATACGAGCCCCCGTAGAGATAAACAATTTAATCAGTTACATAAACAATTGTGAAAATTCCTTTAATTAAGAATATACTCTGCTTTTAGCAATACAACTTCCGCCGAATTAAAATAAAACTCAAATAGATTTAAATGAACTAGCCGATTTGTTACTGATAGCTTTAGTTTATCATAGGATCGAGATAAACAATCGAAGTCAACGCAATGAACGATTTCATAACCTGCTAGTTCTCAGCTTTCCGCCTCCTCTGTTGCTGTTCAGAACTTTAGATCTCAAAGATGATACTTGCTACCATCCGTCTAGGGATTCAAACTGAACACGTTAGAATTTTAGCACTGGGCAAAATTTCCTCACAGGTATTTATGTCCCACTGCACTTCCCTCTCTTTCTTTTTCTCAGCATACGTCTCAGGTTATGTAACATCAATACATCTATAAAGCTAATTTCTCCCTTTGTGGTTTCGTCACCCAGCCAGTAGTAGCGGCTTGCCTGGACCACACATTTTTACGAATAAATCTCTTTCAAATTCCGCTCGGAGCCTGTAGTGAATTTTATCTCTTGTCCTCTCACAGTAAAAACTTCAATTTCAATAAGGGCGATATTAAAAGCATGCAACCTAAGATATTCGACTTTTTTGTTCTTGCAAATGCATGATATTATGAAAAGTATAGTCGAAATAATGAGTAATTACAGGTAATTCAGTTTCAAAAAATGTACAACTGTAAGTTTAATCAATTAAAATATAACGATTTTATGTATCGATTGCTAATTAATTATGCAGAAACGGAATTAATATTGAGCTAGGTACTCACACACACACACACATATATATATATAAATATATATATATATATATATATATATATATATATATATATATATATATATATATATATATATATATATATATATATATATATATATATATACTGAATAGTATATATAATGTACTAAGTACAATGCAAAACTGGCTCAGATATACATATCAAATTCAGGAATGCAGGGGTCATGTTACCAGGCAAGGAGATTTTGACCTCTTGATTTTTTAGACGTAAAATGACTGGTTGTACTTTATACCTTCCTTGATGTACGCATAAAGTTCTGGCAGTGTTGTAATCCTAGGCAAGATGTATTTATGCAGTGTTGATACCAATTAGCCTACGCAGACAAACAAACTCTTACACATACACAGGGGTGTTTTAATTGCGAACTTACATTTAACCCTGTTTCCAGCAATATATCACTGCTGAGTTCATGAAATTGGGCCTACTGTATAGTGATGAAAATATACCAACTTTTGTTTCAAAATTGTAACAGTGTGTGTGATTTAGATTTTTAAGATACCTTGAACACTTTTTCAGTCATATTGCTATGATGTTTTTGGTATGGTAGTTTATAGTGATATCTAACAGTGAGGCATCATGCCGCAGACATGTAGCATGACATCCCACCCAGTGAAATTATCCTGACAGTAGGACGACCAGTCCATACACTAACCTCTTAATGCTGAGCACCAAATGAGGCAGATGTTAATACCATTTTTATGTCTTTGGTATGACCTTGCCAGGAATCAAGGCCTCCACAACCTCTTGCATCTGAGGTGGATGCTCCTACCACTAGGCCACTGGAACAATCAGCAAATAAATAGTAATTTGTTGTTAACAAATATAATTGGTAGAGATCAATTCTAATTGATTTTTTTTATAAAAAAAACCCCCAGAAGTTAACAGCATTTTTTTTCTTTATAAAATTAGTTTGAAACTGTATGTGAAACGGTAATGGCAGATATCGCTGCATCTGTGATAAACCATTTCATTACATTGTATTCTTAACAAATTGGGCAAATAAATTCAGGAAAATATATAATTTAGTTAAAACAAAGTCTAAATATTTCGTGTTAGAAAATTTAGCCTAAGTATTTAATAATGAATTTATAAATATGGGACAATACTATGTTGTGGAATTCGAAACAATGTTGTTAAGCTCCATGCTGTTTTCCGATTTAATTCATTTTCATGAAAAAACATACATACATACATACATACATACATGGATTAAAGTCATTTGCTCCAATGTACATTTTGCCTTCTTCAAAGTATGCTAGAAATCTTTCTGACTGCAATTTTACACAAAACATGTATTAAAAAAAAATATTAAAAGGTACTTTATTATGCAATAATATCGACTTGCAATTACACAATTTTAATCTTGTTACTCCTATAAGATTAAATGAATTACCATGAATATATTCTGCTGTTCTTTTTTTTAATACATCATATGGCCAAAATACACTGCATTTACCTCAATCTAAACATACATATAAGACAAGTATAAATGCAATGGGTATGAAAAGTTTGAAAAGGTCCTACATCTTGTGGTTCAAATGCATGTTTTTTTAAAAGCTTTAAGAACATAATCAACAGTGGTCTGAAGATAAACTGAATCTTGGAAATCAAACATATGCTGGACTTTGGCTCATAGTAGACATTTCAAGAAAGACTTAGTCAAAGTCTATATGGGTCCATGGTAGGGATCATTTCTTACCATACAATCACTAGAATAGTCTCTCCATAACAATTTTATATCAATAGGTGTTACCTGACTGAAAGGCCTAAATCATTTTAACTTAAAATTAGATTTCTGCTTTGTAACAATCTCTTCTGTAGGTGGTGGTCGTATTTGAGCAAGTACATCAGATATTCACCTATGATCATTTATGACCAAAACAACTGGCTGGTTCATTCCAACTCTATCATCTAACCTCATTTTCAATACTTTTATAATTATTTCCGGAATATACAGGTACTGTTGATCAGCCTTCCTTGGGTTTGCAGACCATCTTTCAATTTTTTGTTGAATTACCTTTGGTATCTGACAAGAAAATGCAAACATTTCACTGACAATGTCATTTTATATTTTTTTAATTCTCAAAAGTCCAAATAAAAACTGCATACAATTACATGTAACAAGTCATTTTGCTACAGATGAAAATGTCAATATAGCCAACCTGTATCTAAATCATATATCATGAAAATGTTTAGATTATATACAGAATTTTCTAATTACATTAAACTAATTCTAACCAAAATTGGTTTATGAAATTTATTTTAAAAAATTTCTTCTGTAAAAGATTAAATTGTACCACAAACAGATGGTTTATCAACTTTCATGTAAAGCATTAATATTTTAACGAAAATGAATTATTATATTAACAAACAAGAATAAAGTTTATTACCTTATTTTTCCAGCTGTGTTTACAATCACATCTCTGTCAATATGATTGTTATGATAAAGAGTTGCCAACAGA
Source organism: Unio pictorum (assembly GCA_030141615.1). Taxonomy (NCBI): domain Eukaryota; kingdom Metazoa; phylum Mollusca; class Bivalvia; order Unionida; family Unionidae; genus Unio; species Unio pictorum. The sequence goes on along the minus strand of JARLTB010000360.1, from coordinate 8,337,954 downwards.
TTCCTAGCCCTGAAAGCTGGTGGCTTATACAAATATTCTTTTGAGACATACAATACAATCAAACATCTGGAAATTCTCCAGTTATGCTGTACTTCTGAAACAAAGTTAAATGACTAAATAAATAAATTGATTCAGATGCAAAGAACTATTTCAAAATTATAAATCCCAATAAATCTCTTTTGATGAAAATGCCAATGCACAGTAGCATTATACAGTCAGAGAATAATCAACTCATTCCACCCCTACAATTGTTTTCCTTGTCACCTGAAATGGAGGTAGGGAATGCATTTGTGAGCTAATTTTGAATACATTGAAATACATCTGCTTCCAAGAATTTTTTGCTTAAATATATGCCTCGGTGTGCTAGAAACATCATTCGGCATCTGCATAAGAGTAAAAGTTGGAGTTCTTCTTCTTCTGACCCATCATTTTCCCCCTGGCCACTTTTTACTTCCAATCCCCAATTTATCCTACTTCTGCAAATGTTTATCTGTTTGTGTATAGCTCAGACCGGTGTGAATTAGACTGCAAGCAAAAAAGTAAAAATTCCGGAGACAAAATCTGATTCCAACAATGGGCATGTGCACAAAATCGGGTAAAGCTTGACCCCTCCCTCCTTGTACACATGCATACTTTATTTTTTTACACACACCCCATCTGCGTATATGCAATTGCCCTCCCCATTCTGTAGAACAGCCTATATTTAATCCACACAGAAAAGATCAAGGACTAATAATATTATGTATTTAATATAACAGGTAGTCTACCAATGTTGACTGTCTGGCTGCATCAAACAAATAAGCTGTGTAACTTAAAAACGTTTGTCGATTGTCCACTAAAACTCAGACACCAACTGAACCCAGTTAAGCAGGTTACATATTCGACAAATTACTATCGAGGTATATGTGTACATACATTATCAGCAGACCTCCCATCCCCATACACAAAGCATATGCATTTGGGTAACCCCCCCCCCCCTTGCCCTCTCCATGTGTACTAAGCGGACAATCCATAACTATGGCCTTAGTCTGGTTTGTATTTATAATACAATGTATTCATATTCTTACTGTGATAATCAGTATATCTTCATTCTTCAATTACGCATCAATACTATATTTAAGATATATTGTAATTACACAATTTTAACTTGTATGTTCATACACTGCAAAGAAAGCTTTTGTGGGAGCAACTTTCTGGTTTATACACAAATGCCATTCACAAATACCAATACAATACTATACATGTATATATATGGTGGTTTTTTAGTATACTTAACACGAATATTCTTCTTTTTAGTATGTATCAAAATTATTTTTGTTAGTATACTTTCACAAATGGGTTGATAAAACTTTTAGACTTTTCCATCATAATACTTTCCTTTTCCTTAAGTTTATTAACTTCAGACAAGACTGAATCCCTTAAAATAAAATTTTGAAATGTGTAAATACTAATGTTGAACTTGGAAATCTTTAGTTTTGTATCAAAAGAAAGCATTATCATTTATCTTGGTTATTATAACGGGAATGATAATGCTTCAAGAAATAATAATAATAATAATAATAATAATAATAATAATAATAATAATAATAATAATCTATTTAAAGAGGTGACTCATTTAGTCAAAGACTATTCTCACTTGAGACTAACTAAAATACAAACAGCATGATGAGGAACATATCAATAACAAAAATGACATGTGCCAACAATTTACAACAAAAATAGTATTCTAAATAAAACAAATCATATTTTAACAAAATGTACAATCTTTTCCAACTGCAAAATATTAGACTAGTATAGAATGATACATTTCCAGGTGCATCTACCAAAATATTTGTAAACAAGTAAATATACATAAAATTTAATAAAATGCAGTAATACTTACATAGATGCCATATCTGATTCTGATGTGGTTATATCAGAGACAGCAGGATTTTGTATCCTATGAATTGTTGGCCCAGGTGCAGAAGTTGTGGCCATGTCTTCTTTGATAATCCTCTGTTTCTGATGTTTTCCTTGCACTGGCATTAAATTCATAACTAATATAGCAAGGGAAAGTAAATGTTTCATTAGACACAAAAATTATATATATTTTACAAATAATAGTGAATGAATGAATGTTAAATTAAAGTGAACCGGCCACGGTGGGTCATTATTCACTGTTTTATCTTTTAAAAGAAAGTTATTTAATTTTTTCCCGTGCGGTAAGGAATGGTGCCACATCCGCACGGGCGTTTATGCACACATAGTGTGCTATTTAATGTGGTCATGCATAAAATATACTTAACTGTATTGCATTACTTTTATTTACAGCCATCACTATTTACATTATAAATAATTTGTATTTTTTAAAAAAACAGTAGTGACTGCTTGCCTCTAAATAGTCTTATGGTTGCGTGCGAAAATGAAGATGATCATTAATACCCCTTTGGTAGCCTTAAAAATAGCTGCTGTAAGTCATGTACATGCGGATTTCAGCGATATTGTTGCAGGGCAGTGGCATTTTATTTCAAGCTAAATGGAATAATGCCAGTTTATATAAAATATGTTATTTTAAGAGTTTTGATAAAGAGTTAACAATAAAGAAATAAAACAGCGGTATAAAAACTTGACCGTTCATTGCAAAATTGAGACTCACCAGTATCCAGCAAGAATTTGGCGACCTCTGGATTATTTTCCAGGCTCAACGTGGACTTCTTTTTATTCCATCGTTCATGCTGGTCACCAATACATGTGCGTGTGCTGTCATAATTTGCCCAAACAGCTTTTTTCCTCCCTCCTTTCAGAATCTAAGTGTTGGTTTCGATCTAGTTGCGGACACGTCATTATTTTTGTAAACACGTGTTTGCGCATGGCTAAAATTCCTAATCTTCGGGAGAGGTCAATACAGAGGTTACATGAATATAGGCGTGGCAAATAGAGAATTTTCGTCTGCAGACAATAATTAAAAATTGCGTATTATATCACAACATTACCGATACTAGCCTAATTTCGGCCTCAGTAACAGCCTGAATCGTAATTTTTCAACTAAATAAGTAATCACGAACTGAAAAAAGAACAAAATAATTTCATTCGTTTTTACTTAGGTTGTATGCCTTTAAATCCCATTAATCTTGTGTGAAAACACATCCCTTATTTAACATGACCATGTTCGTCCCATAAAGCTGTCGCTAAGAGTAAATCGTCCATGAAGTTAGAAACTCCAGTCCCCCTTAATAGTTCAAGTAAAGTACGCATCATACTGGTGAAGACGCTCGGCGCATTCTGGACCCCGACTGACATAACTACCCAATCATAGGTCCCATATGGAATTGTGAAGGCAAGTCTTGCTCTGTCTTCACTTCGAACTAGAATTTGCCAGTATCCCTAGGCCGATCGATTGTTGTAAAATATTTTGCATTAGTCACTCCGGCAAAAATGGACTCAGCGTGACGTAAAAGCTCTACCTGGAATTCCTTAATCCTGTTAAGTCTTAACACTTGACGCATGACAACAAAAACAAACTACCTCCGAACATCCTAATGCACACCTGGCTTGTGGAACTCCTTCTCCAACTTATCTCTGGTCTTCGCCACGACCATGTGGTTTCCAAGAGGACCCTCATATGCCAGCCTAAGCACATCTCTATTTGCTTTCCTACGAGCAATAAAACTTGCTTGAACTTATTGGTACCTTTCTTGGCGTACCGATACAAAATACCGCGTTTCGTCGCAAACTTCACCTAGACGTTAAGCAAATTCCATATGGATCCATATTTTGCTTACCTGCGTACCTTGTTGAGAGACAAATATTCCTTGTGAAGTTTCCCCAACTCACCAGGTAGCAAATCGTCTATGGGAGACGTCATGGGTCTTAGCGCCTTTGACCCTGACCTTCGCTTCATAGCCCTCGTCTAAACTGATCCGATATGTACAGGGACACACGTCATAAGGTTAGGTTGAGGCAATACATACCTACACCCTAATATTACGTCATGAGACAGTCCCGACATACACGCTGCTCGAATTCGTCCCTTTACCTACGGCGAATCAAGGTCAATGCTAACGACTGGAAGCGAATGCTTCGTCCGTTTAGCAACTGGACTTCAACCGCCCCACCTGTGGAATCTCAAGCCTTGACATACCTACTATCTACCAAGGCCGGATAACTGCAGCCGGTTTCATACAGTACTGTCGCTTTCTCACCGTTCTCACCGTCAACCTAATCGCTGTAGTAGTCAACTGCACTGTTTCTCGATTCTTAACAGTATTCGGAGTTACCAAATTTATCGTGGTCAGACGATACTTTCTACAGTCCTTAACGACATGGCCTGGTCTGTTACGCCGTAACACACTGGCATACTTTTCCTCTCCGAGGTATCCTTCTCTAGAGCCTGAGTCTTTCCCGACCCACATAAATGTCATTGGCTGGGATTTCCGGCCATGGCCTCCCACTATTCTGACCAATTCGTCTCTGGGGTGCCACCTCAGTGGTCCTTCTATGATCACCGTTTCCAGGTCGGTCGTTACCACTTTAAGTGGCTGGACGCACGGTCGCGCTGTCATAGCGCTCCGCCACCACGCTTATTTCATCCAAGGTTGAGAATTCACGCCCCACAAAAAAACACAATTAAGTCTTTTCTATAAATACTTAGATGTGCTTCTTCAAAATTTCCTTACGTATTCCCTCATAAGTTAACGCGGTGCCAGACATTTTTATCCATTTATAAAAAATTATGCGTACTCGACTATGAAATTGCGCGTGTGTTTCGGTAGCCCTTTTCGACGAGCCTCTAAAAAGTTTCCAAAAGTGGACTAAAATCCTGTACATGGACATATAGAATCTATGTTGGGGTTTGGACCGAGACAATGAAATCCCAGCCTAGGGGTTATATTATTTGTCTCCCCACGAGGCTTGTCCGAGTGGGTAGACATATAATGTAACCCCGCGGCTGGGATTTCATTGTCTCGGTCCAAACCCCAACGTAGATTATTTTTCTCACTCAATATTATCCTTTAAAGTAAAAATAACTCTTTAAAAGTATGCACCTAGCAATGTTTACATGTGGCGCATGAATACAAATAAGTTAATGAGGGATGTGGTGTGACTGTTGCGTCCGAAGTACACTGTTCATACGCATGAGGAAAGAAAGAAAGATAACAACATAAAACGCCGCATAGCAATGAGGTATTATAACATTTAATATATGGATGTCATATGAAATTAACAATAAATAGTTAACATTTATTAGAAAGAAACTGTTTCCTTTCATCATTTCCAATTTTGAGTACCCCACACTCCCGTATAAAAGACACTCATCACCCTCCAAATATGCGGATCCCAGATAATAACAATGTGCTAAACTTTGATTCTTTGAAAATTTATATTTCTGTCTTTTGGATATATGGCAAGTGATGCAGTGAAATTTGCTTATGGATTAGTGTGTTGAGGGATAAATGATTCCTTCTGGCTAGTAAGTGTATTATTTGTCAATAAATATCGCAGGTATATTCAACTTGATCACAACGGAGATGCTTAACAAAATTATAATAGAGCATGTTTAACATAACACATTTCTGGCTGTTGCTAAGTTTTCCGTTGTTGTTTAGAGAGCTGTTTAGAGAGGTGGGATGCTATGAAGTGTATATGTATATAGTCTTATGTGCATGGATCAGTGTTTTCTGACATAGTTCATTTCAAACACCATTGATAATTTTATCCTATCTGTAGCACAGTAAATTTTCAGGTCAGCTTCATTAAATGTAGCTAACAGTATATACTATGTTTCACGCGAAGTGTTTACAACTAATTCAGTTGCTTTAGCTACATTTAATGCTCTGAAAATGTACAGAGCTAGTCCTGCATATAGGATAAACTTAACCATGCTAGTTTGAACGAACTAACATAATATTAAAACCTCGAAATAGTATGCGTGTGTGTATTTTTCACTATCAAAATGTTTTTGTTTTGGTGTGTTTTTAAGACAGATTGACCTTAAGTAACTATGTTTTGGTTTTATATTATTATTATTTGTTGTTGTTGTTGTTGCTGTTTTATTTGAGAACAACCATGGCACAGCAGAAGACAAGAAGGTTTTTTTTGGGTTAAAAGTAGTTCTCAGCGCGTGGACACCATGACTGAGACGACTTGTCTGAGATGACTAGACTGAGATAAAACAGTAAGGTTAGCAAAACAGCTAGATTTTTCTGTCGCTTGGGTGAGAAATGAACTAGTATGTACAGGTAAATGGGGGGAGAACATGAAAAATGTATATAAAGAGATCAGTGAGACAGGGGTGTCTACTATCTATGATATTATATATAATAGCGATATAAATTATAATTATTTAAGAAAGACTCAATAGAGAAAAAAAAGGGATCAAAGTTCCAAATATCAGAGAAGAAGTTAAAATGCTACAAGATGCAAATGATTGCACTAACTTTGTTCAAGACCATACTCCCTATGGAAAACTATTACGCGAATTGGAATTATTTGGAAAGGTATCATTGTCGATAATAAATCCTGAGAAAACGGAAATCTTACTAATAGGAAAATGGAGAAGTAAACAACACGGATTACCAATCCCAATAGTTAAAGACTAACTAAAGGCCCCATGGATCTATTTTGGAAAGGGCGTGGTAAAACAAAACCTCAGGAATATTAAGGAAAAAAATAAACGAAAATATCAAAACCTGGGCACTTACTTCATTGTGCCTAATGGAACGGGCCTAAGTAACATAAAATTATATGAATGTGCACTTAAACTAAATTTTAAGATCAATAAACATAACAATCGAAGATCTACAAATTTTAGATAATGAAATTATTAAATATTTATCGTGGTTTAAAACGCACTACATAAACAAGGACTCATTATGTAATGACAGAAAGAGGGTGGAGGCCTGTCCCTCCCAAACACCGTCCTTATAAAATACACCAAGAGTCTAAACAGATTTAAGGAAATGAAAGCAGAGCCAAAAAGTACCTTATCATGTTATTTACATATCTTATTTCGGATTCTCTAAGAAGCAGAGAAATTACATATAAAAACAATAGGTCATCGAAACTACTAGAAGACCCACGAACATAAGATCAATAAAATAATTACTAAATAAATATAGAGACAATATAGAACTATGGGAAATATATACAAAAACGACACGCACATGGCTTACAGATAACACAATAAATAGGATTAAAAAGAAAGTCGAACATGAACACATAAACATTAATCAGTGCCTGGGGAAACTGGGTCAAGTTAGGGTCATTAAAAATACAAAGCCTCTACTTCAAATAAATGCATGACGCGTGGTTGACGGGAGAGGATGCAATGAGACGGCAAGTGATCTGAGTATCGCCCAAATGTCCACTGTGTAAAAATTCACACATTCCCCCCAGAAAATATGTCATGGTTGAATGTGATAAGAATAGAAAGAAAAGAGCTGACATAACACTAAAAATAAGAACAGGTCAATTATACAAACGAAAAACATACTATATTTAGACGGAAACTTTAGCAAGAAATTAGTATACAACATCACATAGTTTATATTGGAAACTATGAGGGCAAATCATAATTATTGAAACACATAACTAGGGTAGGAGCATAAGGGGGGGGGGGGAGACAGGGAACCTTAAGTGGAAAGTAAGAGATGAGGAAGTCAAAGGGCTAAATCACATGGCGCTACGCGAAGTTGACTGGCCCGTGAAGGAGTCGGGGGAAAAAATCCACTCAGAGAAACATGATGCAGACACCACACTAATACAATAAGTATAGTGTTACGTGCTTAGGCTCGTATAAGCGGTAACATAGAAAGAGTGAAAATAACACGCTTGTAAAAACTTAATAAACAATTTATTGAGCACAAATATTTTCCAGAAAAGAAAAATAGAAAAATCAACTTATGGTTTTAAGAATCAATTCCAAAATTAATCCAAAAATAATTCAAAATATAATCCACTAGTGAAATTGCAAACATCTTGGTAATAAACTGTCCAAAAAATTCCCAGTTCGATTCTTAGTGAAGCATCCAAGATGGAAGACGATGTCACGTGATGAAGTCAGTTCTTGGTAATGAAATTCAATGAGCACAATTAATTTCCAGATAAATAACAAAATAAATCCTCTTGATCCAAACGAACTGAAATAATTTTCAATACAAGGTAATTTAAAATAATTCAATACGACATACAACTTAGTATTCTAACAGCCCAACTTCTAGTATATAGTTCGCTCCAAAACATAATTCATATACCTGTTTTTACGTAAACAAGGAAGGGGTTACATGATCTTCTAAAATGCTTTAGAACAAATTTACGTTCAATGAATCTTGTACACACCGTATGACCCAACTAAAAATAGAAAGATGTTTATAACAAAGCTCCATAATGTCCATGGAATCAATCAATCATTTTAAAAGCTTGTTAACAACTCTGAAACCAGGTCAGAAATGAGGTCAGCACCTGGTAATTACTCATAGAGCTAATTATCATCCCACTTTCTAAAACACATATCTCCCAATGAATGAATCTTAAACTTAAAATGTTAAATTTGAATCTGACAAACAAACAATTAAAATAAAAAATAAATGACCCAAATCAAAAACACGTAACAATAGAGTAGCATAGGAGTTTTAAAGTGTTTTCCCAATACGCATGCTCTGAAAGAAAACAAGGTAAAAGTCGCTGGTGAGTACTATTCAAAACTAGGCAATCTTGCATTTTCTCTTTCTCTGTGTAGCTCCCGAACTACACAGAGAGCCCTGTTTAAATAGCCAAATAAACGATTAGAAAAAAAATTAAGAGCCTAAATATAAATAAATAGAGACGACCAAACTCGAGGCGGATAATGTACAATTTAAATTTACTAAATGTACGGACCCGTCTCGAACACAGTCGTTCTCAAAAGAAATAAATATAACAAGCATAAAGATGGACACAATATAATACCCATTAAAAGCAATACGTTTTTTTTTAATTTTTTTGGTAATTTTTTTTCCAAACAAATTAAGACTAGTACACCGGATTTTGTCGGAAATTCAAAATTCAAAATAAAAAGTAAATGTATTAAATGGGGGGGGGGGAGACATCTATCTGGTGCCTTCCAAAAGCAAAACAAAAAAAAAACACAGGAGTCTTGACAACCAGACTTATATACAAGGTTCGGGTTGGCTTTTGGCAACAAACAAATCTATTTTTTTTACATGGCCCGATTGTAGAATCGGGGCTTTGGCAGAAGTTTGGGACGAGACTTAACAAAGGTCAGCTGACCCACCATGTATCCTCATGGGATGCAGTAAGAAATCTGCTATCAATCTTATAAGATTTCTAGTCAATTCATCTGAGCATAAAATTAAAATAAAATTTGCTTGGTCTGAATGAATAAGTAAATAAACGATATATTTAATCTCGCCGGTGAAAACCTCATAGTTCGTTCGTCATAGCGAATTTTTCGTATCTGTAACTAGGCAAATTTCAAATTTAAATGTAACTAAAAGTACGTAATTTGTTTTAAGCACTTTGTGTGACACGAATTGGTAACTTTTAGATGCATTTAATAATTCTGACCTGAAAATTAAAAGTTCTAAACAATCGATATTCAATATGAAATGAACTTTTTACTTCGTCAATTGTTAAAATACACTTAATGAAATATATATTTTATTCACTTGTACCAAGAAAATATCATATCTTTATTTTACTATAGACCGTAAAAATTTTGATAATTCACTATATTGGAATACGAATTTTCACTGCTCGTCAATATATATATATATATATATATATATATATATATATATATATATATATATATATATATATATATATATATATATATATATATATTGAGAATATTTTGACAAAGAAACGTACATATTCTATATGTAAGCAAGTTTGGGTGGGTCTTTTTTTAGCGTTTAACGCCATTTTTTTTAGCACGCCATAGGCTATACACGGCGGCCAGTATTATTGGAGGAAGGACATGGGGAAAAAACCAAGATAGAACTACCGACCCACGACAAGCTACTGGCAAGCCTTCTCACATGACTACATTAGACGAAACTTAGACTAGAACCCACGTAGACAGAGGTGAGACAGCAGTACTCCGTAACGGAAAGCGCAATAGACCACCCCTTAAAAACACGTTAGAGGTCTATACGTATATATGGCATTACTCAGATTATCGAATTGAGATAAAATCCAACAATAGACATGCTATTTTTTTAAAAATCTTGTTTTGTTAACCTTTTGAAGCGCTTTTGTAACTTGCTATGAGATGGAGAAGTATGAGTTCTGGCTATATTTTCTATGTGAATGTACACAAACACATACAGCTCATGAACGGTAGACACTTTTCATTATCACGCGGGATGCTGCAAGAAATGTGCTAATTCAGCCTATGATAAATAGTGGAGCAAACTTTTAGAACATGACATAAGTACATTTGATTGATTTTAGTGATTATTGGACAAATTGCAGTAAAATATATTCGTATCAGCTCAGTTGAAGCATATTTCTAATTGAGGACACTTCAATATATGGGATGGGAGGGGGATTGTTTTCATCTACTCATTGGTACAAAAACTTTTATCAACACACACTTTTAGAAGGAATCAAAAAAAATTATGGCTTGAAAACAATAGTGCAGCTTCGGTCTTATAGTGTATTAACTGCCTATGACATTTTTAAAATAAATATAAAAATAAACACGTTTGGAAATGGATGAGCAGACGTTGAGTTTTAAAGGCATATCGTTATGATTTTGATAATCTGAAAATATACTGTAATTATATTCCTTTGTTTTGTTTGGTATAACAATAGGGCAGTTACAAATACTGTCGCCTTAATACTTGATTAGACAGAATATGTGTGTGAATATTATAACGCCATAGCGATGTGGATAAACATACGTATTACAGTAGTAAAAAGCATATATTTATTAATCTGATCATCTTAATATATAATTGTAGTTTAATATTTTGTTTGGGATAACAACATTGCACTTAGAAAAAATTTCTCCTTAATACTGAACTAGACAGAATATGTGTGTGAAGATTATAATGCCATAGCGATGCGGATAAACATACGTATTACAGTTGTAAAAGGCGTATATTTATTAATCTGATCATCTTAATATATAATTTTAGTTTAATATTTTGCTTGGGATAATAATATTGCACTTAGAAAAAAATGTCGCCTTTAATGCTGAACTAGACAGAATATGTGTGTGTAGAGTATGTCGCCATAAGGTTGTTGTGACCATCACAGTTGAGTGTGGACATTAAGTCGACACGGTATTAAGGCGACACATGTGTGTTTTCATTTGTAAATATTATTTTCTGTTTTAAACATGAATATTAAAACTAGATAATCGGAATTATAAATTATTTTGATGAATTCATATACAAATACGTGCTGCAGTTTAATAACACAACATGATGTTTTCTGTCACCCTAATGCTGCTCTGTGACATGTGTCGCCCTAATGCTGGTTACGTACTCATGTGTGAGTGTGTGTGTGTGTGTGTGTGTGTGTGTGTGTGTGTGTGTGTGTGTGTTTGTGTATATTACATTATGTACTAAATGTATTATATCCCCGTAATGATATCAAGAGGCAAATATAGAAGTGGTTATAGATAATTTGTGGTGAGAATTATGGTAGTTTAATAGATGGCATTACTACTACTACTACTACTACTACTACTACTGCTACTACTACTACTACTACTACTACTACTACTACCTATAAATAATAATAATAATAATAATAATAATAATAAAAATAATAATAATAATAATAATAATAATTATAATAATAATATTAATAATAATAGTTCGTGTTAACGAACTATTTTTTTGGCGTATACATGGCTGAAGATTTGTTTATATAAGTACAGATAAACAAAACACGTCTGCAGACTTCATGTTACAACAGAAGCAAAAGAAATAACAATTACCCCAACATATACAAGATATTTGAATGCTCAAGTGTATCCTTATATTTGCCTTCAATTGTGAAATCATTTCACAACATAGTACTCATTTCAATGTTTCAAGATGCTTCTTTATATGACATAGCTGATCCAATATGTGTCAAATCATACCCTCAAAGAAACCATATTATCGACCTCTGAAATGGCAAACAGACATAATCTAGTAAACATGTTTACCTATAATTATATTTTTAGTAACTGTCATAAGGTAGGCAATCACTGATGTTTAGATCCTACGCAATTCAACACACACACACACACACACACACACACACACACACACACACATATATATATATATATATATATATATATATATATATATATATATATATATATATATATATATTTATATATATATATATAAATATATATATATATATATATATATATATTTATATATATATATATATATATATATATATATATATATATATATATATATATATATATATATAAATATATATATATATATATATATATATATATATATATATATATATTAAGACTTCTGGACCATTGTGTTTAATATTTAATTGTGTGCGCGAGGTATTGTAATAACTTGTTAATTTGGTGCACAACATTAATATTTATTTCATTAAGAATATTAAAACAAATACTCATGCGGAGAAAACTATGGATTATGCCGATTTAACACTAACGATTAATTAGAGGCTAAACAAAATTAAGTTTCCTTTACTTGCATCAAATTTTGTTTATCCCTGAAGATATAAATAGCATCCATTGATTTAGTCCTCAGTATCCTCACATTCACTTAGAATACTCTTTAGTTCATAGTAACCTTTTCCCCAGAGAATTGTTAATCTATATTATATGAGAAAACAGCTCAAATTATCTCGCGAACGAATTTATTTTCGCCATATTCGTTTCTAATAATTACTGCTTTGCACTAATAAATGATAGATTTCAGTGCGTATATTAATACGTGATATAGAAGAATAAGATTGTGTTGTATATAAATATAACTGTTGCATTTGCCTCTATCTGAAACCGAGTTTGTAGAAACTGCTTTGCAAGGCACATTGAAGCTTTAATACACATATGTATTTATATATTTACAAGCTTATTAACGTATATTTCCGCTAATGAAAGAACTAAGCGAACAATAATATAAGCCCATCTTTAGTAAAGGGAACCTGGATGATTTAGCTCAGCAATTATCATACCAAGTGCACGATTGTATCAACCAGGAAGTTAAGTTCAAATTGTAGTCATTACATAATGTTTTTTTTTTTCTGAAACATTGATTTTCTAACGACCAATACATAGTTGTTCCTGGTGCGAGATATTTCAGAATTATTATGACTTTAGCAGTACTACTATTCCGTTAAGATTGCAATAATATACATTGTACTTCAACAGCATTTTTATTCACTCCGTTCCATGATATTTGTAAATCATACTAATTTGTCCACTTTGGTCATTTATCATCCTCATGTGATATAACAGCATAGATAATTTTATTCTTCTAAAATATTGTTGATGGTTTTGAAATTTCGCTAGCTATTCCTTTAATGATTGCGAAAGACTAACGGTGAGATGTTAGAATAACGTAAATATCTTCCCATACTAGTTAAATGGGAGGGCATACAAAGATTTGATAGATGTTTTTTTAAACTAACATATACCATTTCGAATTGATGTTGATAGCTGTTATACTTAAGTTACTAAACGTTGTCTGTGCAACAGAGATCCAATATTATTAAATTATTATTCTTGCAATGTGTTAATGGTGTTCTAAAAAGGCAGTAGTCTTTTTTTATACCAGTTTATTTGGCACATAAAATATGTCGTTTCTTTCAAATCGTAACATTACTCTTGGCTTCGCTTAATTACCTATTACTTCCATGAAGTAATATAGCAACACGTTTACAAACTTTAAAACGATCACAGTTGCCACGTTTTGACAAGATTCCATCCTGAATTCACACACACACACGCGCACACACACATGTATGTATGTATGTATGTATGTATGTATGTATGTATGTATGTATGTATGTATGTATGTATGTATGTATGTATGTATGTATGTATGTATGTATGTATGTATGTGTGTGGGGGGTGGTGGTGTGTGTGTGTGTGTGTGTACATACGGTGACGGTGAACTTATATATCATGGTATATTTGTAAAATGTTGCAAACACATCAAGGAGGGTGATAACTGTAATCTTTCAGCGATATAAAGCAGTATGAATACCATTAAATACTATCAGTATAATAGTATTAGAACTCTGGCAAGGGAGATATGCAGACTGTACATTGCTAACAAAAACTAAATTGAGTAGTTATGTTAGAATAACTTTTTCTAAGATTTCAAAAATGAACTTGATATTATAAAATGGGCGGTACTTCTTTAATACGTTATGGTCAAGTGTTGATTTTTTCAACAGAGGCTTTATTATGGCATTTTCTTTTAAAATAATGACAATTCCCCCGGATACGAGTGAAAAAATAATAACATCAGTTAGTGAAGGCAATATTGGGTCTAAGCACTCAAGGAGCAGTGATGATGGAATTGGATCAAGTTCACATTACTCTGGTGCACTATTCATCACGACTGTCCGTACTAAATCCATACAAGCAGGTTTAAATGTTCCTAATTGATGTTGCTGAAATTCCGACACGCAACTATATGGTGACGACGAGTCAGTTAAAATTGTGTTGTCAAGCGTATCTCTAATGTTTTGTTCTTTGTCACGTACAAAATTTGCAAATTGGTCAGGAAGGTCTTCTGGAGAGAAGGTAGATGGAAGTGGTTCCTTGACATTAGTTTGCTAGTTATCTTGAAGAGATATGTGTAGCTGGAACTCTCTGCTAGTTATCTTGAAGAGATATGTGTAGCTGGAACTCTCTGCGATCCTAGTATTGTGGTGGAATGATTTGGATAAATGGACCATGTATGTGATGTACTTTTTAGCGGCTTCATATACTTGTTTATGAATAGTGAGTTTGGTGGAAGGCCAAAGCCTCTCTGCTTTATGGCGATGTATTTTAGCAGTGCAAAGTTGTTCCTTAACACTACTATAAAACGGTGAATACTTTTGAATTGATACACAGCACTTGGTGGATGGGACATGTTTTTCAAACAATGAACGCAGCAGGTATCGAGTCGTTCTGCTCTATGCGGTAAGCAAGTTGTTAAGTTTGCTTGAATGTCATGCATTAGTTTGGTTCTATTTACCATGTGGAGATTATCTTAGTAGCAAATAAAGGTGGACGGTTAGGGACTGATACGTCGAGATGGCATATAATGCAGAGGTGGTATGATGCAGTTTGGTGGGATACCAATGAGAATCGCAGAATATTATCATCAGGGGTATAAAGAAACCTGTCTAAAATTTGACTATTTTAGGGGTGGGTTGGTTAACGAACTGTTTAAGGTTGCACACATGAACGGAATCGAGGAGCTGTGTGGTGTATGAGTTCCCAGGACAGTCACTGTTAAAGATGTTGAAATATCCATGAATAAATCAGGTTGCTACTTTTCCATACCCCATGAGATTCTGAAACTGCTCCAAGTAAACGATTCAGTAAGCCTGTTTATTCTACTAGAATGAAGATGGTAGAGGCAGTAAAAGTGGACTTACCTTTGTTCTAGTGTGACTGTTGTTTTGGACTAGTTCAAGCGATGCGTAGCACAAATTAAATGTTGTGTTGTACTTAAGCCTTATTGCTGTCAGGAATAAGATGCTGATGTTCTGATCGTTGATGTAGTTAACTATTTATGTGCGCTTTTCCGGTGCTGCTACTGATTGGGCGTTGAATAATGCAATACGCAGTGGTATATATTTTACAGTTGATACAACAGTTGACGATTTAGAATGAAAGTGCACCAGGTTATCAAAATTAACATCCGAAATTTTAAACTGTTTGGCTGGAACGTTCGAAAGGGAGATAAGTTAAATGTTCCTTCTTGTTTTACGCCGCCCAGCTTTAAAATAACATTTATTTTATCGCTTCTATTTACATTTACGTAATGTTGAATGTAGTCCTTAGTTCGTTTAGTCTTGAGCTCAGTGTGGTAAGAAGAAGCATGGAATTATGATTTAAAAAAAGTTAAACAAACAAGGAGATGACGAAACACCCACGAACTGAGCAGCCAATACACGATGAAACATTATTATGTAGAGGAAGATAGACAACAAGAACATATATCATGAAAACGAGCACGAAAACGGAAGAACTGCATCAAACCCATATAATGAGAACGGTAAACTTTATGAAATCATATATATATATATATATATATATATATATATATATATATATATATATATATATATATATATATATATATATATTACCATTCAAGCAAAAATTATATACGTTTAAATCAGTCAGGTTGCTGCTCATTTTAAAAATTAAAAATTCGGTTTTGTCGAATAATGCTAACTAAAATTCCCTTATTTTCCAATTGTAAGTTGTCGGAAAGTTTTTCTCCTCGTTACATACATACATACATACATACATACATACATATATATATATATATATATATATATATATATATATATATATATATATATCAACTGATTCGTCACCATACAGTTACGATTCAGAATTTCAACGACATCCTGTTTCTATTGATTTAGTACGGACAATCGTGATGAAAAGTGCACCAAAGTCGTCTTGTGAACGTGATCCAATTCCGACATCACTGCTGCTTGAGTGCTTAGACCCATGATTGCCTTCACTAACTGATGTTATTAATATCTCTCTCTCATAAGGGAAATTCCCATCATTTTTCAAAACTGCCATCGTAAAGCCACTGCTGAAGAAACCAACACTGGACCAAATGAATTAAAGAACTACCGCCCAGTTTCTAATCTCCCATTCATATAAAAAGATCTTAAAAAATGTTGTTCTAACTCAACTTGTATCTCATTTGAATTCAAACAGTCTTTTTAGCAATGTACAGTCTGCATATCACCCTTGCCACAGTTCGGAAACTACTTTTCTGAAAGTATTTAGTGACATTATATCTGCTTTGGGTAGCGGAAAGATTACAATCCTCACTCTCCTGGATTTATCGGCAGCATTTGACACAATAGACCATGATATATTACTTCACCGTCTCCAGCATGTATTTGGCATTCAGAATATAACCTTACAGTGGTTCAAGTCCTACTTTGTTAACAGGACAAACATTATATCTGCAAATAGAATACACTCCAGCCCAGTTGACGTATGTTGTGGCGTTCCACAGGGATCTGTTCGTGGACCTGTTCTCTTCATTCTGTATACTCAGCCGCTCTCAAGTGTCATAGATCATGACCCGGTGTCGCACCAATTGTATGCTGATGACACCCAAATATAAAAGTCTAGCAACCAAACGGAAGTTGATGCTACCATTCATGGAGTAGAGAAGTGCATTTCTGATGTAAAATCATGGATGACATGTAAAAAGCTGCAGATGAATGATGATAAAACTAAGGCTATTTTGATCACAACACAAAGACTTTCTCATTCACATCCTATACCTCAGACAAAAAATATCAGCTACATCAACATTAAATTCTCTCAGTCAGTACGGAACCGAGGCGTTACTCTTAGTCTCACATTACACCAACATGTCATGAACATATACAAGGCTGCATTTCTTGAACTGAGACGCATCAGTTCCATTCGTAAATATCTTTCAGTTGATGCCACTAAAACACTTGTGTTCATTGGTACTTCAAGACTGGACAATTGTAACTCAATTCTGGCTGGTTCGTCACAATATTTACTCCAGAATCTGCAAAAAGTTCAAAACACAGCTGGACAGATAATCTTTAGAGTACCTCGATCAGAGCACACATCACCATTGCTCTGTACTCTACATTGGCTATCAATTCGATACAGAATCAAACATAAACTTTGATCTCTGTGCTATGTTTCAATGACAGACTCCAGTCCAACATACCTATCCAGCCTCACCTATGTGTTAAAACCAGCTAGATCCTTACCCTCTTCTTCTGATAATCGTATACTCATTGTTCCCAAGGTGAAAACAAAGTCATATGGACAACGTTCGTTTGCACACCAGGGCCCGGCGACGTGGAACGAATTGCCCATTGAAATTAGACACAAAGACACAGTTGTTCCTTTTAAAAGCGCCCTTACGACTCACCTGTTTCGACTGCAGGGACAAACTTAGCGACCTAATCATATTTTGTATCTTATATGTTTTCAGCATGTTTTTATGTTTTCCAATTTCATTGTTTTTGTCATTTGTTGTTCTGTAGTGTAGTCATATCATTATTGATGGTGTAAAGCGCTTAGATCTTCGTAATATCTTCGTAAGGGCTATACAAAGTCTTCATTTTTATTATTATTATTGTTATTATATATATATATATATATATATATATATATATATATATATATATATATATATATATATTTGTGTGTGTGTGTTACATTGCACTTATGTATATACATACATACATACACACATACATACATACATACATACATGGATGCATGCATGCATACATACATACATACATACATACATACATACATACATACATACATACATACATACATACATACATACATACATACATACATACATACATACATACATACATATTTATGTGTGTGTGTGTTACATTGCACTTATGTATATATTTTTATATATTTATGGAGTGAATGCATCGGTAGAACAGGGACCTTCTTAACTCTTGACTACCTTGTTGAGCAGGCAGATGAACTGGTTTACATTAATGTGGTCAGCTGTGTGGTGATCTTCCGGAAACAGAGATTCAACCTGATACAGACAGTTGTAAGGATGTGTATAATAATTTCAATAGTAACGCCCATGACGATAATTATGATGATGACAAATTTGCTGATTAGAATGATGTAGTTGTTACAAATACAATTTCTTACATTTCTTCTGTGTAAAATTGTATCATTGAATGAATGTGCTAACATATAAATGAAAACATCTTATCTTCTTGAGCAGTGTGTTGTAAAATAACCTTGAAACCTGGATCTAAAATATGGCCTTTCAGTTGTTATAACGATTTGAGATTAGCAGCGAAGGTAGTGTGGTTAGGAAATAGAGAGCGATGTACACTATATTAAGTATGGATACAAAAAGTTATAAATTCATCTAAAATTAAACTTAAGAGATATTACCTTCGTTGTGATTTTCAAGAGCAGTACATATGTATACACGAGGCTGTTATCGAAGCACTGACTTGTAACACCAATGTTATATCGACTAGTCAATTCCAGAAGACCTACAAAAAATTACTTGAAAGGGACAAAAAGACAGGAAAACGAAAGCTGGATGACGACTTTGAAGTAAAAATGTCATTCTGTACATGTTTTAGTCTAAATGACCTGTTTTGATTGACAGGAATTACTTTTGTATGATGATACAATGAATTAAAAATTGAAAATTTTTATCTCTTATACAAGATCATAGTTTTTGTTCTGATGCTAAAACGTCTTCCAAGGATTTTATCAGTTATATCATTACGACAAATCAAGACTGCTGGCAAAGCACTTATGAAACACATTCAAAAATGGATATCATTTGGAACAAAGGTGGATCCACTCGATCCTAATAGTGCATGTATTTCATATCATTTAACCATAGGGCGCCTCTTCACAGATCGAGTCCATTATTTGATATAAATTCTCAAAGAAAGACACATGTCAACATTGTTTTAAGACGGTACGTCATATAACTTCAATACAACCTATGTTGTCGTAAACCCATGTATGCAGCAGCGAGCATTTCCAGATCGGCAAGACGAATTTTCTTCAAAGTTCCGTCCTACTGTAACCGACCCTTAGGTAGATACTTTTAATGAGGCGTTTAAATCAAAACCCTCTAAGTCTGTTGAATTAGTACAAGTATTAATTTATTATTGCTGAAAGTCATCCATAGTATGTGTTTATTTCATACCCGGTGTCTTTAGATTGAATTAGTACAAATTTTAATGTATTACTGCACAAATTGATCTATATTATGTATGTATGTTATACACGGTATCTTTAGATTGAATTAGTAAAAATATTAATATATTATTACTCAAACTGATCTATATTATGTGTGTATTGTATGCCCGATATATTTAGATTGAATTAGTACAAATATTAATTTATTATTGCTCACATTGGTCTATAGAATGTGTAAATTTCATGCCTGGTATATATAAATTGCCCCTTATTTGGATGATTACTCTCCTTAATATTCATCAGGATTTGCGTTTTGGGTAAAATATAGATGAAATTTCAATGTCTCGTCCATGTCAAAATTGTTTAAAGCGGGGAGGTCATATTCAAACAATATACATAATATATAATCTTCTTACGGCATGTGTTCGACATAAACCCATTTATCTAGCCGCGGATTTCTAAAATTCGGCAAAACGAATGATTGTTTTTAAACTTTCCTATTGGCAGGACTAGTCCCACATTATATACTGTCCAAGAGACGTCGAAATGAGTCGTTTGATGAGGAATAGAGTTAGTACAAATGATTGATCTATTAACATTTTCGGATTGTTCAAACCCGACACAGTGCGCCATTATTTCACTATTTCCTCTCGATGCCATGTCAGGATGTCTATGGTTAGTGGACTTTATACCCTGGTGTTAAGAAATCAAACAAAGGACCATGTACAATCTGAATAAAGAGTTGACGTAATGTCTAAAATGGAAACGTAAGATATAATCTCACAGCATGTGAATAGATGTAATTGCTTTATTTAGCCGCGTTGCTTTATACAGTGCCTGGAAAATGTTTCTTCACTACTTTCTCAATGTTTTAGAGACGTTAATATCGACGTCCGCCAAGTAGGAGTGCAATTAGTACCACACGTCGATACAATATATTAACAATTACTTGTTTAACATACCCTTAACAAATAGAGTGCTCCTCATTTCGCTGGCTACAGTCAACAAAATTCGACTGGTCTTACTTTGTGGGAGGAATCTATACACTTAATTTACAATATAAAAGAACATTCTATGTCAGAACTCTAGAATGGGTGGATGAATTGGCCAAAGTGTAATCCTTTAATCGAATCTTCTTACTACATATATTTAACAAGTTTAAACCACCTTCACCTAGCCTCAAAATTGAATCCCTGAATCGTTATGAACGTTTCGCATTAATATGATGGATACTTATATAGATAATGTCGAATAGACGCTGAAATAATGTCATCTAAGCAGGGCTACACACTATTACACATTCTGCAACGATATATTAACATGTTTGTGTTGTGCATAAGTGACCAAAACCAAAGATAATTGAGACCGTAACGGCAAACTAACAGTTTATATAGTCAGTATCGAACGGTTCGCTGCTTTGCAGAGGATATACGTGATGTAAATATAAAGTTTTCACATTGACCTAGTTCATTAAAGTGCAATAGACAGACATCACTTGATTTGTGTTTAATTTCTACATTTGCAAGATAGTGCGATATATTGTCTTTAAAATGAACCCGTGTGGAATCTGCATTATTGTCAATTTTATATTGTAATTGGCTTAAATTAAAACATTTGATATGTTGCGGACATCGCCAGGTACAAATATAAACATGTCATAAATAAGAACCAAACACTTTACGGTTAGGATTGTACGTATGGAATCACATCACAATTAATACTTCCAGTTCAGTACCCACTAATGTAGTTCCAGTTTATTTTTAGAACATTTTTTTCTCTCTCATTTTGGTGATGATAGAAGAGTTATATCGATGCATATTTGGTAGGGATTTAAAGGTAATTGTTTATTCTTGAGAATATGAGCAGAGAGAGTGGTTGTCAGTGTGTAATTTGGCGACAGTGCACATGTTGTAATAAGGCCTTGGTAATGATCCGGAAGTGAAATATGTGGTCTGTGTACATTCTGTTATGTTTACAGTGCAGCAGCTCACAAAAATGCCGGTCAAACCTTGACAAGAATTTCATCGTGAAGTCATCTTTGGGGGTATTTTAGATTTTAATATGATTTGTATTGATTTTCACACTGTGGAAAGGTCAGTGCTGAGAAATATATGTAGAGAACATATAGTAAAATTAATTGTGGTGTATGGCCGTATGAAACAGCCACAAACCTCTGAAATATGTTACACTCATTAAACTTGGTGGGAATCAAGTCACATACTGTTTATATGGAAATCAGTCTTGGTTATGCAAATATCGGTACATTGTTTCCTCATCATTGATCATATTATGATTATCCATTACCCTTGTGTAAACTTAAAAAAAAATAATTACGGCTAACGATAAATAAATTGTATTTATGCTATTGATCTGTAATCACTATCACTTCCGTATATCAAGTACATGCGTCGTGTTGTACATAACGCATGCTCAATCGGTGGACGATGACAGATGGTCAGGAGATTATGTCCTCACTAAGAACCATGGATGTACACTCAGTCGAGGGGATTTTGCACTCATTTATGTATATAAATGTCAATCAAGTTCAAGTCAATGGTGATAGAGCAGCTGTAGTTGGTCGTTTAAGCACCCTTTACTGACTTTTAAGTAAAATATCCGCTAGTCGACACACTAACCCAATATATGAGAGAAACCCTTACACCATAAAACCAACCATGACAGGTGCTAATTATACTAACTTACCAGTACAAAGTCTACAATATAGTAAGACTTATTTGTTTATATTCATCAATGCACTAGCTATGAACAAGAAATCACGAATGCATTTAACTGTAATTTTAACTTAAATAAATATGATTCTGATTTTTGAAAGTTGTCCTAGTTTGAGTTTTTAAAGGGCCGGTATTAGGCTGAAATACTTTTCTGCCAGAAGTCTGTTGAGTAGAGATATTGTTAACAAAATTAACTTTATGTGTCAAAGAATATTCGTCAGCAGCTCAAGCAGCATTCTCCAACGTTTCAATCCTATGCTCATCGACATAAGTTTTAACGTCACTATGGACACAGTTTTTGAACTCTTAAATTAATATCATTTGCTTGAGAATTTGATAATCTTGTTCGACTTTCTTGGCTAAGCACCATCTATCAAACAACTGCTCTTTTTCTCTAGCAAATTCGACATGAGTTTGTCCAGCTTCTTTTCTGTAATTTCTGAATTTTTGTCGATAAGCTTCAGGGACTAACTCATAACCCATTAGAATGCATTCTTTATCCACATCATAGTCACCACTTTGCTGAACAGACAGTGAAGTGTAAATTTCACTAGCCTTACCAGTGGGTACACATTGAAATAACTGAGTCCAATGCTCCCTTGGCCACTTTAAATTTTCTGCACCTTTTTCAAAATGAATGAAGTATTTGTCTACTTCTTTTTCTCTGAAAGGGGGCATTAATCTAACATTCCTTGCTAAATCAAAACTTAAATTTGGATTTGAAGTATGAAGGTGTTTTTCACTTGCCAGCTCTATTTCCTTCATTCTACATTGATATTTCCTTTGTTCCCTCTCTCTCTTTATCAATTTGTTTTTCTTGTAAACGAATTTGCATCTGCTCTTTTTCATATTGTAATTGTCTTTCTTTCTACCTTTCCTGAAATTCTAGCTTCTTCAACTCTAATTCCATCTTGAATTTTAATTTTAATTCCTTTAGTTTAATGTCAGAGTCTGATGCAGATATAATGACAGCAATCAAAGCACTTTTTTTCCAAAACATTCTTTCCTACAAAATATTGGACCAAAATCTTTTTGATATCTTGTTTCGTTAAAGAAGAATTGACTTCAGAAAGATCATATTTTCTGGCAAGTTAAATCAACTCATCATTTATGAAAAGATCTAATTGCTCCTGAGTAGGATTACAAAGAAATATTTCTACTTTAGATGTCACTTTAGTACTAGCCTGTGAATCTCACTAAAGATTTAAAAAATTATTAAAATTAAGGTTATTCAAATTTGAAACAAAAGCTTTCTGAAATAATTTCTAGCCAAATTCCAATTTATCTCAATCCCGGAAGAGCCCCCAATTTCTATTTTACGTGCTTAGGCTCGAATAAACAGTAACAAAGAAAGAGGGAAAATAACAAGATTTTACAACTTAATCAACAATTTATTGGGTACAAATTATTTTCAGAAAAGAAAAATAAACGTACGGTTTTAAGAATCAATACCCCAAAATTAATCCCAAAATAATTTAAAATATTATCCACTATAGAAATTGGAAAAGTCCTGGTAATAAAATGTCCAAATAATTCCAAGTTCGAATTCCAGCGAATTATCCAATATGGAAGACGACATCTCTTGATGAAGTAAGTTCTTGTTAATGAAAATCTATGAGCACATATTCTCTTCCGGATAACTAACAAAATAATTCCTCTTGATCCAAACGAATTGACATAATATCCAGCACAAAGTAATTTATAATAACTCAAAAAGACACAACTTAATATTCTAACACCCCAATTTTCTAATGAATAACTCGCTCCAAAACATAGTTTTTACGTAAACAAGAAAGGCTTCACGACCTTCTAGAATCTCTCAGAACAATTTTACGTTCAAGAAATCACGTAAACAGCGTATGACCCAACTAAAGTAGAAAGATGTCTATATTTTACTCTATTTTATCCTTGGAACCAACCAATCATTTTAAAAGCTTGTTTACAACTCTAAAACCAGGTCAGAAATGAGGTCAGCACCTGGTGTTTATCCTGTAAGGTACAGGTTACCTCTCCCCCTTAATGAACGAATCTTAAAACTTAAAATGTCAAATTTAAATTTAACAAACAAAAAAAAAAATATATAAATGACTTATATCAAATATACGTAACAAATGTATGTTGCTACACTTGTTCCCATATATCTGAAATAACGATTATCATTATAGAGTCAAATATTGATTTCAAAGTTGCAGCGAACATACCTTTTGCTAAAACGTCATTTGCTTAAAATAAACGCTTCCTACTGAATGAAATATATAAGGACAATAACTTCAAATCAAAACCGCTATCTTACTGAGAGTTTTTCTAATTGGCCTAGTTATATCGTGTGTTTTCTTCAAATTTTGAACCCGCGTGTTTCGCTTAACTATTGACATTTCATTGAGGTCGCACCGTCTCTGCTGCTGTAATTATATGTACTCTGTGGTATTTTAACATAAACAGTGATACTTGCTTTAAATAGTTTTATCGTTTATAGTATAACCAAACAGACGAGACCTGATGAAGTATGCAATAACTATATTAGCGACATAAATGCATTTCACTCAGAAGACCTTCAACAACAAAACTACAACCTCTTCTGCAATAACCTTCATATCAATCAGTAGAAACTATTAGAAGAATAACATTTTTTTTCACAGTAGCTCAGGTTAAGGTTGCAAATTAAAAAGGCGTGTGAGCAAATTAAGAAAGGAAATGTTGAAAGATCACCTTTACGAATATTTGAAAGAAAAGCATAATCAGGTAAGGAAAAAGGGATACCCGGAGGTGCCTTTACTACTCAAGGAAGCGGTCATATTGTTTGTCCAAACAATATTATTTCTGACGTAGATAAATCAGAAATTCGGATTGGACGAAAACATGCTGGAACTAATTCTCCATAAATCATTAATGAAATATTTGATATTTGTCGAAGATTATTAACTGGCGGTAATATGGACCGCAGTAATGTTCGTTCTCTCTTTGATGAAATTGTTGATGAATATCACAGTGATTAAATACATAAGTAATACATAAAATGATTGCCCCTCATTCTCAAGGTGAACTAATTATGGTCAAAGTAGTATACCAAAAAATAGAGTAACATACGGAGATGGACTTATCAATTTTTTTCCATGGTTTACTTAGAAGGATAGCTCAAAAAGCAATATCTATTGCAAAACAAATAAGAATGAAAACTATAGATTTTATTCGTGATAATGTTACTAGCGCAGTTGTTGATCCTGCCAGCAAGGCATGTTTGGCAATCACGGATAGACTAACACGAAACGACAAATATCTCAACCACCAGTAAACTTACCAACACTGACGTTATACCTGCGAATGTCAGTAAAGATAAATCAAGCTACAAGTCAAAAACTAGCCGAGTTGGCTGCTGAAGCAGAAAAAAAAAGCTGCTAGATTGGAACAGGAAGTGGTCTTAGTGTTAGACGACAACAATTATAATAAAATGTTCAAGCCTACATCTGATACAACATTCGATATGGAAGCACCGATTCTCAAAGATTAATATACATATATGATTATTAATTGTATTCTTATGAGAACCAAATCGCCGGGGAAGAGTCGATATACAAGTTCAAAATACATGTAAATGTTTCTTACCCGCTGAAGCATATATTGAAGTGGATGGTGAAATTATATCATCATATCAGAGGATAAACATGTATTCAATCAACTGCGAAGTTTATATTCAAGCATCACACAATATTACATAAAACAAACCAGGAAATCATCACGACACTGCAACAGTCAAATCAGGTTATATCTGTTTTTGTATCTCTAGGAAAAATACAAAATTGTCTAGAATATTATAAAGAAATAAAAATACAATTACCAACATTTGTAATACCATAATAAAACCGACGAACAAAAAAATAAAATAACTGAACGATCCATTTAATGAAAAATTTCCTAAACTACTCATATCATGGAGAAATACATAACCACCATCATCTATTCTCAAATAAAATAACAATGCGTACAGTGAAGGTCGTCAGTTTGCACCATGAATCGTTAATATCAGTCAACTATTGCAGTTAATCTTGTATGTGAAGAAATCGATGGCACTTTACAAATATATCTGGAATTATCAAATAAAGTTAAGCAATGATATATTTATATACATTTACTTTGAAATTACCTCCTAGATGTTTACTCGTACAAGAACGAGACTGGTATAAATCATTACGTAAGATCTTAAACAGAGCTAGCGATTTTACAACTGAATCAAATGGATATCATATGATGCATCACATTTATTGGAATAAATAGTACTTAAATAATTATAATCAGTCAGATTTTACAATTTTGATTGTGTACAAGATATTATAAATAATGTAAATCTGAACAAAAACAAGGAAAGCAATTACATAATAATAGTTCTTGAAATTGTTAAAAAAGAATTGAAAAAATTATAATAGAAATGTATAACTTCACCGATTCTTTGTTATGCATACTTATGCCGTACATTGATGTGAGATGAATATTAAAAGCTTTTGTTCAGCTTTTTCCTATGTTGATGCCTTGGCCTACTTTGTCTGGCAATGAGCATGGACAAAGGATGTATAATTCACATCACAAGCTATCAATATAGATATTGCAGCAAACATCTCACCAAGGATTTATATTTGTTCAGTAAATTGGTATATAGAGCTGTGTTCAAAATTTGATTTCTTTATAAAATAAATATTATTTTTATTTCCCCTTGACTTCGCCATTTGGAACATGTAAGCATATGCTTTTAAAATTTTCAGTCAAAGGGATGTAGCTAGTTTGATGAGCTAAATATTATTGCTGAAAAGAAATCTATACGGAGCTGTATAGGTCGGGATACGGTAGAGTGTAGTGACGTAATAAACATAACTTCCAATCAACATTAAATACAATTGTTATAATGGTTACTAAAATAGTATATAATTAATATGGTCTTACTACGGTTTAGTATATGTTTGCAGACTAGTAACGATGACAAAATGGTTGTAAATTGAAAACACAGTTTTATTCGTGGCGAATATGCTGAAAAAAAACCACATTAGAAATATAAACATAAATATGAACCACATATACATGGCCAAAACCAGAATGTACTGGGTATGCAATTTGGTTCCAAACCAATTATGCCACACATCCTAATCATTATTTTTCAATACTAATACTTGTCTGTGTTTGTTTCATTGAACAATTTTAACCTTAAGCAATAATTACAATAATCTCACTGTGTATTGCTTTGATATCAATAGCAATCTATTTGAGAGTAATCAAGAAAGAAATATACATTCTTAATAAATGAATCCCCACCTAAATCGTTATTTCATCGCTCCGTTATTTAAATACATGTTTAAATACATTATGTTACAAGATTCCACTTCTTATGTAAATTTTCTGCGCGGGATATATTTATTGCTAAACTAACTTTCCAAAGTCAGATTATACATTGAAGGGTGTGGAAGTCATACATACCTTACACTTGAGGATCTTCTGTTTGTATTGGAAAACATAACCTTTGCATCAATAAAGCAGACATACCTGAATTATCGAAACCCGTCTTTGCACTGAATTTACAACTATTATGTCCACTTTCGTCTACCAATATTAAGGCCACAGCAACCAACCGTAAAACAACTACGAAAATATGCGCCCGAACACAGTAGCCAAATACGTTATTATGTGTACTAGTTAGATCATACAACAGGACATTATCTGGTATAAAAAGGTAGATTGATAACCAATTTTATATTCTGCCATTTTAAATTCACTTACTAATTACAATTTTACATAATGTAGTTTTACATTTCGTGTCAAACAGTTGCATATCATGCTCATTAAATAGCATATGGAACAAAGGTGGTCATCGATACAGACATTATGTAGTCACTCTGAATGACACACGTTAACATTGCCAAGTGGATATTACTTTGAATGAAAGAAGAACGAATAATGTCGTTCATTGCTACAGACGATACACGTTTCGTTTGTTGTTAATAACAAGAATATTATCTCTTTATCCTGTCTGTAAAACTCCAAGCTGATAACTGACGAGGAAGTAGTGTTTCATATTATCTAACCTGTTGTACATGATCTGTACTCTATACAGTGAAGCCAATTAGAATAAAAAATATCTTCTGTGATATTTACTTTATTTATTAAATATGCATATGCAATTCTTGATATTATAAATGGTACCTTTAATTTCATGTTTGTGTTGGTTTTGTCCTTGCGGTTTTTCGAGGGGGTGGGGGTGGGGGCTAAGATACGAGGTAGATTAGCATACTGGTGAAATATAAAAATCTTTTGTTTTTAATCGATTCTCCTTGCTTGAAGTGTTGATCTATAGAGATGCATATACACAACTAGTGAACCATTACGGATTAGTTCTACTAAAGTCTAATCTAAGTCTATAATATTAGACAATATTCTAAGTAAAATAAAATTCAAAACTACAATGACAAGGAAAATCATTTAATTTAGGAGTTCTTGGAATTATTAATAAAATCTTAAACCAACCGCAAATAGGTCCAGTTCCACATTTGAAATTCGCCATAAGTATATGTTTTGTCATGTCTATATTAGTTATCTGACTACTGCGTCTGTCCAGATATGGGGAGATATGACGTACCTTGTTATCGCGCGTTTATTCAGTATACAGAGGGATTTACTTTGACTCAAAATGGCAGTCGTGTTGTAATCATATTACACAAATTGACAAATTTGGATACAGTCTCACGATATATCTGCGAGATAATTAGAAATATGTTAAACGGAGCCATTCTATTTAGACTGTATTGCTAATATCACGTTGAATATTACCACATAAAATTCTTTACAATTGGTGATTACTGACCAGGAAGTCAGTGAACAGTGTATGTTAGATGATTTATTCGACTGCCTACTCGTTTGAACTCTAAGAACGAGGCGTTATTCTATGTACTAATTAGATCATACAACAGGACATTATCTAGTATAACAAGGTAAGGTGATAACCAGTTTTATATTCTGCCATTTTAAATTCACTTACTAATTACAATTTTACATAATGTAGTTTTACATTTCGTGTCAAACAGTTGCATATCATGCTCATTAAATAGCATATGGAACTAAGGTGGTCATCGATACAGACATTACCTAGTCACTCTGGATCACACACTTTAACATTGTGGATATTACTTCGAATGAAAGAAGAACGAATAATGTCGTTTATTGCTACAGACGATACACGTTTCGTTTGTTGTTGATAACACTAGTTCCAAAGAATTAGTATAATTGTTCAAAAGTATATTATACGTTACTTACAAACTAAAACTCAACGAACAAATTTCCTTCCAATCAAAGCCTACGTTGTACACAGGGCAACTCATTGGTAGAACAGAATGTCCAATGCGATTGTTGTAGCATTGTGTGATGCAGTACACGATATATACAGTAGATAATCCAAGTTTTGTAATCTAACGTGACAAAATCACAACTAAACATTAACTTGTTTGGGCTAATCAGGTAATCAATAGTTGACTGAAGCATAATTTCCCATATTTACTGGGAATTAGCAGTGGGTTGAAACAATTGTATCAATCTGACATCCGATTTATGTCCACATTCTATTGTGAACAATGAGGAGTCTCCTTTTACTTTGTTTATAAAACAATAAACAAATTATTGCATAAAGAGGGACCACTGGGTATTTTTGTCTACTTTCAAAGAGGAATTCGTTCCACCTCGCCGGGACCTGGTATGCAAAATAACGTTGTCCATATGACTTCATTTGGATAGTAGTAACAATGAGTATACGATTGACAGAAGAGGAGGGTAAGTAACTTGCTGGTGTATATACATGGGTGTAGCCAGATAGGTATGCTGGACTGGAGTCTGTTAGTGAAACATAACATAAAGGTCACATTTTATGTGTGATTCTTTATCGAATTTATAGCCAGTGTAGGATACAGATAGGTGGTGAGGTGTGCTTTGATCGAGATACTCTAATGATGATCCGAGCAGTTGTGTTTTGAACCTTTTTAAGTTTCTGGAGGAGATATTGAGACGAACCAGATAGAATTGAGTTACAATAGTCGAGTCCTAAAAGTACTAATGAACACACAAGTGTTTTAGTGGCATCAACCAAAAGATATTTGCGCGTAGAACTGGTCGTCTCCTTGCAAGATATGCAACCTGGCGGTTGTTCATGACATGTTGGTGTAATGTTAGAGTACTATCTAGAGTAACAAATGTTTCGTATTGACTCTATCAATTTAATGTTGGTGTTGCTGGTATGTATTGTCTTAGGTAAAGGATATGAATGTGAAAGTCTTTATATTGTGATTAGAATGGCCTCAGTTTTATCATCATTCATCTGCATCTTGTTACCTGTCATCCACGATTTCTCATCAGAAATGCACCTATCTACTCCACTGATGGTAGCATCAACTTCATTTGGGTGGCAAGATATTTGGGTATCATCAGCTTACAATTGATGAGACAATGGATGATGATCTATGACACGTGAGAGCGGCTAAATGTATAGAATGAAAATAACAGACAAAATAACAGATCCCTGAGAAACACCGCAACAAAGATCAATTGGGGTTGAATGTATTTCATTTGCAGATACAATGTGTGTCCTGTTGATTAAGTAGGACTTCAACCACTGTAAGATTATATTCTGAATGCCAAATACATGCAGGAGACGGTGAAGTAATATTAAGTTAACCATGTTAACTGAGTGTTTAAGGTTGAAAGGAATTTATTAGTGTTGAGGTGCATCGATTTTAGGACAGTCAAAGTGAAAGTTGAAATCTCCAAGAATAATTAGGTTGCCACCTATTGAATTTCCATACTCCTGAAGATTCGGAAACTAACCCAAAAATAGAAATGCAGTCACCCTGTTTTTCCTTCTATGAGGAGGGCGATAGAGACAGAAAAAATGGACTGACCTTTGTTCCAGCGTGAATGTTGCTTGGATTAGTTCAAACGCTGTGTGGCAGAAATTGAAAGTTGTGTTGTACTTAAGACATTTTATCATGGAATTCTTTGTGATGACGGCAATTCCACCTTCGCGAGAGTTGCAGGGTAACGACTAACTGGATTAATCAGTGGGTATTGAATCCACGCACTTGAGCTCACCGCCTGATGTTTTTAGGCACGTTTCTGTCAGAAAGAATAACTAGATATTCTGCTCGTTGATAAAATTGACTATTTCTGTGTGCGTTTCCGATGATCGTATTGAATGGGTGTTGAATAATGTAATATGTAGTGGTAATCCTGCAGCAGTTGACACAACGGTTGACAAATTAAGATTTGAACCAGGTTATCAAAATAAGCGGCTTTTAAATTACGGGCGGAAGGGATAAAACTGGAAGTTTTGTTCCTGTTCTACGCCGGCCAGCTTCGAAACAACGTTTTATTTGTCGATTCCATTTACATATTAATAATGATGAATGTAGTCCCAGTTCGTTGAATCTTGAGCACAATGTAGTATCACAAGTCAAAGTGTGGTCATTATATGTAAAAAAATGAGGGTCCATCATATCATAAGCGGGTTGACTGGCGATCATGTGATGGTGGTTTATTCCAAAACAAAGGACGTCTATAGCGATGTATTATTTGTTTCACTCAATTAATGATATACGATGTGTTTCTTACTTAATTAAACATGACGCGTTTCCACTCAGTGAAATATGACGAATTTGCACTCAAAGAGTGAAATATGACGATTGCTCAGTCATATAGTAATATATGAAGAGTTTTCACTCAAAAACGATTTGTAGAATCTCTTGTTTTTTGGTGTCCAGAAGCCTTGCTTTTTCACACCAAATAAAGATCTTTATCGTCTTCCTGGCCAAAGTTAGCCCAGACTGCTGCACACTTGGCACAATGCATCCCAAATTAGTACCACGGCAAACAATACATATACAATATGGAACATATGCGTTTATACAGATAAACTATCACTGCGTCACTCCATTCTTTCAGCAATACATTCAACATTCTGCAAACACCCTTCACTAGTCACCGGCCATCATTCAATCAATCATAATTTAGCAGCATAAGGTAATTCGATCATCATAAATTAAATTGAAGGAAAACTATGGTAGTCCCATAATGAATGTCAAATTCGCCTTATGCAGAGACGATCATGTGAAATATGCTGGTCTGTCTACAACAGTATTTCAGATGCAGAATCCGTAGTCATTACCACCAAACGAATCTTATCCTTGCAGTCTACAGCGTTAATAACAACTCGAGGGGGTGATCATTGAAGTTTTCGTGTGCAGTTTACTAGAGTCATATGTTGTTTTTATAGAGATTTTCGCAAGATTATATGATCCGAGCAAGGCAGTCATTTTGTTACGATAGGGCACCACCAGCGATACCATTATGCACAATGAAGGTACCTACATCGGTCATGTTACAAGATCCCCAAATCGTCAATCTTGTCACTAGCTAAAATGCCACATGTGTTGTCGTTTATGTAATTTTAATCTTCATCAAGGTTGGTGCACCCAAGTAATGACCATCTAGTGTAGTTTACATGGCAAACAGGTGACTCCTTGGCACCATAGACCTGTGGCGCTACCTAATAAGGATCGATAAAGCAAACAACATAGGAGTGCCATGATATTTGAAGATTAAGAAGTATCCGAAGTTCTTTAACTTTACAACATCACCAAAAATCCTCCAATACGAGTGTTGCAAGCTCAGACTGCATATGGATCTGCATTTAAATATTTCCACACGTCTGGACATTTATTAGCACGAATTTTGTATTTTGCATCCGCATTGTTTCTTTAGAAATGAATATTTGAAATTATTTATGATGACCATGATCATCATGTAAATTCAAGCACATATTGTAGTTGACGATGCACTGCTATAATTCTCTCAAATGAGTTTATTTTGTTGTAGGGCAGAGATGAAAGTTATGGACGTGCCTGCAAAACATTATTTCTTGAATGTATCAGGACATAAAACGGTGTAATTGGTTCTATAAAACAGCTTACAATTGTACAAATTACGCAATAATAAGCAATTGTAGTCTCATATCAAACCTTTCTCATAACATGTTAACTCGAAATGTCCCTGTGTAGTTGAAGAAAACACAGCTTGATTAGCCTCGTGCAGCCGAATGAGATAACATATTGGTTATATTAAAATACTTGAAGCAATTACTTACTTAAACCTGGCTGGCATCTCCGGTGACACGTGCTGTGCTATTAAATAGATACACAAAACTTTTCACAAAGTCCGCAAACACCATGTGCCTTCACCACCACCCGTTGTATGTTCATGGGGCATATTCGGAAACATAATAATCAACAAAGGAAAGGAACGTTTGATTGCCACAATAAAGGTGATCATACATTTCACTGAAGTCGGTATGACTTTGACAAACCAAGATATCGAATCGTTAAGATGTTCAAGTCTGCATTATACTTGTTTATTATAAACATATATATATAGATTTTGAGGTGGATTGTTATACTGTTGAACAGTAAACATACATATCGATCAGCTGCGATAAGTTACCATAAATGTCATAAAGCATATTTGCAAAATCAGTAGTATTACCAACCGAAGATTACATTCCGTAATAAGGAATTGACATCATTATATATGTGCATTAAACCGCCATCGGTGTTTGTGTTTACGATTGTATTAATCATGATATAAATATGATCGATTCTAACAATTTGTCGTTGTGAATCTTGCCAACGAGGAATTCAAAGACTTGACGAGACATGCAAACAGTGAAAGATAATTTTGCGAAAACAGAAATAGAAATAAACATTTGTATTTTATCCAGAAACAATGCAAAGGATGTATATATATATATATATATATATATATATATATATATATATATATATATATATATATGTATATATATCAAAGTGAACCAATTAGTTTAAAATTGTCCCGATACTGAATGGAGTCATAGTCCTGAATTTAATTCATTGCTTTTTTGCTAAGATGATGGCTTCTTTCAATTCTACTTGAAAACATTTCTGGCAGAATGTTTAGTCATGTAAAAGGTCTTCAACTGAGGCAAACGTCACTCCTCCCAGCGTTTGTTATCAAGCCAAATTCTCTCCACATGTATTCCTTTGCGTGTCCATACAACAAATTCACACCACTTAAAAGTAGTCAAAACTAATTTTCCTTGTACCTGGTAGTAGTAAGTGTGATTGCATCTTAGTTTAATCTTTCCATTTAAACGCCACAAATGTATTTTTGTGATTATAGATGCAGATGTTGTCTTGCCCACGGCAAGGATTCTTGGCATGGGTATGGATGAATAAGAACCATAAACTGGTGCAAGCGAAATAATTTATTTACATTTATAGTCATAATTACATATTGGTACGGGATTTCTAGCGGTAGCCCATTCGCAATACGATTGGTAAACCGTACTGGGTGAATGTTGAGAATAAAATAGTTTAACATAGCCGCGTTCGAGATTTTTCAAATGAAACTTAAAAATCATGGCAACACTGATCACAGTCGAACACTGCTTAAAAAGCAAATATGTGTTAGCGATGATGGCACAGAGTTGAATGTAATTACTGAAAAATCTCCTTAGACATCCATCAAGATTATGGTTAAATTATAGATCTGGGTTAAATCTTAGCTCAAGAATATATTACGGTAAAGATGCTATCGGGATCCTTATGCTTTTAAGATTCTATCTATCTATCCCTTAGTCTTGCCGACCGTTGGGTCACCACTGATGACCTGACAACCAGCTTCCTCCATTCCAATATGTTCTCTGATAATCTCACTGTGTCACTCAGCTTCAGTCCTGTCCACTCGGAGATGTTATCCTCCCATCTTTTCCTCTGTCTTTCTCTCCTTCGCCCTCCCTGCATAGTACTTTGCATGATTGTCTTAGCAAGCCTCGTTGACCGTGTGACATGCCCATACCATTTAATTTTGCGTTTCTTCATAGGGCCCAATGGCTTGCCTAATTCTGTTTCACACTTCCTCATTCGTGACATGATCTCTATATGAAATGCCAAGGAGCCTTATAAAGTATCACATTCAACAGCTTGTATCCTCCTTTCGAGATCCGCTGTGAGGGTCCATGACTCACATGCATATAGGAGCACAGTTGCAACCAAGGAGCGCATCAGTATGATTTTCGAGCTGACTGAGGTGTTTCTGTATTTCCAAACTGTATTCAGCCTTGTCATTGCTGTTATTCTCAGCGCAATCTTTTACAATATTTCTGGTTTTGATCCCTCGTCTGCCACGATGGCTCCTAAGTACTTAAATTTATTAACTGTTTCCAGTTTCTGGACACTAATCATGATGTCAGTGCTGATGCCACTGGTGTTGTTAGTCATACATTTTGTCTTCTTTGCACTGATTTCCATACCAAAAGCAGTAGCTATCCTGTCCAGGTTTTCCACCAATCCTGCAAATCCATCGATGTCATCATCAAAGCGCAGATTTGTTATTATTCTGTCTCCAATACTAACAGTTTATTCATGGTCCTCCAGAGCATCTGTCATGATTCTTTCAAGGAAGATGTTGAAGAGAGTAGGTGAAAGCAAGCAGCCCTGTCTGACTCTCACAGTTGTCCTTAACCAATCTCCTATTTGACCGTTGAAACAGACTGCGCTGGTGGCCTTGATGTAAAGATTTTGATCATGTTGCCATTGATGTTGTACAGCTTCATTGTGGACCAAAGGGCTGCATGACATACCCTGTTAAACGCCTTTTTAAAATCTATAAAGACACGATAAAGGTCTTGTTGGTGCTGGAGGTATTTCTCACATAGTATTCTCAGGTTGAATATGTGTTCAGTTGTGCTTCGCTCTGGTCTGAAGCCTACCTGTCCTTCAGCTATGATTTGCTCTGCCCGCTGCTTCAGTCTGTTTAATATGATTTTTAGCATGACGCTGCTTGCTTGGCATATAAGACTGATCGAACTATAGTTCTGACATTGCTGCAAAAATTTTCGTTTTTCTGGAGAGTTACTATGAGTGACTGAGTCCATGGTGTTGGTCATTACCCTGTTTGACAGATCTTGTTGCAGATTATCAGTAGGGAGCTTATCGTGGCTTCACCCCCTTCTTGGACTTGTTCTGCAGGGATGTTGTCTGCTCCTGATGGCTTCCATTTTTTCAATGATTTCACTGTAGCTTCTACTTCTTCTCGGAGGATGATGTAGTTGTCAGTGTTGGTCACTGGTGGGGTGTTGAGTATGCCTTGGTACCCTGCAGGTCCGTGCTTGCACAGGTCTGAACAGCATTCTGTCCATCTCTTAGGAATGTATTATTCTTCTGTAAGACATTTCCCTCCCTTATCTTGAATGATGGAGGAGCGTCCTTGTTTACATTAGTCAGGTTTCTGACCAGTTGGTATGCTTTTTTGCTATTTATTTTCTTTATATTGCTTTCTATATCTTTACACTGGTCTTCAATCCATGTCTCCTTTGCCTTTTTCATGCTTTTCTTGATAACCTGGTTGATTTCCATGTATTGTTTTGCTCCTACTACTTCTGACTTCTTCTTATTTACCTCTCGACGCTTGTTACACAGATCAAGCATGTCAGTTGTAACCCAAGGTTGCTTTGGTCGTCGATGTATGCCAAGGATCTCACTGGCTGTTTGGGTCACTGCTATGTTAAATGTGTCGAACAATCTGTCTGTAACTGTGTTATCTGCACTAAGAAGTAACAGTGGTGCAAATTTTTATCCTATCTTTGTCTGGAAGGCTTCCGATACCTCTGGGTCTTTTAGTTTGTCAAGGATGAAAATGATTATTGTGGGGCCCTGTTTCTCGACGTTCTTTAGAAGTAGTTGGAGGGTCATCATCACTAATTCATGGTCACTTCCATAGTCTGCTCCTGGGAAACTTCTTGTCTTGGCAATATTTACACTGATGTGGAAACGTCTCTTCACCATAATATAATCAATCTGGTTATGGTGTTCTCCATTCAGGTTATGCCAGGTTCACCTTCTGGATGCTTTGTGTCGACCAAAGTTGTTCATCAGCTTCAGATCATTGAAGCTGTGAAATTCCAGGAGCCTTAAGCTTCTGTCGTTGGTCTCTACACTGCAATGGTGTCCACATATACCTTTCCAGTTATCAACGGCATCGACTCTTATTTTGGCATTCCAGTCTCCTTGCACCACAAGAATGTCTTTCCTTGGGGTCTGGTCCAGGACTTCTTGCAGTTGATCGTAGAAATCCTCTAATTATTCATCATCATGGTCTGCAGTTGTAGCGTAAGCATGCACAATGGTGATATTTAGTGGTGTTGCCCTCAATCGTACGATGATAAGCCTGCTGGAGACTGGCCGACAACTCATGACAATGTTCACGGTGTCTTTGTGGACGAGAAATCCGACTTGTATGTTTATAACCAATAAAGGATAAACCATAATGCAGCATTCGTATAAACCATATGCAAAGGTTTCTATCACATATTTTAAATCTAACGTTTCTTTGGATATGACATTTTGTAATAATTGTTATTACACCTGTTCCTTTGAGGAACCTTCGGTTTTTCTGGAAACTATTATTATCTTGGAATACAACACAAATGTACTTATACCTGTATTTATAGCTGTTAATATATTCGATAGCACGTGGTAGTTAGGCAAATGTTTCTTTTTCCCGGAGACATACTAAACCTACTAAATTCATTAGAAGTGTGAACTATTGGAAATTTTGATTATGCGCCAACTTCACATTAATTGTTTGTTTGAATTATTTTGTTTTAAATAACATGATTGACGACATTCGATGAGAGTTTATGTAATCTGTTTTTAAAATAATTTGTAAACTCCATTCAGTTTGAATGTTATGAATGAGTTACTATTTCATCTTATAATTGTTCCAGAAATATGTCTTCAGTCTGTATTTGCATTTTTTTTTCTGAAATATGCCGTGACCAGCTAACATATTTCGTCATCAAATTTTCACTTTCATATAGATATACAGTCTCTAAAAGTCGTCTGTGTCGTTCTTAAAAATACGTTCCTCATTTGTAATACTATACATATCATTTAAATAATTCATGATATTGATGCTTATAGGTTTATCAGAACAAAAACAACTACATGTAACATTCTTGATCATTTTTTTTATGTCAAAGACATTGTTTGACAACAAAATCAACTTTTCTCATTAAAATGAGATTAATTGAGGAAAGTATAAAATTATATTTTATTAAGATTTAAATGGTTTTAAATACTGACGCAACAACGCTATAATGCCTTTATATGATATCAGTAGTTCACTATAATGTTAAGACCTGTTTATTTCCATATATATATATATATATATATATATATATATATATATATATATATATACTATTGGTATACTACGATTTGTTCAGTTTCATTTAATCGAACAATTTGTACAATGATGGGAGGTCAATGATACAGCGAACATCCTAAACATATTTTCTTTTAATATCACATGCAAATATTCAACATAGCGTTCAATTTTAATTGATGTTGGATAAGACTCGCCTTTTATTTTGCATGCAATATAGTTTAAATGAAAAAGTACAGCTATGCTACTTGAAAGCTGAGATTGGAGCCGCCTGGCATATTGTAACGAATGGGAAATACTTGATTCTAACCTACCTTTATATCGTTCTAGACGTTGGTTCCTGTTTATGAAGATTTTACAATCATTCATAGGTATAGTGAATCTTTGCATTAAACAAGATAAAATTCGCATCGCTTCTTATCTCCCTGACCTTCGCAGGTAACTTCCTGTGATGTTCAGGAGAGAGAGAGAGAGAGAGAGAGAGAGAGAGAGAGATGCAGAGTTTCGATCAAAATGTGGACAATATTTATTTCAGTGAAAAGACGGATTATTCAATTTTGTTTCTCTTCATTTGGTTACGTTGCTAATGATTATTCATTGGAAAATTACCATTGATTTAGATAATACA
The DNA here is from genome assembly GCA_030141615.1 of Unio pictorum. Classification (NCBI taxonomy): domain Eukaryota; kingdom Metazoa; phylum Mollusca; class Bivalvia; order Unionida; family Unionidae; genus Unio; species Unio pictorum. The sequence goes on along the minus strand of JARLTB010000360.1, from coordinate 8,298,425 downwards.
GAAGTGATAGCTTCCTGAAGACAAAATATCTGCATATCGCATTAAAGCTGCATGGGCTCAATTTACCATGCTATCAGTATTTGTTTATGACATTTCTTGATACCAGCACTCTAAAAGTCTTGTCAGTTTTAATATAAGTGACCAATATATTTATATATTCTTTATTTCAGAAATGAACCCTTTTATAATTCGCATACAAATACTGATGATTTTTTCATCTTTTGGATTGCCTATACTGTGTGGAGCTGTCGGTGAATTTGCTGGTAACATACGTTATTCTTTTTCACATATGAATTGGTCTTGGCCATGTTTACTTCTTAATCTTAAACTTATCCTATACTTTTAGTTTTGGAAAGGTCAGTGTGTCTTTCAGACCGTTATGCTTTATACCTCAGACCAAATGTCTGAAGACCGGTTCCAAAAGTGGGAATCATTTTGGTTTACATTAAGCTGTCTATAACATTAATTGTACCGTTGTAATGTCTAGTGGGAATAGAATGATAGCTAGACGAGATTAAGTTTTTGCAATACCACACGATGGTGTATCGTAAATGATGTTGATGGTATAGAGGGCGAAAGCAGGGAACAAGCTCATAGCGTTCAAATGTGGCACTCATTGCTGAGGAGTCAAGGATCGTTAGCTTAGTAGGAACATGCTTCAAGTATACAATGCATTAAATATAATTTTATCCGAGCAGATCAGCAAGATCATGCATTTACTTGTGTGCGAATGCACTCCATTAATTAAGGATGATGTAAGGGTTTCTAATGATATACCAAATATAATTTAAATTGACATACATGAGAACTTTGATATGGAAAACTAGATTAATGGGTTGAACTTAGAGTAAATCATTTATATTTGTATTGACAACATAAGCTTCTAAAAAATATTTAGCACAGATGAACGGAAACTAATATCGCAATGCACACAAGACACATAACATACCTAATCAATGATTGGCATCGTACAATTACCCTTTTAAATAACAGTTCAACCGCCATATAAGACCCCACAACTTTTAATAATTTAAAATGGAAGGTTTAAAGTCATTAAGGAAACAGCTTTCAATAACAGACGCCTTCTACAAATACAACCACTTTCAATAATGTTAGACTACTTTCATATACACTATGATGGGTATTGCTGTTCTGAAACTACTCAAAATGAATGTAAAATCTCCTCAATGTAAGCATTCCATCCTCTCTCTCTCTCTCTCTCTCTCTCTCTCTCTCTCTGTATATATATATATATATATATATATATATATATATATATATATATATATATATATATGTATATATATATATATATATATACAGAAAGATAGATAGATAGATAGATAGATAGATAGATAGATAGATAGATAGATAGATAGATAGATAGATAGATAGATAGATAGATAAATAGATATGTGATATTCATTTAATATATTTAAATGGTTCAGCACGCAATGCGGTATATAACGAAACGAATAAAAGTGAAGGTACTGAAATAAAAGGTTTGACAAAACAATGACACAATTTTGCAAGTGTTTGAGGCAGCATTACACCGTCTTTGGAACATTTAATTAGTTTAAACTCCTATAATTAACACTATATGTCCCCCTTTTCGCTTGTAATCTTTTGACAGGCAATACAATTTAGTACAGTATATTCTTATATGGTCACGGCTATTATCGTTTGATTTGTGGTCGTATAAGGAAATTACATGCCTTACACTTATGCGCGTATCATTTCGAGTGTATCTGCATAATGGTTTTATTCGTAGGTCAACGTTTTGTGCTACTATAATATTTTAAGTGGCAATGTTCTACTTCTTCCTGATGTTCCATCTATATTTAAATAATATACAAGTGCGCAACCCCTTGTTGCCACGTACATCACACTTTACACATCTTGATAGTTTGATCTTAACACAATACCCTCAATCTTCTTATAATGTTCACACGTAGTAATCAAGGCTTATCCACTTGAATCCTTTATTAGTTTGGTTTACAAAAACTACTATTTTTACCTCGCGTACTTTAAGGCAAAGGTCGAAAATAAATTTTAATGAATAATTTAATCAATTATGTTTTGCATTTTGCTGTGAATCATACAGCTTTAAATTTCACTGATTGTGTACTATTATACTCGCAGTCATCCAACAAGGTAATGAAAAAAGCATTGTGACAGTTTAGATCTTTGTTGCAATTCGGTTTGGGGTTTTGCAAGGAACCATTAAAGTTAAAGCGTGAATGAATCCTGGCCTTGTGTAACAGCTTATTAGTGCCTGATTTTACTGGAAATTTTCATTGAAATGTAAAATATATTCTAGAAATTTACCGTATATAAAGTAATATGAAAAATATACCCTTGTCTATTGTAATAAATTGCTTGCTAATTTAAATTTATGTTTTAAGTGATCAAAGTTGGTTATTAGCTAGTTATTATGTGTGTTTAAATGAACGACGTTTTATCAATATACACAATATCGTAATATAGTAGATTTTGGTCTTTAGGCAATATTGCTTCTTCCCAAACAACTACATCAAATCAGATCAAATTTCGTTATCATAGGTAAAAATTTGAAGTATCATTTCGTTCAATCACAATAAATAAGTCCATTTCGAGACACAAGCCTTCACCAGTTCACTTTGGATTCCAATTATCAATCATGCCCGAAGTACACGCGGCCCAACAATGATAATAATTGATCTATGTATAAAGGGTATTGATCGCTACTGCATTAATAATGAAATATTTTGAAAGTTTCTTCTGAATTTGTCTTGAAAAAATGTTGGTATTTGTAGCATATAAAACACAAATATTACTGATGCAAATTGTTAGAATGAAAAACAATCAGGATTATATATTATTTGTTTTATTTGATTGATGCGAACAGGCTAAACCTGAAGTACTTGCATTCTCTTGTTATAGTATATATTTTTCAGCGGTTTCCGACTGTTCCAAAAATGATACAAATTGTTTGACCATAATTTTTTTCTGTTATCAGGTCTTAATTGCCCAGACGACTGCTTTCACGTAATATTCCCAGTCCAAGTCTTATTGCTATAGATGTATAAATATACATTAGTTTTGAAAGAGGATGATACTATTTCATATTACTTTACTGTCAACTCATTTCCAGTGACACGAATCAGTGATAATAATATATGTTTCTTCTATGATATTGTTTTTAATTCTAAAAAGATCTAATATAAGATAGATCATGCAGATCTTTAATGTGATTTGAGATTGCGATTAAGATCGGCCCCTATTAATGTGTTTTGAGTGTTCCTAATGCAACTATATACTCTTGATAACACATTTTTACGCTTTCAGACATATGGTATATTTGTTCAATTGATATATGCCCTAAATTGGACAAGAATAATGTTTTATGTATGGGAATCAAGGGCAATAGTCACTCTTCCAATCATACATTCCATAACTGGCAATACAAGTGGCAAATATTCCGAGGCTGGCTATTGGAAACACCACAAACTTCATTCTGTCCAGCCAAAGAAATTAAAGTGCCTACCTTGTGATCAATGACACAAAACAAAGAAGACAAAAACAAAGAAATTTGTATAATATGTTACTGGTCAGAGCGTCACATGCGATGAATAAATGCATCCAAAAAATACTAATAAAAAATTACTTAAATTTAGCACACATTTGCGATATTTGATAAGTCTACTGATCACACTTTGCTCATGAAACAACTCTGAAACATTGTTTTGTTTCATCGAAATAAATTACAATAGATACCGGATACATATGCTCCTTGAATTAGTATCTCACGATTAGACAATGTGTCCACTTCATGGGAAATACTTATTTGAATTTGCCTTGCTATTAACATATATATATATATATATATATATATATATATATATATATATATATATATATATATATATATATATATATATATATATATATATATATATATATATATGGCAAATACCTTCGATGTGCATGAGTTTATTTTTCCATTAAAAGAACTTCCAAAATGTTTTTCCTTTATGGCATTTTGGAGATTTCCATTTCGCGTACACTTTCCTCGCGCTGTTTAATGCAGTGAAACTTTTAAACTGTTTTAGGGTAATATAACAACGTGACAGAATTTTCCAACAATTCAGGGATTGACACTAGTAAAAACAAGTTTGAATCATTCATTTTCTTGTTAGAATTTTGGTTACCAAATTTGTAATGATCTTTACATTGGTATATATACTGTTTGTTGTAAGGCTTCAGGAGCTATTTCAGGAATAGACGTTTATCACTAATTTGGTTGGCATTTCAATCTGGTTTATATAAGTTGTTATTCAATACCCGAATTTTTTGTCGTTTTCTGACGATATGATCACTATCACAGTGATAAATACAATCGCTTAATAAACACTTCTAGTACTATATGTGACCAGATTTTGTTGTAATAATGTTTATCATATATCATCGAGTGTAATATAAACTATATTATGTGGGGTACATGGAGTATAGAATATAGCAGGTTTGGTAATTTTGCCACTGACAATTTGTATATTTAATGTGGTAAACTAGTATTTAAGGTTAACGCATTATTATTGTGCATGGGTTTGATTTCAATCAGTTCGTGTGGGGACATTTACGTCATTTTCATACGTTTTCTTAGAGAGTTAACAGTATTTACACACTTTAAGACATGTGTGTTATGTTTGAGTGAGAGAGAGAGAGAGAGAGAGAGAGAGAGAGAGAGAGATGCTGTATTGCATATACATTCCAATAGAGACAAATAACATCATTTCAACAGCGATAAGTGTGGCAATATAATTCGCTCTTACTGATTTATGTTAGTACAATATTGCATTATACAATATTTAAAATGGAACATTATATTTTTTCTCATATCAATCGTTCTCATATTATCACACAGTATACCAAGTGTTATATGTTTATTATAAATATATTTTGAAATAATGTGTGTTCAAGCGTACTTAATAACACATTAAACGGTAAATCCAAATGTTTATTTGTGTTCAGATATTAAACTATACAATTAATGTTGATTACAAAAAAAAATAATTGTAACTATCAAATTGTCACATACATTTATATTAACAAAGGACTCTGGCCACAAAAACACAACAATTATGTATGGCATTGGTATAGAGCACAACATATAGAGTACGAGTAGTTTCATGGAAAGTAGAAAACATTTTATTTTTTTCTAAGCACACTTGCATGCTTTTGGTTAGTGCATGAATGACATATAGCCGTGATATAATATATTCCGTTTTGAATATCAAGCATTGTTATAGAAATGTGATAATTCAAGCAAATTTAAAATAAACAATATTACTTGTACAAGCCACATATTTTATATTATCGCAATGATGTAATATTAAAATACAAAATATGTAAATATAATTAGTATTTATTGTTCTTGCCTATCTGTAACAGAATTGTTACCGAGAGGAGGGTGGATTAAATGAACAATACAAACACAATTTGTGAAAGAAAATATAAATGTATGTAATAAATTATAAATGAGACAAAAATACAGATGTAACAACACAATAATTCATGCACTCAACCCACAATTACACTCACAACCATTCACAATACATGAACAAATTAAATATTAATACAAAAGGAATCTCAGATGTAAAGGGATCTCTTGGACTATACACAGATCCAAGGATCCTTTACGAAAGTTAAATTAATGCAAGTATAAATTACGAAAAATGAACAGAAACGACAAACTATACTATCGCACGATGGATTGCGATAACTAGCACGACCATATACTTGTATTCAATCAAGTTGCTAGCTTTTATTGATATTATATGCGATCACTTGAAATATTATTGTGATCTGACATAAGCATGCAAATACAACAATGTATTAAATTGTATTACAATTTCAATACACATATGTGTCTCGACCCCGTATAACCGCACGATTCAGCAACAGTTGAATCGTCTCCCAGTTTCCCCGAAAACCTAGGGTTGACCAATACTATTATCGGACGTTTCCCTTCACGGATCCACCACAGTTATACGTTCAGACAACATACAACATCTACCAGAACCAACGGTTCCTCACTACCCAAGATGTCGACCCGGATGTTTTACAACTCAGACAGCTCCGACACTCGGACTTCTAGCTTTCCGGATATTTACACGTTACACAGATGTTGACGAACAGACAGTTCGAAACACAGACAGATACTTCAATTCCGTTTGCACAAATTAACGGCACAATCACATTCAGATATTTATACAGAGATGTTCCGGAACAAATAATAGATGTCCCACAACAAATCAGACGATATCAAAGACGTTTATCAAAAGATGGTATCAGATGTGTTAACAGCTACGGTATCAGAAATGGTATCAACTACGTTAGCAGCTACGGTATCAGAAACATTGACATCTACGGTATCAGATCTACGGTATCAGATCTACGGTATCAGATCTACGGTATCAGAAACATTGACATCTACGGTATCAGCGATTATCAGATCTATGGTAACAGCGATTGTCAGCTACAGTATCAGAAACACGGTAAAAGCTACAATAAACAAAACCAGACTAATAATAGTTGTCTCAAAAAAAATCTAAGCCGTAGATTACGATATTGCATTTAAAGTCTAATAGTGACTAGTAATTCCAAATATTCCATGTTTAATTGCAATAAAAGCATCATTATACGAAATGATAATCTGAATAAAATTCACAATAAAACGAAAATGTAAATTTAACACTCACCCCTTTGGCTGGAGATTGCAAGACGAGCTTATCTATCCTTCGATTAGATATTTTGGTTCCCGTAATTATTATGAGAAATATCTCGCCTTATATACTCTCTATAGGTGAACATAAATCACATCGAGCTTGCCGTGCACCACGTGAAACGAGTATTTTGGATTTCATGTAAATAACAAACTGGCACATGCAAATCGTTACACGCCACTTACCTTGGAGAAAACCACTTAATCACCCCAGGTAATGCGTGTACGACGAAATCAAGAAAATGGTGAGTTTCGTTTGCAATTCAAGAAGAACAAAAATCAGTTCAATTTTCGCCTAATTCTGTGACAATACCTCCCCCCTAAGAATAAAAATGTACACATTTTTAAAACTAACACAGAATAGAAGAAAAATAACTACTGATGATATCTTACAACATTTACACTGGTTATACTACAAACTGGATTTTATTACTGGGCAAATTCATACAAATTTCCCATCATGCCCTACTCAAGTAGTCTGCGCCTATATTTTCAACTCCCCTTATTGCTTCTACACGGAAACGATAAGGTTGTAGTGTTAGCGCCCAACGCATCAACCGAGCGTTAGCGACCTTGGCCTTGTTTAAATACAGTAGGGGTTGGTGATCAGTCTCGAGAACGAAATCTCTCCCAAACAGATATGCGTGATACTTCCCAATTCCCCATACTACGGCCAAACATTCCTTTTCTATAACGGAATAATTTTTCTCCCTGGGTAGCAATTTTCTACTCGAGTAAGCTACGGGTAACTTACTGTCGTCCTGCTCTTGCAGTAAAACTGCCCCCAACCCAGTTTCAGAAGCGTCTGTTCTTAGAATAAAAGGTTTGCTGACATCTGGCAATTTCAATATAGGTGCACTAACCAGTTTCTCTTTCAGAGTACAAAATGCTTTATCTTGTGGCGGTCCCCATTCAACTTTGTTTGGTTGCCCCTTCTTGGTCAAATCAGACAGCGGGCTAGCAATGGCAGAAAAGTTCGGTATAAACTTTCTGTAAAAACCTACTAGACCTAGAAATGATCTTACCTGCGTTTTGTTGGTTGGCTTCGGTGCGTCTCTAATTGCTTCAATTTGCTTGGGATGAGGTTTTAACTGACCCATACCGCTGACCCTATGACCCAAACAATCTAAATCTGTATAACCAATACTGCATTTAGTGGGTCTCACTGTAAGGTTCGCTTTGCGGAGTCTATTGAAGAGCTCGCTCAGGACGGACACGTGCTCACTCCAAGTATTCGTGTACACGAATATGTCGTCTACAAAGCTATCAACGTTTGTTAAACCTTTAAGCAATTTACGCATCAAACGACAACAGGTGGCGCTGGCTCCAACTAACCCGAATGGCATCACTTTGAATTGATACAGTCCTTTCTGGGTCGCAAATGCTGTCAATGGTCGGGATCCTGGGACAATGGGAACCTGCCAATATCCCTTGGCCAGATCTAATTTGGAAATCCATCGGTTTCCCGACAACTTCGCAAATAGACCCTCCATATCTGGCATTGGTTCTGCATCGAACACAGTGATTTTATTTAACTGCCGAAAATCAATGCAGAATCGGTTCGTCCCGTCCTTTTTCCTGACAAGCACTACTGGAGAAGAATATGGGGAGTTGGAGGGTTCAATCACCCCCAGATCCAACATTTTACCCACCTCTTCGTCCACAGCTTCACGTGCGTTGTATGGCACCGGATAGCCCTTGATTCGAATAGGGTCAGACGTATTCAGCTTAATTTTGAGGTCCAACAAAGTTGTACAACCTGGTCTGTCAGTGAATACATAAGAATGTTTAGCCAAGAGCGCATTAATCTGTTGACGCTGGTCTTTCGTCAACTCCGCACTCACATCGACTTTATCTATCCCCTCCCCCGCAACTCCCAAGGGACATTCAAGGGAACTCTCTATATTCGAATCAGCTTCATCATCGTCTACGACTGCCGTACAAACGGCATTTAAGACCCCCTTTCCAACATTGTCGCTCTGTCTCTTAATATACAACTTGGACATATTCGCATGGAATGTTTTTACAATACCGTCCATGTCAATTTTATAGTCCATGTCACCTTTTACTTCTTTAACTTCATATGGACCTTTCCACTGGACTAATAACTTATTCGAACTCGTTGGAAGAAGCAATAGCACCTGATCTCCCACAAGAAATTTCCTATTACGCGCTCTGCGGTTGTAATACTTGGCATATCTGCGCCCCGATTTAATCAATTTGTCACGTGCCATCTGGCATGTACTCTCAAGTTTGTTTCTTAGATCTAAAACGTACTGGTAAGTCGTTTTTATTTCCTCGTTCGCGACATCACCAGTCCATAGTTCGCGTAGTATCCGCATCGGGCCTCGAACTGTTCTACCATACAACAGTTCAAAGGGTGAGAACCCTAAACTTTCCTGCGGTACTTCACGGTACGCGAACAGAACAGCGTTTAAATAACGGTCCCAGTCTTGCGGACGTTCCGCGCACATCTTTCGTAGCATGCTCTTCAGGGTACCATTAAACTTCTCTACCAGTCCATTGCACATCGGATGGTATGGGGTAGTGTTTAGCTGTTTGATGGATAACAGCCTACTTATTTCACCCATGAGGTCAGAGGTGAATTGGGCACCACAATCCGTGAGGATTTCTTCTGGCACCCCTACCCTACTGAAGATATCAACTAATGCTTCAGCTACCCTTTCCGTTTCAATAGTTGGTAACGCTACGGATTCAGGGTATCTGGTTGCGTAGTCAACCAGAGTAAGAATATACCGATTCTTTCTTTCGGTAACTGGGTGTATTGGTCCTACAATATCTACTGCCACTCTTTTAAACGGTGTATCTATTAATGGCATCTGTCCCAAGGGCACCCTTGTGACCCTTCCCTTACACACGGTTTTCTGACATACGTCGCACGACCTACAGAACCGTGTGACATCGCCATTAACACCGGGCCAGTAGAATTCAGCGACTACCCTGCTAGTGGTCTTAGCCTTACCTAGGTGTCCTGCCATGCTTGACTCATGCGCCACCCTAAGTACTTGATATCTAAATCTCTGGGGTACGACCACTTGCCAATACTTCTTACCCTCCCGAGCGCTAAACTCCCTATGAATTAATCCGTTCTTGCGTACGAATCTCGAGCTACCCCCACGCTTGCAATGTTTAATCGCGCCGGACGTGATTTTCTCAACAATTGTTCTGATGGATTCATCACGTTCTTGCTCTTGTTTGAAATCATCGCGGGAAATTCCTGAGATCGATTCAGGGACTATTAATTTACGAAACGCGGTTTTCTCTCGCCGTGTTTGCGCTCGCGTTTCGACTGCCTAGGCCAAAGGTATTTTAAAATCGGCCATGGTTGGAAGACGGGAACCTTCAACATTACCGATCGTCAGATCGTAAATAGGATTGTCCATACAAAGGGCATCAACAGTTCCCGTTAAGAAAGGTGTTTTTACTGTGATCCTTGCTACGGGAATGCGACCCATCGTCTGATCAAGTAACATACATGGGGATTCCCACCCGAGCATTTGGTTATCCTGCACGAGACTACGTTTGATCACTACGCCCGTACAACCAGTGTCACGCAATACCACGACTTCTCGACCGTTGACAAACCCCCTCGCGGTTGGTACACGCGCTTCAGGAAATAAACACGTGCCAAGCGAATGAATACAAGGTTCTACCTGTACGATGTTATCAGATATACCTTTACTTTGTATAGCCACTGCTACCTTATGTATAAGTGCCTTTCTTTTAGGACAGTCTTTTTGAACATGACCCCATGCATTACACAAGAAACATTGCACACGCTGAAAAACTGGATTCCTAACTGACCTTTTTACCTCAGCTGATTTTACAGGCTCCCTAGGCATAGGTCTTACAGACTGGTTTCCAGACTTAAAATCTTTCAAAACCACGTTCTGGGTTCCCCAATGAGCTTCGGCAAATAAATCGGCTTGCTTAGCCATATCTTTTACGTTCGTGAAGACGTTCCCCTTCAGAAATTGATCTAATTCTCGCCCAACTGTATTAAATAATTGATCTCTGAGCAAGAAATCAGTCAACCCTTCAAACGTTTTCACCGCTTTGCCGCATTCAATCCACCGCTCAAAAAAGTTCGCAATTCTGACGGTGAACTGACCAAAGGTTTCTCCCTTATCGGGCTTGCTATACCTGAACTTTTTACGAAATCCTCGTTCAGTGAGCTCGTACCTTTTGAGAAGTGCTTCCTTTAGGACGTCGTACTTAAACACATCGTCCCTAGGAAGTCGAGAGTATACATCCAGCGCTTTACCTTTTAAAAGCGCACTAAGATGCAATGCCCAGTCATTTTGACTCCACTTCTGGTTTTCGGCATACCGCTCAAACCGATGAAGATAACTATCCATGTTATCTTTTTAATCGTCAAAGGGAGATAATTTGGGGCCCCTTAATTTGCTAAAGGCAGAATCGTGTTCTCTTCCAGATGTCGCTAATTCTACCTTACGCTCATGATCCCCTTGCTTTGCTTTTTCATCTAACTCTATTCGCTTTTGCTCCGCTTCCATTTCCCATCCTATCCTATCCTTTTCGGCCTGCTTCTCTAATTCTATCTTTTCCCTCTCAAAGGCCCATTTCCTTTCTTCGGCTTTCCCTTTTTCCCTTTCGAATTCCCTATCTAATTCCCGTTTCCTTTCTTCGGATTCCCTTTCTAATTCCCTTGACCTTGCCCTTTCTTCCCTCTCCCGGGCTTGTTCTTCTTGAATAAATTTCCTTAAGCTTTCACCTTCATATCCAAATTCTTTGCCTAAGGCAACCAAGTCCTTAAGGGATGACATGACAATTGTAATATGAATATAGATATATAACAAAACCAATACTTTAAACACGTTTATACAGGACACACGGACCTAGGTAAACTAAACAAAAATTAACTCCAACTAGAGTATTATCTTAACAGAAGGTCACGCTCAAATATAAACATTAAATGTATACCTTCACAAAAATGACTGACAGTTCACTTAATCCAACGATCCCACTTCTGACACCATTGTAACAGAATTGTTACCGAGAGGAGGGTGTATTAAATGAACAATACAAACACAATTTGTAAAAGAAAATATAAATTTATGTAATAAATTATAAATGAAAAAAATACAGATGTAACAACACAATAATTCATGCACTCAACCCACAATTACACTCACAACCATTCACAATACATGAACAAATTAAATATTAATACAAAAGGAATCTCAGATGTAAAGGGATCTCTTGGACTATACACAGATCCAAGGATCCTTTACGAAAGTTAAATTAATGCAAGTATAAATTACGAAAAATGAACACAAACGACAAACTATACTATCGCACGATGGATTGCGATAACTTGCACGACCATATACATGTATTCAATCAAGTTGCTAGCTTTTATTGATATTATATGCGATCACTTGAAATATTATTGTGATCTGACATAAGCATGCAAATACAACAATGTATTAAATTGTATTACAATTTCAATACACATATGTGTCTCGACCCCGTATAACCGCACGATTCAGCAACAGTTGAATCGTCTCCCAGTTTCCCCGAAAACCTAGGGTTGACCAATACTATTATCGGACGTTTCCCTTCACGGATCCACCACAGTTATACGTTCAGACAACATACAACATCTACCAGAACCAACGGTTCCTCACTACCCTAGATGTCGACCCGGATGTTTTACAACTCAGACAGCTCCGACACTCGGACTTCTAGCTTTCCGGATATTTACACGTTACACAGCTGTTGACGAACAGACAGTTCGAAACACAGACAGATACTTCAATTCCGTTTGCACAAATTAAACGGCACAATCACATTCAGATATTTATACAGAGATGTTCCGGAACAAATAATAGATGTCCCACAACAAATCAGACGATATCAAAGACGTTTATCAAAAGATGGTATCAGATGTGTTAACAGCTACGGTATCAGAAATGGTATCAACTACGTTAGCAGCTACGGTATCAGAAACATTGACATCTACGGTATCAGATCTACGGTATCAGATCTACGGTATCAGAAACATTGACATCTACGGTATCAGCGATTATCAGATCTATGGTAACAGCGATTGTCAGCTACAGTATCAGAAACACGGTAACAGCTACAATAAACAAAACCAGACTAATAATAGTTGTCTCAAAAATAATCTAAGCCGTAGATTACGATATTGCATTTAAAGTCTAATAGTGACTAGTAATTCCAAATATTCCACGTTTAATTGCAATAAAAGCATCATTATACGAAATGATAATCTGAATAAAATTCACAATAAAACGAAAATGTAAATTTAACACTCACCCCTTTGGCTGGAGATTGCAAGACGAGCTTATCTATCCTTCGATTAGATATTTTGGTTCCCGTAATTATTATGAGAAATATCTCGCCTTATATACTCTCTATAGGTGAACATAAATCACATCGAGCTTGCCGTGCACCACGTGAAACGAGTATTTCGGATTTCATGTAAATAACAAACTGGCACATGCAAATCGTTACACGCCACTTACCTTGGAGAAAACCACTTAATCACCCCAGGTAATGCGTGTACGACGAAATCAAGAAAATGGTGAGTTTCGTTTGCAATTCAAGAAGAACAAAAATCAGTTCAATTTTCGGCTAATTCTGTGACACTATCATTGAATTCCTACAATCATATTAAAAACTGCTCTAGCAACTAAATAATCTAACATTAATACACAAGCCGGTCTCTAGAATCTTCACATTGCATGCTAAAATACTGCATGATGTTATGGGCATATATAAAGTAATAAAGAACCATGGCGGGTCTTTGCATTGGCACGCACACCGATAGTTCTAAAAAGTAAATACAGTACAGTGATCTCGCATGCAAACGGAAATTAAGAAACATGCAGGATAAGAAAATAGGAATTTAAAATTGTTACTGATTTGTTCAACTATCCCAATGGCACCTCCTCTCTTCTGGTTTTCCCCGAGGCTTACGACTCTTACCCCTCCCTTCTTTGTACAACACTTCATGATATTGATCTTATAATAGGGAGATATTTCGAGATTTAAATAAGAGCAAACCTTGCCTTCCCTATTTAAACACGCATACCGCCTTTTCTTAACATACAATTTGCTAAAGGAATACTAAAGCCGAGAAATTATTTTCGTTAACGAGAATGGCGTCAGCGTTTACCAACATTTAATACGATTCTAAAGTATGCATAGTGTTAACATCTATTACATAAGTGGTGTCCAACACGCGTCCCGCCGAGCCGTATCATTTGACTCGTTAAACGATATGTGTCACAGGGTGTCATGAGAGATAAGAATGGCTGTTCTGCCCTTGGGCCATCGAAAATGTCTTCATGTGGCCTTCAGGGTGTTTTGAGATTGAGACCCCTGTATCATTTAAGTTGCGTTAGATATTGAAAGTCGTTGACAATTGCTTGGATAAACACAGTCATTGCTATGTTGACACAGTTACTGTTCAACGTGCGACAATCTCTTTACGCTTTGGCTTTAGTCACCTGACTAAATCTACAGATAGCGTTAATATCATCAATCGTTTACACCTACAATGTAGACTATTACAGGGACCCAGAGTAGCCGAATGAAGCATATACGGATATTGACCACTGCCAGTTCAGCTCTGTCAGCGTAGGTTTGAGTCTCGGGCTCGACCAATGTGAATATTTTGGTAATACCTTCTAATGAGTCTTTGGTTCTTTCCGGGATTTCACCATTTAATATGGCTGCCATGTAAAGCCTATAGTGTGCTGAAAAATGACGATAAACCATATGACTACAGCAACAATGACAACAACAACAACAATAAGAACATGTATTGCATACAAATTAACACAACAAAATGATCCACACCTTGTTAATGGTACACCCATGTAATAGTTACAGACGCCAGCACATACTGTTTCAGAAATTTCAGAATATTCTTAAACAGAGATTTCAGATACTTAAACATGGATTTCACTATATAAATATCTCTTTGTTAAATGCTTAATTTTAATTATGAAACGAAAATTGCATTTGAAAGTTTTCAATCGCAGGTAAATATTTTATTTCGTGAGCCTTGAGATTAAACTTTGAAAGAATTAATAGAAAACTCGTGTATTATATTCATAAATGATCAATAACTACGACAACAGTACCGAATGCTTATGTGGAATGTTTCCTTTCCTCGACACAAATAAGAACTAATCGAGTCCGTCTCTGTCCGTACGCGCGATTTCGAATTAGCATACATTGTTATGTAAACGAATGTGGAAACTATATATTATATACGACTATTAACTTCCTGATGCGACTTTGTTTGAACGGCGTGCTTGTAATTATGTTATAACTGCTATTTTACTATTCAGGTAAATCATATTGTATAACATACAAAACAAATGTGTATTTAGAGTCCAAATCAGATACTCATACAATCACTTATGGCAAAATTTTTGTAACGATTTTCATCGTATAAATAAAATGACAACATTATTATCTTTCTTTTATATAGTGAATATTGCATATGGGAAACCAACTACCCAATCATCTACTTACATCGGTAACAAAGAATATGGCGACACACCAGGTTACCCATATAATGCTTCCTTAGCCGTTGACGGTAATACAGACACCAACTTTAAGAATGATGGATGTAGCCACACAGATATAAATAGTAACAGTGTTTGGTGGGAAGTGGATCTGCTGGATCTTTACAATGTTTTAAACATTACCATTTACCAAAGATCTGATGGTTTGTATAATTTGTTTTCATTGGGTAAAGTTGAGAGTGAGATACTAAGGTTGGATGGTTGTGTTGGATAAATTTTTGAAGGCATGTGAATTTAAAGATACTAGCGCATGCAACTGAAAAGCTTAAAGAGAACAAGTAAATTGCATAACCTAATTCGTATTTCGTACATATCTACGATTAAGATATTAAATCATGGACAAAATACCACTCACATGATTCTTGTAAAATATGTAAAATGTTGATTACACGTAACAATTGATTTTAGCCGCTACTTTGTTTTAAAAATCCTAAATAGGAAATTCAGCCCCAATTTCATGCCTAGGTTAGATTCTTTGAATCGAGATACTTTTTGATGAAAACTGAGGGCATATTGATTTCGCTGGAAAAATAAACATTAGGGAAAAATAAGTTTTAAATGAGTAGGTTTCGCTACAGATGTAGCAAAACAATACACCTGTCAGCTATTAATCAATGTATGATATACATTAAGTCTAAAGTATATATTTTAAACTCTCACAGTACAGAATATGTTGATTACGTTAATAATTTTAGGGAATCACATTATGATGTGAAACGAAACACACGACATAAAAATAAATCATTTCATGAAGTTAAATTTCGAAGAATTACTGCAAATCGGTTTGTTATAAAATAAAATAGTTGTAAATTGAGGGATTGTACTGTACAAAGTGTTATTCGAAAAGGCATATAATTTGTTAAATAGCAAAGCATAAATAACTACATGAACTAAAAAGACTCTTCACGAAATATTTCGTTAGCTATATGAAAGCATACGAATAAATAAGTTTAATATAGTTGTACAATTAATATTTAAAATTATATCTAACCTGATTGTACGAATGAGAGAGAGACAGACAGACACAGAGAGCCAGAAAGCCAAAAATACAGACAGACATAAAAAGAAGGGACGGAGAGAAGAGATACACTTGCACGTTATTCGTAGTTCAATATGGTGGTCCTCCAACTTTACAGGTGTCAATCCCAATAAATACTTTATCAGTGTACCGATATCATTACAGATACGCATACGAAATTATATATGCAAGATTTTTCTTGCATTCTTGTCAAACACAAGGTACGTTCTCGAGATGCCAAATATTGTGCTAAAATCTCACTCGATCGATAAAATACTATCTTAAAGAGGATTCAGGTGAACCAATACAAAAAATAGTCAACACCAATTAAAGTTGTATATGACGTTTCATGCCCTTCTGAAATTATTAACAACTTAACCCTACTCGTGCCTGTAGTTGTATATACAGGCGGCAGAATAACGCCATTCCCCATGTATGTATATATATATATATATATATATATATATATATATATAAACCGATGTGCTAGTTTTAAATGCGATTTGCAGGAATATTTATATGCGATCGCTGAATTCCCTGGCAGTAAGTAAACTGACCTAGTTGATCCGCTATCTCCCGCTGAAATAGGTGTGCTCTTCTGTGATTATTTGCTATTGCAGATCATAGCTGGGATATTGCCAAGTTTCGAACGAGATGGTACTCCGGCGGTTTATGCATGTTTGCATAAAAATATTGAAACTCTTGAAATAGAAACGCGAACAGTGTGTGAGCACTGCTTAGAAAAAAATTCGATACCGAATACTATCACACGTCGATAAATGTAGAATAATATGTTATAAAATATCGTAGCGGGAATAGAAAACAAGTCATGATTGACATACTGATCCAAATATCTGGTGAATTGCGTGTACAATATCTGTAGGGCAAACTCAGTAATTTTTTTTTTTATTTTTATGCTGCAGATATACGAATATGATGCGCATTAAATCGATGAAAGGCTACATTATACATACATTATGAGCATCAACCTCATGAAGTTAAGTCATGCTGTTGGAGACACAGCAATTGACTTAATGACGATAAAGTATATAAAAACTTATGATACTTTTCTGTCTGAGTATATGTTCATTATATAACTACAGCAATATATACCATAAGAGTTTTAATGGAAATGAAGAGCACGATTGGACATGTAATATATGTACTTTCACAAAAGTCGAATCTAATTCGTTCGAAGTGAGCGCGACCGAGTACATATTTGTAATACGTGACAGACACTTTTCGGCAGTTGTCCGTCTTTTCGTTTGTTAAATATGAAGTCACGTGCCAATGTATTACCTGTATGTACTGATAACAATTGCAACAATTGCACCCTCATTCGTCATCGACGTGGCAATCTCGGTGAAACCAAATCCATGTATGGCATAGGGATAGCGGTTATTCCTAATGGCACATTGATATTATCATTGTAGCGCTTGTTTCTATCCAGAAAAGTTGCGTGTTCGTCGATTTCATATCGCATCTTTGATTTAGGCAAGTTGACTTCATCACTTCGTCGCATGTTTCTGTAAAACAAATTGAGTACTTATTATTGTTATAACAACAATGATAGAGTTTGCGTATCATAACGCGACACCGGTGCGATAAGTATTGTAAATACTATCACGTATTTGTAAAAGTTATTTCTGTTCCCTCTGAAAAATATTCTGAAGAGATCTATTTCCAGTTAAAGTTCATCGCAATTTGATTCATACTCTGAAACATTTTCGACACCTTAGGCAAAAATCGTAAAATCTCGATTTTATGTGGACAACATGCTAATCCGGAAAATTGCAGTCAAAGTAGGAGTGTCACTTACTATAGAGGGACGAAAATTATTATCTATCATTATCTCAAACGTTCCAAACAAAATGAACGTGAAGATTTGACTGTATCGGTTACGGCAACATTGATCATATTTCCATACTGATGTTCGCCATTGTAAACTTCAGTCAGTTGTGATATTACTTCTTTGAGATCTCTGCGCAGTAAGGCAAGTTTCTTCGAACACATTGTTTCTATATGATCCAGTCATAGTTTTGATGATGTCAATCACCATGTTAGCCTCTGACAGTTTAGGCTTGGAAATCATAGATTTTAAAAGAAACCAAAACGAAACTGCGATTTCGTTGAGATCACGGTACTTATTCGCAAATTGACAATTTGCTACTATAGAGCTCTCACACGAGTACATCCTTTTTAGTTCACCCGTCTTTTTGTCGCTGAAATTCGCACATTTGTTCGGATGAATTTCAAGACACACAAGAGACTCTAATTTTATAAATATAATTGATGACAGAAGATATTCCCGAGGTTGATCCTATGAATCGTTCGATGATATCTGTGAACTATAAGTTGTTGATTTTCAGCTCACCAAATCGATTATGACTGACAAAAGCAAACGATCTCACCCAGATTCAAACAAAAGTCATTACATCGACCAAGTCTCCTTAGACCCGGGATCTTGAATGTATCGATCTTGGCAACAATAAAGCTCGCTTGCTTTGTTTTTGTTCATCGTCCATTAATGTTAACTTTCATATATTCTTCATCATCGCAGTTATTAAGTCTTCACTAATGACATCCGTTTAAAACACTTTAAATCATTCACGATAATTTTGTATCAAAATAGATATTTCTTGCCGCTGATACTTTGAGATTCAGAATATATTCCCGAGATCCGTGATAACCTTGGCAAGCGTAATCCCGAGTGGTAGAGTGGTCTAAAGCGCTTTCCGTTACGGATGACTGCCATCTCACCTCTGTCTGCGTGAATTCGAGTCTAGGATTCGGCCAATTAGTTATGTGCGAAAGCTTGGCAGTAGCTTCTCGTGGGTTGGTGGTTCTTTCCGGGGGTTTCCCGGGGTTCTTCCTCCACCAATATTTCTGGCCGCCATGTATACCCTATCGTGTGCTGAAAGATGCGTTAAACCCTACAACAACAACAATAACAACATTGGTAAGCACCAGTCATGGACCATCACCGCTGCCGTAATCAATGCTGCATTTTACCAGTTCGAGTAACGTCTTTGTCACAAGGCATCGTTGATGCATGCCTTTGAGACGTTATCCATCGATGATGTATCTCTCATTGATGATAGGGGTGATTACCGAACTGATAACAAATAAGCGAATGTTAGTTCCGTCCGCGCGTCGCAACGACGGTCGTTTGTTGTAAACATTGATCACGTGGCCTCAGTATATGCAAATCTTGTATCACTAATTGTATCTTATTTTTTCTTCTGCCGAATATACGTTCAAGGCCAGGTCGTCTATAGTCATAGGTGTTCTATCCACGACCACGTTAACAGCAGGTTAATTTTACAAGCGTCATTGCCATAAATATAGCGGTACATATTACTAGCACACGATTACTTCGCGGCATTATATAACCTTTATTTTGTATGATTAATTATGCAAAGGTCACTGATGTACAATTTTACCATACGTATTTAGCCACACAGAACGATGAGATGTCCATTGCTATATATCAGCCACAACTGCAGTATGGACCTTGCATTGATAGTGCATTGTAGATAAACATGGTTTGTTGGACAAATCAAAATCAACTCTCACAAGGACATGAGGGACTAAACGGTATATAATATATCATTTCGCGACACTACCTCTTAGCGACTACTGAAAACACCCATGATCGCATTACACGTCGTATTGATCGCGATCGTCGATGTAATAATTATAATATAGCATTAAATATCGTGGATGAATTATTGTGAAGTAGTTTCTGATACACGAATCTACTCTCGCTATCCAGTATCATACCACTATCTTCACACCGGAAACCATGATGCCATGCCAGCTCGGACAGCTTTGAGGACTCGCCAAAATCATCTACGTATCCCTTGATAGATGGTTCCATGGCAGAATATAAAGTTGCATCGTGGACGCTGATGGCACTTTCTGATTCTTTGTGCGTGATTGGTTTATTTATACCTCTGAAATGCATCATTAACTGCCTCGATTTCATAAACGCGGGTGGATATGCTTACCAGGTACTTATTGAGACAGCCTTCGAGTTTAGAATTTCAAGACAACACGGGCGAATTCTTGCGGAAAATCTCGGAACAATGTATCTTTGGCCACACCGGCTTATAATGAGAGTCGAAACTTACTTTCAAAATCAGGTGTAATCGTGCTCAGGATAAAATTGTGATTAAACTCGTGATTATGTTATCGACCATGCGTCGCCTGCTAGCGTTACTATATGTGGGTAATGATCTGAACATATTTTAGTATAGTACACGTCATTCATCAAATTGTACATCAATGTGACATACACCTATGACAACACCACGCAGTAATCGTGGGCGAGACAATGTTGCTTTGTTGACGATATCCGCGGATTCGATGACGGTGCGAAGGTATCCAATTCATGATTCCATCCTGTAAACGTCGCTGATCGAGTGATCGTGACAATTTATAGGTAGCGTTGATTGTTTGGTGTGGTAATCCAATTCCAGTTGCCATCTCCTTGACGGTGGTTGGAGAATAGTCGACTGTGGTAAGATCTTCTGTAGGTGCAGCTGTACTGACTAATCTTTTAATCTATAATCTGGATCCTCACGAATTTTAAATAATTCCATCTTACCTATCTAATAATCAAAGTTTCTAGTATGTGCTGCTTGTTTTAAATGATCATAAACTACTGACTCTGCTGGGGCCCCGTGTGGCCGAGTGGAAAAGCGCTCTTCGTTAGGCATCACTACCATCTAACATCTGTCTGCATGGGTTCGAGTTTCAGATTCGGCTTATGTGGGTTTGAGAAAAAGCTTGCCAGTAGCTTTGCGTGGGTCGGTTGTTCTTTCGAGGGTTTTCCCGGACTCTTCTTCCACCATTAATACTGTCTGCCATGTATAGCCTATCATGTGCAGGAAATGGTGCTAAAACTCTACAACAACATCAACAACGGGTTCTGCTTTTATCATCTCTGCCTTATTTCGTTAAACCTACTGAGGGGCTCAAGCACTGCAATCAACAGATGACAAATAACATATTGACATAAACTGCTTGAAGTTTGTCATAAATAGCTGCTCTTGCCACTTTTGACATCTTTCTTTTAGATGGAATATCACCTGCGTTTCTGCTAATATATGTTTCCACCCTTTACCTAATTTTGAATGATATAGGTGAGGGACTAAAATGTCAAAGATGTGTATTTGATGTGGCTTTCACAGTTATTCGTTAATGCCGTCTATAATTGAAATTCGTATGAAGTCGACTTGGATACAACATACATTCCTTGGGAAAGTTTGGAATACTCATACTTTGATTTTAAATGCAATATGATATCCGTTTTCTGTCTTAGTTTTTCTTTGGCGCGAACACATCATATACTCGCTAGTAATGATTTCCTTTATCATGTTAGCATTAGTGTGGAATACGTCTGTGATGTTGCGTTTCGGTTCCATATTTATTTGACAACTAGTTTCCTACGATACTGACACGCACGTGGTTGATCCAGATCATGCCAAAACCACATAGTGAGGTGAACAATCTTGCCAATTAAACACAGATGAATTACGAAAATCTTTGAAACTGCCCATTTAAATGATATAATCCGACTTTCATTCATGACATGCCCGAATCGCTTCAAATAAGTTTGATATTCACTTTTACCAGGAACGTAGCATTATCACGCACAGCCATGTTGTCACTAATAACCTCATCGACGCTATAGTGTGTGAAGAGACTGTCATGCCGTATTCTAAATAAAATTGCTCGACATCCTTCATGAAATGTTCGGATGTAGCCTCCAGTGACTTTTTCTTTCCTATGGACAATTGGATTCTGACATAATTGCGAAAGAGATATTGATGATTTTTAAGACCTTCAATAAACCTGCTGCAACTCCGCTTAAGTCTTTTTAAGCCGAAGTTAACTTAATATTTGTCCTCGATTTCGTTGTTAAAATGGTTGAGCAGCGCTATTTCAGTAATCAACCACCTGGTTTAGTCCTCACATAAATAATGTACACTATTTCATATACAGGTTGCACAATATTGTAGTAATGTTTATTGCTATCGATTAATCTGCCTGGAAATGATGACTTTCATAATACAATAACTTTTACTCCTCAAAGGGCCCCGAGAGGCTGAGTGGTCAAAGCGCTGTTCGTTACGGATCACTGCCATCACACCTCTGTCTGCGTGGGTTCGAGTCTAAGATTCGGCTAATGTAGTTATGTGCGAAAGCTTGCCAGTAGCTTCTCGTGGGTCGGTGGTTCTTTCCGGGAGTTTTCCCGTGTTCATCCTCTACCAATAATACAGACCGCCATGTATAGCCTATCGTGTGCTAAAAAATGGCGTTAAACTCTATAACGACTTTTATACTTCAACAATTTCCTTGGCGTATACGATCAAATTTATGTATGCTCACCAAATAGCCGCTGGAATTGTGGTGTAATATAATCGTCAGCCGGGGTCACCGATTTTGGCGTGTAATTGATTGATAATATTACTCGCACGTGCTTTCATTCATGCGTGCACACCATGCAATGGAATAGGCTTGGAATCTAAGATAGTGAGTTATATCTTCATTGGAACTGTCTTTTTTATCCTGTTTTTCAACCTGCCACTTTTTACAGACTTATTAAGACAGGTTTTAATTGGCATCAAGGGGTTAATAATGACATTCATTAAATGCAGCTCGGTCAAACACAGATGTGAACATATTTGATGGTAACATTTACTCTAAATCAAGGCGACCCACATGGGTTTGCATCAGTAGTAGCAGTGTCTATTTTACATTTTAGAACCCTCCGAGTGGCAGATCGGCTAATGTGGATATCTGAGAAAGTTTGCGGGTAGCGTCTCGTTGGTCGTTGGTTGTTTCGGGTTTTTTTCCGGGTTCTTCCTCCACCATTAATATTGGCCGCCACGTATATCATATCGTGTGCTGAAAGATGGCGTTAAACCCTACAATAACTACAACAACAATATAGACGTTGTTTGCGACCTCCATACGATTTACAGTGTTTCTTCACACATACCTGATGTTTTACTACCACCCTGACTAAAACAGTAGCCATATATTCAAGGATAATAATTTACTAATTGATGATTACATCACTAGCTGTGTCCTATTAATACTTGTCAAATGATCCTACCTGCTTCTTTGAAGGCCGATCTCCAGTACCCTCAATACATTATCGAGTTCCGTCGATCACCTATGCCAATAGTTCAATTGTCTCAGCGGTTATTTGCGTGGCTTTTGAAAGTTTCTTCACCTCCGTTACGTTTTCGCTCGTGGGCTTTTAGAATGGTGAAAACATGTGCCTAAATCCGTACATGATGTCTACCTACGCAGTCTCCAAATATGTACTGTTACATGTTTAGGCTCTTACATGACCTAACAGAAAAAGGTGAAGAAAACAAGCTTTGTAAAATTTAACACATACTTTATTTCCTTAAAAAACAAGGTAAACATGAGACAAAAGAACGAATCAAATCCGAATTTGTACCAAGAATTACGAAAAAGAAGATCTAATATTAAAAGGTCCTACATTAATCTGAGTTCGAGTCCCGATACAATACAATGTCGATGACGATTGTATCAACTGTCAATGTGCCTTTGAGTCAATTGTGCATTGTTCAATAACAGACAAAATTAATCCAGTTATGAATTCTTAATAAATTTCATAAAGGTCTGTGTCAAAGAATTCTGTATTAGAATTTACATATTTCGAAGGAACCGCTCCGGTGGCCTAGTGGTTAGAGCGTAGGTTTGATCTCCGGCCGAGTCATACTAACGACTTACATAAATGGTACTAACAGCTGCCTCGCTTGACGCTCAGCATTAAGAGGTTAGTGTTAGGACTGGTCGGCCTTGTGTCAGGATAATGTGACTGGGTGAGACATCATGCTACATGTCTGCGGCATGAAGTCTCAGTGCTAGACATCACTATAGACATCACTATAAACTGCCTCACTGCAGACATCGTAGCGATATGACTGAAAAATTGTTAAGCTACGTTAAAAATCCTAATCAAACAAACAAAAAATATTTCGAAGGATAATAATCACTTCTATTCCACAAAATAAAATTTCAACTCAAACTGCTCACAATAAAACAACTTCACTAGTCAATGGTTTAGGGTCCATCTGCCCAAATTATATCCAGCATTGTACATGCCTGACATTGCGTACTCCCACTCCCAGTATAGCTTTAAGTCATACCACTTGTTCTGACTCTGAGACAGAATAACAAAATGTAAATAATACAGTTGCTTACCAGACCACATACCGTTTCTGAATCAGTGTCAGCAACTAGTCATAGTGTTTATATTTTATAACAGTCAGGTCAAACAGAACTGAATTTAATTTCTGAACACAATGTCAAATCCAGTAGTCTAAATTGTTTTATAATATAATGTGATGGACTAAAAAATGTAAAACTAGCAATCAAATGATTAAAATACTATATATATATATATATATATATATATATATATATATATATATATATATATATATATATATATATATATATATATATATATATATATATATATATTGTATACTCTTTTCCAGGTAATACAAATTGGCTGAGTTGCTTTGTTACAAAAGGCAAATTGAGCAATGACAGCTTCTTTATAATTAATAACCCTAACTCAAACATGACTGGGACAATTACAATACCTGTTAATACGAATTTGAAATTTAAGGGAATCAGAATAGAGCTTACTAAGGAGACGAATGAGCGTGCTGCCATATGCCTCTGTGAAGTAGAAGTACTGGCTGGTATGTGTCTTCTTTCTTTCTCTTTTTTATTTATCTGGTAAATATAGTTGAATTGTTTCTGATGGACAACAATATAGCTTACAAAACGTCGACTAGTACAGTCAAATTGTACTGTTTCGTACGATGTATAACATTTGATTCGGGTAAATTTCCTTGTATAAGGTCTTGTTATATCTTGCAACTGTCAGCTCTTGCATCATTTAAATGATAACAGCATATTTACCGAGTTTTGTCCACGTTATGGGTGACCGAGCCCTCCTACATCTACTCAAAATTGACTCCTTTAGAGAGACCGGTTGTAGAGAGTGCTCGAAAGACACTCACATATTTTTCTAGTCCTAGTATGTGGAAAATATGTATAGTTTATGTGAAGGAATTTGGCCAGCTGTGTACTCAATATCAAAACAATTCATTTGAACCTCAATTTGATTGGAGACTACAAACTACGATGGGCTTGAAATTTTCAAACAACTAGTTGCTGTATATGGAAAGAACTCTTGAGATAATGTTAGTGATATTGTTATAGACGATGAAAAGAGAATAATCTTCATGACGTAAACTGAATCTATGTTATTTAATCTGAAAAGAGAATATAACCAAGGTTTAATAGAAAACAAATAGATAGCACAAACAGTGCGACCAAGACTTTACAAACGGACACTTTTCATTTTTTTTTAAACATGAACATAAAAGCGAATTAAAGAGACACTTCATATCTGAATAATCGGGAAGCGCATACAGATATATTTTACTAAATACAGTTTGATACCGTATCAGTCTTTTGTTATTGCCCCAAGTAAAGAAGAGAATTGGCTTTTAACAACAACAAAATTAAGTTATCATTGCTCAGAATCACTCAACCTAACACATGTTTCTGGTGGTACGATGAGTTACAGGAACACTGAAAAATATTCATATTGTGGTTATGTTAATTGAATAGTACAATTTTGTAAACATAGCTTAATGGAGCTTATACGTATGTAATGTTGCACATAATATATAAACAAGCAAATAAAAAATAAACGCATCTGATAAACCTGTTGCAAAGTTGTGGATAGAGGTAATTTAACTGCATGTATGACAGTATGGGAATACGAAACTTTATAATCAGTACAGCATATTAGGTTAATGGAAATGTAACATTGCTGGTGGGTGTGTTGAAAATGGGAATTAACCAATATATCTGGCATTATTTTAACCAAGCTAATTTGACATTATGGATTGGCAGGGTAATCTATAGGACTGTAACTCTCTTGACTACTTTGAGCACAATGCAAATTTCACATTCCGGAACATTTCCAGTCCCTTCTTGGAGGTGTAAGAAGTTCACATTGTGGGTCACGCTGAGAATCGACCTATTTGACATCTAACATTGAATACACCACATAATCATACTAGAAAGTAGCCATCACCGCTGATTACATAAACATGTACAGAACAATACACAATCACGCCAAACAGTACCTGATCAAACATTAAAGACAAACTGCGAATATTACCATAATATCTAGCTGAAGAAAAATCCAATCCAATAACCAATGCACAACCATTATTTCGAACTACTGGTAGTATCAACCATTTAAATAATCAAGATGACTGACATTACGCTTAAATTATGAACATTGTTCTAATCTGATGCATTTTCAATCACTTACTAAATAAAAAGTCTCATACATATCCATGCATATGAGCGATGTTCAAAGTCTTACTAAAATTACCGAACTTGCCTTGCACAAAATTAGCTGAGGCTGATATCTCTATTGCCCGGAAAGGCCCAACATGTAAAACATTCCGAAATTGAAAAGAATCAGCAAAATCATTACTATTATAATAAATTGGCATTGACTAAATCAATACTAAAATTCGAAAAGTGATGACGAGTTTATAAAGGCACATCGTTAAAGTTTTATCAATTAAAGTGATATTGACTTCACGGCAATTCTAATAAAAGGAAATTAAACATGTTACAAAAATATAAATTTGAAATAATTTGAATTGCCATAAATAACAAGGAGTGCTTCATAATCATAGATACAACATGACGAAAACATATTTTTATTGGCAGAAAAATGCAATATAGTTCTAAAAGAATTAGCAGATCATAATAAATAAAACACTAATGTTAATATTTAAAAAATGCAGCATAAAGAAATAATTTTTAAATTACTTAAAAGTGGTAGGCTGGTAATGCTAAGCCTTCTCGAGTAAATCGTCAGATAATATAACTTCCTAACAGGGTCGCTAAGTATCTCAGTTTAGCGAATATGTTGATCTTCGTGCATAAAAGTATGGAGTACTGTAGGATTTGTATTTACTATAGAAGCAGGGTCGATTTTAGTTAACATGTTTAGATGTGCAATGGGTCATCACTTGAAATATATTATTTACCCTTTCCAACGTTTCCAAACTACATTCTGTCACTGTTAGTGTCTCAGTTACTTAGTTAATTGATTTTATATCATCCTCATTCTTACCTGCGAATACCAATATTTAACTTCGGTCAAATATTTATATAAGCCACATTTCAAACAACAATCAGAAAGAATATAAACCGCTCAGGTTGCATAATGGTTAGAGCATCAGTCACATTAAAAGAAGGTAGTGGGTTCAATCCCCGGATGAGTCAGACCAAAGACTTGCAAAAATGGTACTAACATCTGTCTCGCTTGGAGCTCAGCATTAAGATGTTAATATTATGACTGGTTGGCCTGGTGTCAGGATAATCGACAGTGTGGGACATCATACTACATATCTGCGGCAAAATGCCACAGTGGTGCTAGACATTGCTATAACACTGTCTCACTGCAGAGATTGTAGCGATATGACAGAAAACGTGTTAAAGCCACGTTAAAACTCCTAATCAATCACATACTCACCTATAGGATATTCTTTCCACTCGTTATTTTAAATTTTGTTTTTTGAAAAGGGTTAAATTATTGGCATCTAAAATCATGGCTACATTAAAGTCTCTTTCAATGTAAATATACTTTTTTGTGACACCATAACTATATTTAACTGGTTGAACATCTTGCTTTACTGTCCACATACAGGTAAAGATTTATTGCAAGAATATGTTGTTTTCCGGTGTGCTAACTGTATTCAATATATTAATGCTGACATCTAATAATTACATGAAGACCAAACAAAAAAAAAACCTGAACACATATAAACCAAAACCAAAAAAAGGTTAATGGAGGTAAGTAACATTGGGAGAAATACTTGGTTATAAACTTGTGCAATGAATGTTCAACACATAAACATTGAATATAGTATGTTCTGCTTCTCCAAGATGTAAAGCAACATATAGACGTATACTGCGAATAGATTGCTTAATATATATATATATATATATATATATATATATATATATATAATGAGGATACATATTGTTGACTATTATCACCTGGAACAGACATTATGTTGTATCAACTTCTTCCAGCTTATGGCGGTATCATTAGAAATATTAGCCACATAATCATGCGTCTCTTGCCATGACTGGAACTTAGTAACGTTATGTGACTCATTATTCGTATGTATCTTCATTACTGCAGCACCAAATCATTATCAAGGACATAGACTGATCATGATCTTGACTTAAGGTTTCGTTTCTTATGCAAATATGGTTCAAATAAATATGACTGACGGTTTTAATGTCGTTCCAAAATGGCAACATGAAAATAGTTAATATTGTCAAAAAAACTCACATACGTCTATAATTTCGTTTATCTTTTCGTTTATATTGCATAATTGGAAATACATAATACAACACTTTTAATAATGATACTGATTAATTATCGTTTTGTAAACTATCCAGTCGTATCATGAATGTTTTCGATTCCTATTAATTCGATTTGCATTATGTGTTTACCATAAATAAAATCGGTACCATATATCTAAAAGGTATTTATTGACATTGGGCATGGCTCTTTTGTAAAGTTTTCATTACTTGCATATAATTTCATTTATAAGAACATAATTAGTTAGCACTATTTCCATATATTTAGCTGAATTTGTAATTATGTATATGCCAAAAGACTATATATTTATGTCTGTTTGTTAGCTTCAATGAAATCATCAACTCGATTACAGCATTCAAAAGAGGTCTCAAGAACCAATTACATTGAACATTGAACCGGCGCTATCATATATTTGTGAAGTTACTCGTTATATTTGTTTAGACTTTTTCAACCATTTTCCCAGCCCACTTGATTTTGATATTGACATAATGTATCTGTTTTTGAAAGCTACTTGACTTTAAATTCATATTGTTTAAAGTCACAGAAACCGGACATTCACTTTGCTTTGGAGTGCGTTGTTTCGAGTCACACACCCAAAAGACAAACATTGTATCAGAGTAAATTTATGACGCGTACCTAACAATGTAACATCATACATTACGTTTAAGCATATAATACAAGATTAATTTAAATGGTTTTTATTTTAAGATTCACATATTTGTTTTGGATGTAGGAAAACATTTATTTACAAGTGTTCAGTTGTTAAATGCTAAATTTTACTGCTGTCATTTATATTTGGGGATTACCACCTACATAAATCATTAGATACAATACAAATGCAATTGTATCCAATTATCAAATAAACGTTGTGTTTTGTCTCTGGGCATAGTCTAAACGTCAAATGATAAAGGTAACTGTTAAACGTAACAGTGGTTCATAATGCCATCAAGCTTTTCATATCATTGACACTCAAATAAAATAGCATCTTGAAACGATTTGCGATGCTTGGAATAAAATCGATTATGCGGGAGTGGGCGATATTACTGATATTTAATACATGTCGGCTATAATACTCAAGTGAGTAGTCTATCACATGTTATCGAAAGATCATAATTTGTCTAGAGTAAATATGAAATACTTTCTACAGTGTTATTGCATGCTGAAACACACATACACACACACGCAGACACGCACACACACGCACACACACGTACACACACGTACACACACACACACACACACACACACACACATATATATATATATATATATATATATATATATATATATATATATATATATATATATATATATATATTAACATGCTATATTCCCAACGGTTTGCCACAAAAGTCAGATAACAATCAAGTATTCATTGGACAGTAGACGGAGAACTACAGAGAAACAAACACACAAACAGTACGTGGACGATTTCCTTTAACACGACTACTGAGACCTATGATACAACGAATGTAACATGATTTGTTTCGTTTTTTACTATCCACTGGCAATATTAAGAAACAATTGTTTATTATAGTGTAAATGGAATCTTACGCCCATATGAAGATATAAGGGTGTTACAAGCAAGTTGACTTCGCAACATATCAGAACGCAACGATAGGAATCAAGGTAAAACGTGATATAGGAAATAATAATTGAAAATATATATGCAAATATTACAATGCTAACTATTAGTGAAATATTTAAATAATAATTAAGGGAGAAGTGTGTAATCATTGCCACAATGTGTACAGCAATTCTAATTTGTATGTATTCTACAGAAATAAATGTAGCAGAGAAGAAACTAGCTAAACAGTCATCGATTTACAAGGAAATAAGCACAAGTTTTACTGCATCGTTGGCTGTAGACGGAAACACTAACACAAACTTTGCTGAGAAAAGTTGCAGCTGCACAAACCCAGGTGACTTTAACCCATGGTGGAGCGTTGACCTGCAGGCTGTCTATTTTGTTATCGGTATTAGGATTTACCAACGAATGGATGGTAAGTATTTTAATTGCATCCAACAGCTGTTTGTGTCATTTTAAAAGCTTTACCGTTGAACAGGTGTATTTGTAGAATGGATTATAATTGTTTTAGCACGGCATACAAAGCATGAATATTATAATTATGTTTGCTTATATATGCATTGTTTTAATTTGGGGTATCCGGATGACCTAGTGATTCTTTCAGAAGCCAATGTTCTAGATCTTCAATGAAATTTTAAAAATTTGAATTATAATAATGGACGGCACTACGGCTACACAAATCTAGTTCTTAACACCCTCGGCAAATCAATTGTTAGTCACGCAAAGGTTGTTATGACATATTGTTTGTGATATGTAGCTTATATTGTTAGTTAAAGTAATCCCAAGACTATAATCAACAAATGAATCTAAAATGTCTGATTTTATTTGCCAGTTTCAAAAATTCATAGGGAATTAGTAATTCTTGCAACAGATTATCCATATATTATCAACTCTCATCCTCGATAGCCCGTAAATATTCTGTAAGGAAGATTAGTATATTTTGTTCATCTAGCTATAAACAGCTGCACAAATAGAACTTTAGTTATAAAAATAATCATTTTTAGTTTCCTCAGACTGGACGGTGCACCCATTGTTGTTTCGACCTAAATTCTCCTTATTGCACCAATAATTCTCCAGTACAAAACTTACATATACTGGTACGTATATTTGATTTAAGTCATTTATTTTTATTTTAATTCTGTGTTTGTCAGATTCAAATTTGACATTTTAAGTTTAAGATTCATTCATTAGGATATATTTTTTACAAAAGTGCGATGACCTGTACACACCAGATGTATCGGGAGTTTGTTTATTATGTTTTCATTTGATTCATGATCCAATACTCGATGATTTGGAAAGCATTATACAATGAGTAAATATGGTATGATATATTCACTCAAACGGAGATTTTTCTAGACGACTGGTATTGCCATTTATTATGCAAGGACACGGTACATTAATTGTGCTTGGAATTGTCAGTGAGTTTTTTCTCTGCCAATACAATCTCGAGAAAGGCAGTGGTAACTGTTTCGTCGTTGATAATTTGAAGCATTCGAGCATCAATATGATCCAGATTTTCAGCTTCAGTAATACTGCAAATAACACCATCAACCAAACACATAGTTGCACTTCATAATCGACGTTTGTTTTCTTGGTGATTTCATATTAAGGCTCTTACTAATCTTTAATTATTTCGTTCACTTTGGTAACATTGAGGTACCATCGAAGATCTTATAAAAGCAACATAATATATTGCAGTAGCATTGCTCAAGAGGCAGACCTTGTCAGGATTCATCGCGTCCAGGTGCAAAACGCACGTGCACTTCTAACCATGTAAGCTCTTTACTGGTACAACTGTCATAAAGTTATGGAAAATCTCTTGGTATTGAATATTTACTCTCTGACAGTTTTAAGTTTCCATCGTTTTAGCACATTATTTATTTAAAACATATCGATCAGTCATATATCCTTTGCACCGAATGATTGCAATCTTTGTCCAATGACTGTTTCATCGACAGGTCAGTTCTTATTGAAAACATATTTGTCTTTGAACGTAACCGGGATGGACACAGCAGTGAATACAACGTCGCAATCGTAGATACAATTCCGGTAAGCGCCCGATCACGTAAATGGTAGTCAAGTCTACCAATAATCGTACTAAATAGAGAAAAAGAAGATGTCACACCTACTACTCGATTGATAGAACTTAATGTGATTCGACAAAAGAAACTGTCACTGTTACCCAGAAAATTATATCAATGAAGGTATCCTTTCAATAGCTGTTATGCAAGTGTGTTCTGTAAGCACTAGAAGTTAGAAGTTTGCAATGCCGTGCTATTGATCCCTTATGGCATGTCAATACGTCAACTATATCAGAACAAATTGATACTTCAATATTTCCAACACATTGCTGACTCTGACCATTACAGGGTGGGCGACAGTAATTGCAATTCGTTCTGGTCGTCCAAATCTGTTTTGACTGCAAAATGTATCGCGATAGTATGTCATCTGTACGTTGATTAGTAACATCATGATTTTCAAACGATTATGTAGTGATTCCTTAGTGGACTATCCACTGTTTAACATCAAGTGGGCCAATATCAGTTTAGTCCATCCAATCTGGTCGGCGATGTTTTTGACTTTATCATGTCTGTATTTTGCTCGAATTTATGTTGATCTCAAAGAAAACACGTATAGTTCCTGTTTTATATCTTCTTTACCTAATCTTGCAACACCTTTTGATCTCTTTATACTTTCAAGAAAGAGTGGTTCAATTACAATGAACTACAATTTAGGACGCAATGCAGCGTAGGCGTCGACTTTCTTCCCTATGCATTGGTGTTTGAACTTACCAATAACATTTCTAATCGTGCTCCTCAAAGACTTATATTCTTACGGACAATCAGTAGCTTCAAATTCATTGACTAAACAAGGGTGTACAATCCAATGAGATATTGCTGGTGGTGATACGCTTCATCAGTGAATCGTTATAAGTTTAGGGAAGTTTGTTCCGATTCTCATAAACACTATTGATCATATCATAGGAATCCTCATACAAGAGAAGTTTTGACAAGTGCAACGCAGACTAACTGACTTAAATTGTTTCTGTCAGCTTGAAAGTTCGATTGTAACTGTTAATATCAACAATTCCACCGTCAAAGATCTTTCTGGGCGTATGGACTGGATTGGACATAAGTATGATGAAGTACTGCTTACAATCATCTGAGTCCTTAAGTTTTAGATACGTATTCATATGGATATACGCTCCAATCCAATTCAAGCACTCAAATGATCTTGGTGTTAAACAAACCCACTTGCGAATAGGATTAAGGACATTGCAACCGGAACATCTTATTTTCTTGGCGGAAGTAACCGCTCCTGTACAGCTTTAGTAATAGGTGGCTGCGGCAAACTCGGTAATGTTATCGCCTGTGATAACCAAGTTAGCGAATCAATAGAGCTATTGCATTTCGCTTTTACATCTTGCGATTTAAAAAAACAACTCATCGAGTCCTCACCAAGATTGAACAGTGTCTCAGTTTTCTCGTCACATAAAACTGATGTAACAAAATCCGCATGGTGACTCTTTAGTGGCTTATGCTGTTTTGTTGTTGTTTTTGCATATGGAGTTGGACGCCATAGCGTCGAATAGGAACATTAAAATATCCAACACACACGTGATTGATATAAAGAAGCTTCATGTGTGTTTGCACAGAACTAAATGTGAGATTATTTATACCTCGTTTTGGCATTAAAACCCCTGGGAAAATTGATTGTAAAAACAACTGTTTTCGTAATCAATATGATACCAATACGGTTTTAAGGGCTGTTAACGCCGGGATGGATGTGGAAGATAAGCATACATTTTTTATGGAAACTACCAAAAGCTTGAATATGATACAGCCTCTGACAACCATATCCATATTCAGGCCTTCTCGAGTGGCTTAACGAAGTTCTGAGGAACTTGTTCAAACGGTCTGGAGAATGGATTACAGGAGAGTTTATGGCGCCTCAAAACGCTTGGGGAAGACCGTGAACGTTAACCATGGGTGTTCGGACATATAGGAGAATGTAAAGTCTGATTTCAAACCTTCGATACCTTGCGACTATACCCTCTCATGAGAAAGGCTAACGAGTAAATCCTAAGAAAAATGCAGAAAAGGAGCCTGTATTGCAACTTGGCATTGTTTTCAGTGTCATCTCGGCAATTCCTGCGACGATAATGGTGCCATAACGAATTGTCTTGTCCATTCCTTTGGATCCATCTACTGCTTGGAGAGGGATAATCAAATGCATGGGCAACAACTGATTTTTCGTATCGCCCTGACCAGGTGTGCGCTATCGAGAGGACACTCCAGCTGGAAGCAGCAATTTACCGGTTAGACGTCATCGCTCAATTACCGTAGATTCAGACGCCACGGATTCTTTCCTACGGTAGGAGAGACCAAAAGATCTCAATGGAAAACTACTGCCGCCACAAGCAGGGCAGCCCACATACAATAAGATTTCGTCCAGCCACAGTTCATCTGCCTTACATGGTGCGTTTGGTGTACGTTAAACGAGAACCTAACAAATCGGACTACAACTATTGCAAAAAGAAACAAAAATCTGATGCAGACTTTCTACATTAGATGTCATTTTAATACAAGTCTGACAATCTCACTAAAGATTTAAAAAAAAAATTAAAAAACTACGGGAATTCAAATTTAAAACGGAAGTTTTCTGAAAATAATTTCGAGCCAAATTCTAATTGATCCTTATTTCGGACGAGCGACCAATTTCTTTGTTACGTGCTTAGGCTCGAATAAACAGTAACATGGAAAGAGTGAAAATAACAAGCTTATAAAAATTTAATAAACAGTTTATTGAGGACACATATTTTCCAGAAAAGAAAAAAATAAACTTACGGTTTTAAGAATCAATTCCAAAATTAATCCAAAAATGATTCAAAATATTATCCACTAGAGAAATTGCAAAAATCCTAGTAATAAAATGTCCAAATAATTCCTAGTTCGAATCCCGGCAAAGTATCCAAGATGGAAGACGATGTCACTTGATGAAGTCAGTTCTTGGTAATAAAATTCTATGAGCACAATTCTTTTCCAGATAAATAACAAAATAAGTCCTCTTGAATCCAAACGAATTGAATTTAATTTCCTATACAAGGTAACTCAAAATGACAAAACGTAATATTCTAACAGCCCACGTTCTACTAAATAGTTCTCTCCAAAACATCATTTATATACCTTTTTTACGTAAACAAAGAAGGGGTCACATGATCTTCTAGAATCTTTAGAAAAATATACGTTCAAAAAATCTCGTGCACACCGTATGACCCAGATGAGAATCAATTATTTTTACTCTCAAGAACTAAAAATAGAAAGGTGTTTATAACAAAGCTCAATACTGTCCTTGGAATCAACCAATCATTTTAAAAGTTTGTTTACAACTCTGAAGCCAGGTCAGAAATGAGGTCAACATCTGATGTTTATTCGTAAAGTACATGTCATCTCTCCCAATGAATGAATCTTAAACTTAAAATGTCAAATTTGAATCTGACAAACAAACAATTATATAAAAATGAATGACTTAAATCAAATATACGTAACAAAACAATGCAGCCTGGCATTGATGTACTTAAAAATTGGATCAGCTTAGTGTATGATCTAATGCTCCAATCAGCCTAGCACCAATTTTACTCGAGCTGGGATTGATCCAGAATAAACAGTAATGCTGGAATCAGCCTAGTATAGATTGAGAGTATTTTACATTGAACGGGAATACACTGTAATGCTGGAATCTGCCTAGAACTGATTGTTTATCAGTCTTTCATACTGAGTTTGGATCAACCTAGCACTATTTCTAGCTGAATTGGCTTCACCCCTCAGCCCTGAATACACCGTCATGGCATGTTTCATTTCAAAATTTAAAATACAATTTTTAAATAGAAAATATAAACATAAGACATAAGAATATTTTGTTCATGCTGGATCAACCTACCCCTATGCGGCAAATATGGGATCAAGTCAGAATACACTATGCGAGAATCATCCCAGAATATACTTTGCTAAGATCAGCCAATAATACTTAACGTAAGCTTGGTTCATCCCAAAATCCACTTGGATGCTGCGATTAGCCAAGCAAAGACTATACTTTAGCTGGGATATGCCAAAAATTCACCTCTAACAAGCTATGGTAGAATGTACGATGCGAATGATAAAGCGAATGATGATTAAACAAAAGTTTTCATGTTGATTGTATTGATTTCAGAGTATAATAT
Organism: Unio pictorum; assembly: GCA_030141615.1. Lineage (NCBI taxonomy): Eukaryota > Metazoa > Mollusca > Bivalvia > Unionida > Unionidae > Unio > Unio pictorum. Next base: position 8,261,731 of record JARLTB010000360.1, on the reverse strand, counting down.
TTAGACCGAAAGTGTCCGATTTAAATCAAACCGCTCCGATGGCCAAGTGGTTAGAGCGTCGTGCATTTGATCCCCGGTCGAGTCATACCAAAGACTTACAAAAATGGTACTAACAGCTGCTTCGTTTGGCGCTCAGCATTAAGAGGTTAGTGTTAGGACTGGTCGGCCTGGTGTCAGGATAATGTGACTGGGTGGGATATCATGCTACGTGTCTGCAGCATGATGCCCCAGTGCTAGACATCACTATAAACTGTCTCACTGCAGACATCGTAGCGATATGACTGAACAATTGTTAAAGCTAAGTTAAAAATCCTAATCAAACAAACAAACCGATTTAAATCGTATTACTGCAATAAATGGGCATGACATTATTTCTGTTTGACGTACATTTTGAAGACAAAAAATTATGATCCGAGAGGAATAAGTTTCTTAATATTTGTATATCTTTTGAACGAAAGAAATTTCAACAGCAGCGAGGAAAAAGAAAATGAATTCATTATAAACCGATAGAACATGTATAAGTTCACTATGCTAATGCATATTGATCTTGACACACGACCGTATAAAATACACTAAAAACATAACGGCTTGAAAACTCACTGGTACATATTACACACATAATATGGGGACAACGTTCTAGGGTGTGTTCTTGCTTAGCAATAAAGAACGAAATTATCGATTGAGGGAGCATGACGAAACTTGAGGTTTATTTGCTATTACATTTCAAAATAGCTGCAAAAATATATTACAAGCGTCTGAAAGCCAGTGTTTGCGATCTGGAGGAAAGACATGAGAATCACTTTTGAGTTTCACGCAACCATCTAAATGCATTGCTATCTTAAACTATGCAGTTAAGTTCTCTGATAGACCTATCATAAAAAAATGATCATAGTGAGAAAATTTATACCATCTGTTAACATGTTAGTTAACATGAATTTAACAAAGTGCACATGTATATTGTAAATATTATCCTTTGTATAAAGACAATAAATTGATCAAGACTTTAGTCCAGAGTCATTATATATACAATAATATTTGACCTAGTTTAAATAACGAAACATCTTAACGGACGCTTATGGTTACTGTATAATGTGCACAATGCAATATAGAAAATATAATTACCTACCTTAGAATCTTGACAGCATCGTACATATTGTTATCATATAAACATAAGTCATGCAACACGTTAATAGTTGCATCTACTTTGAAATTTGAAGACACACTAGCTGTATGTTTTGTGCTGGACTCCATGTTTTGTGCACTTTCTCAGGCAGACCTCATTTCCATTAAGGTAGACTGAGGATTGGATGGATGTTAACTTTTCCAAACGTTTGCCGGGTAATGATACTTGCACAGTTAAGTAGAAAATGGTGACATCACGCATAAAGATGTGCACGTGCAATTTGATTACTTATTCATTATAATGCTAGACAATGAGTTATATTCTAAAAGATACAATTTTGCATTAGCACGCTGTATAAAAATGTTGAAACAATTGCCAATTATTTACAGCTCTTCATGTATCCGACATTTAAAGCAGACATAATTATGGAAAACCACAGACATACAGCATCAAGGAAATTGCATATTCAACGTCATATTATATATTTTAATACATTGTTCAATGTAATGCTGTAAAACATTTATATAGGTGTTTCTCTCGTTTGATTGAAATATGTACTAGAAAGATTTCCAAAACACTACTGTACACTATGGTAAATAATAGCTCTTGTTATAGAGACCTATCTGTAAATCAACCTGCTATGTAAACGATACTAGTTGTATAGGTAAGTTTAATTACACTATACTAGTTCCCTTATATCAAGAGGCAACGACGTTTATATTTTCATGGATAGCACCTCAACATGTGGGCCATAATTAGGTATACGGTTATCAATGCAGTCGCTGCTATATTTGTTTCTAATATGAGTCATCCCAAGATGTTCTAGTACCCACAAAACGTCCCACAATGATGGAAATGTTTTAGTATTAAGGCAGATTATCTTTACCACATCGCATATATAGTATAAACTTTCAACGATATGAGATCTTTGTTTCAAGCCGTGGCCTTTGTATTCCGATATTTATACTATTGTCATTGGCTTTATACACTGAACGATGGCCTAGTTTTCCACGAAATATTAAATTTAGCTCTCATCGTTGTATTTCTTTACATTAAGTAATTCTTTTTAACAGGAATAAGACATGCACGAAGACATATTTTTAAGGGGAGCAGTAGGGGTAATCGCATAGCAATAAAGATAGCCAGATATGAAGAAAAAAAATCGCAGTAACACAAATGGTCAATTCGAATATTGTAGATGACAATGTATATTATCCTTGTTCGCAAAATAGAATGGTCGGTGGATATGAAGTGAACTTCAGTTTATGCTATGAAAAATAAATGTATTGCGAAATAGATCTCAATATAATCCCTTTTCATTTTGCTAATCTTATTGTTAAATTGTTTATGAGCTTGCATTGAACAGAAGCACCACAATGATCTTGATATATATATATATATATATATATATATATATATAACTGTATAATTAATGAATTAGTATTCATAATTCTAAATTTGAAGTGTTGTTGGAAGTTAACATAAAGTTTCAATATTTGTCAACTTCCAATGACATATACATTTATGTCATAAGTAATTTGTTTTGCAGCTTTGTATTTTAATAATTTATTTCGATTAAATGTAATTTATTTTAATTCAATATAGTTTAATTTAATTTAATTACTATCATATTTTTGTCTACAAATGGATGACATATATGAAGGTCCAAGTGGCCTCGTAAAATCTATTGTAAAGCTTGGTCTTACATCTTTTTTAAATTGTCCTTTATTTTGAAAGCTTATTTATACAGGTATGGTTCTAAATCGTATATGTTATTATTACTCACACGTGTTTAGGTCTTTACTTGAAGAAATTGGAAAGAAATGCTATTAGTCACACATCTTGTAACAGTCAAAGCTAATGTTATATTTGGAACTTCCCCTGCTGATGCTGCGTTTGCTAAGAATGTCAAGGTAGTACCAACACTATGATTCCATTAAATACTATAAATAAATGTGTCATTTTGCAGGTGATATAGCGGTGAAGGAACGACTAAAAGGATTCACACTCGTTGGAGTACATGCCGATGGGTCGACTGAGAGAATACAAACACCCCAATCCTACCAACCTGGCGAGATTATCGTACGCGTAGAACCGCCAAGGATGTTGAGAGAAATAAGGGTGCACCTTAATCATAGGTATGCGACGGAAAGACCAATAATTACCCTCTGTGAAGTGCAAGTGTTTGCTGGTAAGACACCATTCATGACTTTACTATAATGATTATTATTATTATTATTATTATTATTATTATTATTATTATTATTATTATTATTATTATTATTACACAAAGTATATATTACATCATACAGTCTTGGCGTTTGAAGGCAGAAACCAGCGTACCATTTGCTTTTGGGTTCTTCAGCTACCAGCACCATCATATCCAGATTCTAAGCTGATGGTTGAGCCACATGTCTCGGCCTCATACCCAATTCCAGTCCCACGATGTAGGGATGAACCTCCGTATGTATGTATGTATGTATGTATGTATGTATGTATGTATGTATGTATGTATGTATGTATGTGTGTGTGTGTGTGTGTGTGTGTGTGTGTGTGTGTGTGTGTGTGTGTGTGTGTGTGTGTGTGTGTGTGTGTGTGTGTGTGTGTGTGTGTGTGTATGTATGTATGTATGCTACACATGACTGAGTGATATGCTTCGACCCTTACATTATCATGGTGGAATTGACGACGTTGTGAGGTACTGCCGCGATTGTGCCTGAAAATCATGTGCTTGAAGCCGATCCTGGATATTTGATAACGCAATAGCGCTTGTTCTATTTATGATTAGCTACTAAATGGCCCAACTAATGTTTTCTTCCCAGTGGAACCGCTAACGTTGCCGGGAAATTTTAGCAAAATGTCTACGTCGAATAAGCTGACATGGACAGTATTAAAAGGAAGGCATACATTTGTAACGATCGAACCATTGTATTTCACACTGAAGGAATGTATCGACTTTCTTCATCAAGGCTAGAAATAGTGTTCATACTGATTTTTACGGGGATAAATCTCAAGTAACGTCTTTGATTATAATAATGGTCTGTATTCGTTGCGAATCAACGATATTTGAAGCGCACACACTGTGAATGTATTCTTTTTATATACTTGGAGCAGAAATACAATATGAATGGATCCGAAAATCCACTGCTCATGGCTGATCCACAATTAGTCTCGAGGTGCGGGTAGGAGGATTAATATAAAACATGTAGTTTGGGATTCATTTCAGCTTTTATCTTGCTATTTATATGATCGAGTGTAAGACGACGTTACTCTCAAATAAGGATACTTAATGCCAGTTCATTAGAATTATAACCCTGATTTTCAAATTATCCAACATATATCACTACAGGTTAATATTTGCTTAGGTCTATGCTATAATTGATTTACTTTAAATGATACAATTTTTTAATAGTGTTACGGGTGGCTCAACGGTGAGCGTAATGGTTTTCATTCTTTAAAACGTACATATTTAACACTGATAAAGGAATACACATGGAAATTCATGAAACTGTATTCAAAAGATATTGGTAAACATGCTCAAGAAACCTTAAATCTTCGTTGATGAACGAATGATATTTGAATATTACATCACGAGTGGGATGTTACGGAAGCTATGAAATCTTGACATCATCGTTTTGGTTGTGCTGTACCTATCGCAATTTAACATTGTTTTTTATGAACGATATCACACTATAGACATGTTAACGTAACGGATAATATACTGGAACTATATGAAAAGTTTACATTATGGCCTAAACGTTGACAATAGGCATATAAATATCACACTGATTGTGTCCGTTTCTAATAGCATTTTCTGAGAAAAGAAGGTTGCAAGTTATACATGTTATACGTAACCGCATGAGTTGGCATTATTGTTACTCTTATATATGTATTCACTACTGCAAACAATATAAATTATGGTTATAAAGATACCTACGAAAGAGAGTAGTTCTATGTCGGTTTAAAAAAAGAATAGAAATTAATGATACTTAAGTGCTTTTGGGAAAAAATCGTAACAAATACAAAATATGGTGTTTAGTTCATGTCATCAATAACGTCGCTTTCTGGTATGTGACTAGCTGAATGACGTCGGTAACATTTTACTATTAATCACACTGAATTTCATCCTACTATTGCCTTGACTTTGAGAAACATTTGCTAAAGAGATGAACAGATAAACACCTAATGTGCAAGTAGGGCATTCATTTCCAAATTTTGACATGAATACAAATTATGAATCGATATGGTAATATTAGTATTGTGATTATTATTATTATTATTATTATTATTATTATTATTATTATTATTATTAGTCGTAGTAGTAGTATTAGTGTTAGTAGTAGTAATAGTGGTAGTAGTACTAGTAGTGTTCAGGTATATGTGTATATCATCATCATCTTTTGTAATGTTTTCATTATAATACCTCAAATGAACAGCCAATTTTAAAAAGATACAACAAGACAAAAATGTCAGAAAACATAGTTATTAAAATCATTTTACGAACTTCCAGAATACAGATACACTAGTATACTATAGTGTAATTTGTAGACAAATATCATCAGGATGCATTTCTTATTTGATGGAAGTTTTAGGCATAGTATGTATATATGGATGGATGGATGTATGTATGTATGTTTGTATCTATATATGTATATATGGTTGACAGTTTGCTACACTTCATATTACAGAGCGTATTGGAAATTATATATGTTCGATGATAACTACGGAAGATAATTTCATATAAATAAGGAAAATAAGGTAGCTATGTGGTCAGTCTACAGCTTCCAGTTCGATATCCATGCTAATTGTTCTGTCATCATCTCATCGACTTTAATCATCTAAAGTACATTTGATACTTAATAAATGAACGTGATGAAAGGTGTTACATCGACAACATGAACAAATGAAGGTAAATATTAATCAGACTTGATCATGTTTTGACTTTTTACACGGCAATGACATTCATGTGGCTAACCTCTGATTAGCTTACTTAGCTTATAGTGAATAAATTCACAAACCGTAATGATGGTTGTGGTTGAACTGTTCAAGCATTTTCCAGACAAACACGATACATTTATTTCGCGGACATGACATAATTCACGATTTTGTTTAATATGTCTTGCTCTTCAATGACTTTACATCAACTGTCCCAAATAGGAAACAATCATCGATTAGAATATTTCCAAAAACAACAGTTTATCTCTATATCTTAAGGATGATATGGAAACTAATATACCAAGAAAGTTAGTCCACACACACATTTCAAACAAAAATAGGACATTCCCAATTATTAAAGGCCTGATGTCAACATTCAGTTAGGTTTCACTTAACCTTTGGACAGTTTTACCTGAATACGGCGGTATCGAACCTTTGAGTGAAGTGTCATCATCATCATCATCATCATCATCATCATGATGAGTATCTTGACCTAGTGTGTTCATTGAGGCACAATGCTGCTGAATATTTGACCAGTTCCCTCCAATTGTCTCGATCATGTGCCAATGTCTGTGTCTCTGCAACAGAAGCGAACTAAGCATTTCAAAGTGGTATTTTAGAACAATAAACTTATCTTTTAATGAAAGCATTGGTTTATGGTAAATATTATCGTGCCATGTCCGATATACTACAACAACTTTCACGGGTACTGATTTTGTATGTCTGAATGCATAAATGTTATACATGATGAAAATGGAACCAGATAGCGCAAATTACAACAAATAGTGCAAATGAACAAACCATGACAAGTGAAACTGACAGTTTCCACAAGATTTAATTGATAATAATAATGGTTCAGTTTAAATATCTATATTGTGTGGCTAAATTCTGTTTCCATCAATGTTAGACTTACTAAATGATATTTGGATGACATTTAATGCATACCTTCCAATTTATTATGTAGAGCAAAGACACCAAAAATACAATTTCATATCTAATCATGACAAGCCATTATTAAGTTTGTCTACCTTGACGTTAATACAAAGAATAAGTAAAATAAGAAGTTGTTCCACACATGGACGTGAAACGGAGATAATTTAATTGCATCATTACAGCTCGAAAACGAATATTTCCATTTTAAAGCAACTATTATAATATATGCAGTCAACAAAATAATTGCAGAGAAGTAAATCAAGATAATATTTTGACAATACTATTGGTGAGTGTGGAATTGTCCCATAATCGAGATCGTATATATCAGTTCTGAAATTTTAATAAAGTTGGCAACTCTCTACTACGGAACGAAATCATTGTTGAGCATTTGTTTTGTGAATACAATATATATTAACAGCTGCTTATCATTTATTCTAGTGTGGCATACAATTTAGCCTTAATCGAAAACAAAATACCTTCATGTAATCTAACTCGAGAAGATAAAGGTGCTTAAGTTGTGCTTTAAACAATAATGATTTGAGCATTATAATACAACGTAAAACAGCATTACCACCTGTCTCCAAAATTGCAATACCAATGCATATTAGGAGCAATAACTACCCAATACTCATACCCTTTGCATTATATCAACCTTATGCAATCTGTATAGAACCACTTCATTCTCGATATCACGTACGTGCTAGCTTTTTGTATATGAAATGTATAAGAATGTTGGTTGTACTGAGGAATGATAAACGATAAGACATTAAACTTCTACAGATATATTATGACACTATCAGTAAGTGGGAGTATAATGACCCCACAAAAGTCACTTCGACCTCCATTACAAGAAGATATATTATTTCCTGAAACATCACCTCTCATACCAACTCGTATTAAGGAAGAATAAGCAGCTAGAAGTGGCTTTGTGACTCGCCATGTTCAATTGGCCTTCAGACAAAAACAAAACTCGTCGATGATTTACGATAAAGTATGTCCCAATAACGTCTTCGATGCTGTTGATTGACCGGAAATTGTGATTTTGGGACGAAAACCCGGCAATAATTCCCCCGAAATCAGCCATGAAACAGTTGCTATTTTGTCAGAGTTTATTTACCCATGCTTCATGGACCGTAGCGTTTATTAGGCACTAATCGTTGAAATTAATGGGATTCACTACAATCATGTGTTAATCAGGTCTTGTATAAGGAAATAACATGATATGCACAATGCACAGCGAAGGCCTAAAACATTCGGTGATAAATTCAAGATTACTGGTCTATAAAGCAATCTACAGAGATGAAGTGGGCAATGTTAATCAATGTTTATTCAGAAAGATAGCCCCAAAAGCTAATCCTATTGGAAAAGTATTTGAAATGAAATACGTCAACATTTGAGTGTGATTAGTGTATTGATACTGTTGGTGATGTGTTTGGTAAAGCTATCTCTCGACGACAACTACAGCCAGTAAAACATGCCCAACATCGCAGCGATCTCCACAAGTGTCTGTACAACAATAAATTAAGTGGAAAGTTGTCGGGTCTGTCGTTGTCACTGACGAACCACTTATAGGTCGGTGTGATAACATCTTTCAGACCAGAGCGAATATAAATAAAAACTGGTATTCGTATATCTGATCCTGTATTTGAAATATTTCCTGGAGAGGTTAGCAGTGTCTACGATTGTGCTGAGGATATATGGACACCTATAACGATCCGAAGACATAATACTGACCAAAACAACGTATCATAATTTGATAAGATTAAAGTGTTTTAATCAACCTTACGACTCTGGTCTGAATATATTGTAGCGTAAGTTTTCTATGTTGCATCCGATATATTATTTCTCACTTAATCTTCTGTTTTTATTTACATATTTAGTCGTTGATGTACACGTGCATATAATGTTAATCTATAGCTAGCAGGTTGCTATAGAACATGTGATGCTCTCAACAGATGTAGATGAGAGCCATTGGCTCACCAGTTTAAAACGTAATTAAATCATTACAACGTGTTATAATATCATATGGTCATATTAATGTCATTTGGACACACATTACAAATAACAAGCTTCTATTGGCATCAGAAAAAAAAACTGAAACAAACTTATCTCTCAAATCAACGGCGCTGCATGGCCACAATAAAATATTGCTGAAACAACGCCATCTCTAGCAATACAGTGACTCCAGCAAATTTAAAACTGGAGTGCTATTGGATCTTTCCGCGATGGTATCAACGATACAGCAATGAATGGTGATAGTGCAGCTGCAGCTGTTATGAAAGCAGCTGTACTCCGTGGCGTTGGAAGAGCAGCCGGTAAAGCATTGACAAAGGTGACATGACACGAATTAACGGCATTGAAAAAGATTGACAGGTTTAAGTTTGCCAGGGACGATATTCGGTCAAGGTCTGTGACTGCCGTTGAAGTTTTGCTTTAGCTCCCAATGTCTACGTTTGATTCAGTTGATGCTGCTGAAAAGCTAAAACATTAAAAGCTTCAAAGGTGTTTACTTTCCACGATTAGATGTCGGGATAACCAAAACTGTGCTGAACGTGGTATCATTGCACGTATCTGGCCGCTTGATGATGAAACATGATGGGTTGAGCACCCGGTCGATCCAATTAGTGTTGTTTGTGTATTAGTATGGATTGTGGCAACTAACATAATTTTTTCAAATATATCGGTTGTACTGCCATTCCCAGGTGGTGATCAAAATTACCAACACAGATTTTAACGGATCCGCATATATCTGCTCCGGAAGAACTTTCTGTACTTCATGCCGTGTCAAGATCATTGGTACCGCCGCACATACTCGTGCATACCAATACCAGAACGCGACATATGGTTGCATTGACGTTTTAAACAAACATTTAAAACATATACGGAAGAACTGCCAGACGCAATTGCACGGGTGACGTTGTTTTGGCTGGGTAATCTAATCCGAGATGAACGTGCTAATTTTATGACTCTCAACGGCGTTCGCCAGCATGACGTTTTGTTTATATCAAGTGGGTTGATATTATCGTACGAGTTGTCGGTGCAATAAACGATAACATCGTGGTATATATTGGCGATGGAAGAATAAGCTATCTTGAATCTATCTCTCTCTCTCTCTCTCTCTCTCTCTCTCTCTCTCTCTCTCTCTCTCTCTCTCTCTATATATATATATATATATATATATATATATATATATATATATATATATTCCGGCAGTTAAATTACTGTATATTCCAAAAATGGAACTATCATATCTGTTTTGAAAGAACAAAAATTAGCCGATGATCTTGCAACAAACATATATATATATATATATATATATATATATATATATATATATATATATATATATATATATATATATATATTTATATATATATATATATATTCCGGCGGTTAAATTACTGTATATTCCAAAAGTGGAACTATCATAGCTGTTTTGAAAGAACAAAAAATAGCCGATGATCTTGCAACAAACAAGTATTTGGATGACAGCAGCGCCTCATTGAGTACAAATGTTAACGACAGGAGTAATATGTTAACCACAATGCGATATGAGCATAATGGTCATGTAACCGCGTTTCAGACATTGTAAAAACTAACAGATTCCTCTTGACCTCTCCTGTGCTTAAAGTCACGCATGAATCTGCTATGAAACCCAATTATATAATCAATAACAAACACATTCCACACCGCCTCGACTCAAATGTGAATCTATGGGAAAATAACAGTGCTGGGCTGCTACGTAACTGTTAGGAATTTATATTTATTTGGTGAGCTTGAGGGCGGTAAAGAAAGAGAAACGGTTCCCATTTGGTGTGTAACCATACAATGTCCATGTTGGTAAGATTTGATTGCAGGGCTGCAGTCTACAGACTAGTTTCAACAGCTCCTTATCGTCAATTTGTATTTGAACAATTACAAGTAATTCCTGAAAATACATAATTACCACCAAGTTTGATTGACGCTAGAAAATGAAACTAGCGCTAAGCAGAGTGTTTGTTTGCTTATCGAGGTCTGTTACGTACGATACAAACATCTGTATCACAGACGGTTAACCCTTGAGATGAATGTATCGTCATTACTTATCCGAGCGTCCAAGAAGATTTATCAGCGCGCATTGCATCTTCGACAACACTGATATCAACGAAAACAATACCATTTAACGCGAGCGTTTTTATCTCAGTCTGTCCAGGAATATCAACTTTAATATTATGTCTTCGTGAATCAGCTTTTCTATAACAAAAATGGCACTGAAAGTGTTACGAAGTTTTCTTTATGTAATTGTAACTACCGTTTTGAAGTGTTTCACTGACTATCTTTCAACTTGCCAATATCAAATCGTTTGGTCTCCACGCTTCCCAAAAATCATTTTACTGGGTTTCTGAAATTATTTTACTCGCTATTTCGCACTGGGTTTAATCCGGATGTAATCGGATTAATATTTTGAACTTGCTTAATTCTGGATCAAGCGCACTATGATCAGTATTAATTTCTTTATAATAATCTACACAATTTTTCAGCCATTTATGATCAGACAAACCGACAAATGGTCGTGGTTGCCCATGATCACCACACATTACCACGGATGTATTTTTCAGTAACAAAGAATCAAGAAACATTTGTTTTAAATATCCAACAACACTATGCATATCTCATCCAGAATAATGATCTTTGGAATATATTTCTCGCCCATTCGATCAGGAGTCCATATGTCACCCTTATACCAAAAGAAACAGTGGCATAGGCAATAATTAACTCCTAGTTGTTTCATGTCTCTGGCAGGTCCGTGTTTGGTTGTTAGCATAATCATTTCTGACTTCCCTCGAACAAATTCGATCCCTAGTGTTGATTTTCTAGAGCCTCCAATCTGGAGTTGCATCTGGTTTATTTCTACTCGCAAACACCAGGGAAATATTCGGTTGCTGCCCACCAAATAATTTTGATCTAATATTTGGCCAACTGTGGCATACTCGTAATTTTGTTAGTGCGACTTCCCTTACCTGAATTGCAGTGGGGAAATTGATACTGAATTCAGGGTTAGTTGAAGTAATGCCATCGTCGATGCCATTGTTGTTGTTATTGTGTTGTTTTTATAACTTTGAAGTTGATGTGTGGTAGATGTTCATCATCGCAGTGAACTCGTTATCTGATATTGTTGTATCATCGAGACTAGATCATATCAACGAAGATAATTTGGAATATGCGGTAGACACAATATGTAACTTAATTATATACTAGTGTAGTTTATTCTGACTGCATGGGTACTATTTTGTGATGATGCTAAGAACCACTGTAATTGTAATTGTTTTTGCCGTTGAAACACAAATTGTGACAACTACAGGTTGCCAACATTGTTACCGCTGATAACAATATACCGGTTCCAGCAATAACACTTGAAACCGAATACACAGTTATGTCCACACGGGCAATACGACTGCGTTTTTTTAATTTTTTTTTACTGTATACTCGTCAGTAAGATGTTTTAGTTTCTTTTGAAACTCGCGCATTTGATCGAATCGATATTGTTGGACATTCATTATTCTATTTACTTAAATCAATTACAAGTTCTATATACTATGTGAATTCTAACTTACCATCAACATAGGTTATTGTAAACATTTCCATGACACCCTTATATATTGCAGTGTTAATGTCCGTAGATGTGCTTGATGAGACATTAAATTGTAACAGTGAAAGCAGGGTCAATCTATAGATACCCATGATATCTGCAGGAACTTGAATGATTTTTTTTTGAGGTGTCCAAGTGCAAGATCTATGATGTGTCAAGTACACGGTATTGCTATTTTGTTTATGCAGCGATAGCATGAAAATCACTGATGATATTGTCTTGTGTTTGTTTAATCGTATCAATAGTTGTTTTAATATCAGAAATTTTTATTGGGACAGTCAGCGGAGTACCAAAGAAATTATCCGTGGTCTGATATTATTTTCTAAAATTCGTACGAAGATTTCCAAATGGGCGTACATGAACATCATACTCGGCTAACAATGTTGTTAGTTTACCATCTGTGATAGTATATTCGTCTCGCAACACTGTTAGTTTACCGTCTGTGATTTTATACTCCTCTCGCAACGCGTTTTCATAATATTTTGTCCCAGCGTCGGTATCAAATGTTGGATTACCATGTGCAGATATTTTATTCGAGTTCATGTCGATGTTACCTGGCCAACTCAGGCCATTTCCGCTGTACCATGAATAAGGAGTCCCTGGTGGTCTTAGACCCTTTTCTTTTACGGATCGCCTCTTTTTTATATCCATTCCCGGTCGCTTTCTTCATTGCCATCCAAGCAGCGGTTCCAACTGTTCCTAACAAGGTGGCTTTCGCGAGTGAGGGGACGGCGACGGCAATCAATGCTGGTAACGGAGCGAGAAGTAGAAATATACCACCTGATTTAATCATGTCTTTGATCGCGGCTGCAGAGAGAGAGTAACCTGAACACCTTTTTGATCATCATTGAAATGCTTAATCTGACGCGCTGCCAGTGATAGTTTATTCTTACCACCAGAGATCTGATTGTGTTTTACTGTTATTGTGGTTCCCGTCTTTTTAGCTGAATCCTATTGCGATTTTTTATTCTGACCAGGTGTCAGAGTGACACTAACGTGACTCGTGACTATATGACATTTTATCAAATACGAGAATGGTCTAATTGTCTACATGGTTACATACTTTCTGCTGGTGCATCAACTACCCTCAATGGTCCATCAATACCTTCGAGTAACATCGATTCGTCGCTATGTCTGACGGCAATTGCTCTATAATCACGACAAACAATTGGTGGACCTACCGCATTAACTGGAGGTTGTGTTACACGAGCTCGGAAGTGTATATCAACCACGGACTGTCTGGTTAAATCGAGAAGTTTCAGTGAAAAGTAATAAATCGGACGTAAGTTAATAAAATCGTACTGCGATATTTGCAATCCAGTATCTACATTTGTATCACGTTCAATAAATGTCAGCAAGCGATGAAACGAGCGTGTTATTTGGTTTTGGTAGTAATTAAGAAAAATATATTCGGATGGTCCTTGTTGACCGTTTATTCTTAATGAGACTTCAGAAACACCCAAATGGTCAAATATCGTATGGCTACGTGTTTGTTTACATAATAGTGCCTTATCCTGTAACGCATCGAATATATGCCGAGGCGCAGAAACACCCTGTTGTGATGCCATATGCCATGTAAATACACCATTAATATAACTCTCCACAATATATGTAATTGTTGTTAGCCATGATATTATTGATTTACCGCCTGAATCCATAAATGATAGTAATTTTCCTTCTGTGCTAACTGGCATCTACAATGAAATGTTTGTTATAATTACTTTACCATCAAAGAGTGGAGCTGCAATATGGCCTGCTTCTCGCCAGATTGCATCATTGTCATTACTTTATCGCTGAAGGACAACTGTTTGTAAGTCCAAATATTACTTTTCGGACGTTTCTACAAAATCCAAATATATGAGATAGTTTAATCATGCATGACAGTAATTTACTCCTTCAAGTAAACATACTTTTACGCGTTACAAATCCTAAGTTGTAATTATCATTAGTGTTAATAATCATATTTTTGATATCAGCATCAGCAGCACCACCAGGAGGAGCAGCACGATCCTTTGGTCGTCTTATAATATACTGATTATGATCAGCATTATCAGTAATATCCTTAGCAAACTTCATAGACGGACCAGCCGATCTTGTATAATCATCATAATATCTTTCTAAACCAACTATTGTCGTGGCAACATCAACATCATGCTCAATATATTCAATCTCTCTTCCATCAATCATATATATATATATATATATATATATATATATATATATATATATATATATATATATATAGCGCTACTAAATAATGTCATAATACCATTATTGATGAAAGCAACTTGCGTATTTGCGTCATATTCCCCACCACCAACAACTATTACGGGTTTTCCTTCTACTTCAATAAATGCTTCAGCGGGTAGAAAATATTTACTTCTACCTTGAACTTTAAGTTCGATTCTTGATTGGGAATCAGGTTGTATTGCATTATAGGAATAATATTGATAATTACGTACGGAATCATTTTTGAGCACCAGGGCATCCATATCAAATGTTATGCCTGGCGCAGATTTAAACATTTTATTATATATTTCTCGGTCTAAATCACGATTTCGCTCGCTACTTCAGACGTCTTCAGTCTATTAGGTTTGCAATCATATTTATCTGCGTATCAGATCCCTGATTTATCAGCGCAACTAGGTTTTGATCCTCCACATGATATATTATTCTACTGACACTCGCCGAAATAATCCCAGTAGATGGTAATTTTACTGGTGGCGGTTTTCGTCGTCGAATCAGGGTGGTTAGTCTTTCCTTAGGCGCAGAAAACGCTTACCAGCAAATTTGCCAACACCACTAATACCCTTATCACGAATAACCTCACTAGCTTTCATCAATAATTGTTTTGCAATTGGTGCTATTTCTGGAGCCATTCTTGCGAATAATCCTTGAACAACATCACCGAGACCATCTCCATCATATATATTTTATAAATGTGCAATCGTAAATTTACTACATAATTCATATTTGGCTTATGGTGGTTGTAGTGTATGATCATCTTATCTAATTATTATCTATAAAATCGATTTGTTATTCATAATCGAGTTCATCGATAAACTCTCGATATACACTGCAATCCATGATACCACATTGAAATAATCACCTACATATATCAGCGGATTCATTAATTAATTCCGGTGAGTTTTTTTCCAGCTCCTTCATCTCCCTTGAGCATTTATAATCGTGATATGTTGGAGAGAATTTTATTAGGACAGGTAACAAGACCACTACCTCGAATTCCACGTGGAGTTCCACTAGGAAAAATTTCCTCACAACTACTATAACCAGCTGCACCTTGTCCATCATCAGATTATATTTGTAGAGATTCCAGTGATCTGTTAATTCTTTGAAGATCATCCGCTTGTTGAGGTGAGAAAGACCCTTACTTTGAAGATTTTTTGTCTTTTCCTTAGCTGTTTAAATTCTTGTTTTCTCTTTTTCTGTTCTTCCATTCTTTGTCGTTTTTATTCTTCTTTTCGCTGTTGTAGTGTTTCTGTTTCTTACTATTTTAGTTATTCATATTGATCTTATACTTTATCTACCACACCGAGATATCCTATATACGGTGCACTTTTTGTATCAGCTCGGCTTGTTTTAGTTTTAATTGTATAATGTACATCAGCTTAGTGTTGCATAGTTTTAATATATGTTTTATGCCCCAGTTTCAACACTCTTTTCTTATCTCCGTAAGGAGTAGCAACAAATTCGATAAAATCTTTCGGATCACTTTTATCGATTGTTGTTAAAGTATCTTCAGTACATTTATTATGTAATTCTTCTACTATTTCTCCATCGTTTCTTTTTGTCTGACCAAATTTAAGTCTTGCCTGACCAGGAGGATTTTGTAAGAGTTCTGATGTTTGCTTAGTTTATTTTTCTATTTTTTCAAGTTCAGGAAGAACACCTCCATTTACTTCTTCTCCTTTTTCCATATATATCCTCTTTAGTGGTTGTACTAACGGGTTTGAATTATTGTTCAGCACCTATTGCAAAATTAACTTGAGATTCGTGTCGCTGTTGACATAGTCTCTCATGGGGATAAATTCCTTTATTGCCTCGAATTGCTCTCGAACTAACCTAGTTGTTAACGATTCTCATATCATTATTGTTATATCATACGCTTTAATTAATAGCATTTAACGAAACCGCGAAACAATTACGTCAGAGGCAGTTTCTGTTTCTGACACTCCTTTTCAGTTTCGCAGGAGGCCTTGGTATAACAAATAGACGCCTATACAAGTGTTAAGGTTCACCTTCTCTATAATATTTACCCAAAAAGTATTTGCCTAAAACTTAGATTTAAAAAAAAATATGTTTGTAGGGTTCTCCCCTCTATTAATGCATTTGATAGCGCTCCGTTTTAAGGAATGTCAAAAATGAATGAATGTCCCTGGAGTAACATTATCCATATTAAACTCTAGTGGTATACAGTGGTGGTGTTACTGCAGTGGCAGGATATATGGTACGAGACCGGTACATTACTCGTAGGAATCAATAAGAAGGGGTTTGGCAAATACCGATTTTATCGCAAGGGTGGCAAATGTGGCGCAGTTATATGGCAAAATAAGCCTGTAAAGCATACGTTGACGGTCTAAGGGGACGGAGTTAAAATAGTTCCCTGTTTTGTGGAGATTTGTATAGTTTATACGGCATGAGCTGCTGTTGGTACGGAAACCTGATGAAGTGAAACCATCCAGATATGTGATTTATAGAGATCTGTGTTTGATCTGTGTTTTTGCATAGATTAGAGTAAAAATATGTATTGAACGGACACGTCAGGCTTTCTAATTTACAACTTAAGTTGTATGGAAGTCGCTGAAAATTTGGGGCAAACTTCATGTGGGAATTGCGCAAGGATTTGAAAACCGATTGGTCATACAAAAGTTTATGGCTTATAACAAGAAACTTTCGGGTTGAGGTGGTGGGATCTGGCTAAATAGTTATGACATAGTGATATAAGATACTTATTTATTATGTTTAGCACATAATATTCGTTCGCAACTTGGAAAGAAAGACGTTTTCTATGAAATTAAAAACTAGTCAATCATGACTTCAACGCCCAATTGACTCGACACACATTGTCATCCGCAAACCAAACTAGACTTTGCACTGCTATCACTTATCTGTTCATATCAAAAGTACTAACTCTACATGGACAAAACAAATCAGTCCACTAGCCTTCATCTGCATGTACACTTTACTGCGTGACATAAACCAAACATAATAAATAAATATTAATGACATAGCAATGACATAGCGGGTTTAAAACGGTTATATTTGGTTTCATGATATTTAGTATGTAAAAAAAGAGATGTGTACTTTACTCTAAATGCAAATAATTTGTATGAGTGTATTAAATGTCAAGACTTAATGTTTTATTCAGGATAGTATACAAAGATGAGACAGAAAGGGTGTGTATATACGCCGCAGACATTTTGGAGGGGCGAGGGAGACGTAGAATGCTGCATTATATCGACACATGGTAGCTAGACTTCGGCATAATGATTGATTACTCCCATCCACACACACTTATAAGGTCGAATTAATTGAAACACAAAATCATTTAGTATGGGCCATGCAATGTTGTGCATACCCGATTCATGATTGACGACACAACTTGTGGACGAAGAAGTTGATGTCCAGTTCTCTGTTACCTCGACTTCGTGTCAGGCCGATATATTTGGTGGCAATGCATGTGCATGTGTTGGCAGTTCTGAAGCTCTGATGTTCGAGACTATAATGGATGGTGCGGTTAACAAAAGTTAGGTCAGACAGTTATTGTCGAACGTCGTATCTAGTATCCAACAGAGAGAATAGTTCGCCTACATATAGTCTGCTTGAGACTATATATACACTCAATACAGAGAAATTGGAAAACATTAGTCACAACAATGTGTCATTTGTTAAGATAAAGTTCGGTAGAGAGCCGTAATGACATGAAAGATGGAAGAGAGACGCCAGGCTCACAAGTGACCGAGAGAGTCTACACTGGAACAGCAGAATTTAGTTATACTGTAGCTTTAACTGGAACAAAGGCAATATTTAAAGCAGACACGATCGTTTTCAACCTTTCCAATATGTGACACATTTCGAACATTGCGGAATGATTAATGACTGGAGAAAAACTGAAAATGGATTGCGTTTGCTTCCTCCAGATTCACACCTAATAAGCTGATGCTTGGTCGAGAAGTGATTCTCTCGAGGATCTAATTATTGACAAAACACCATACGAGGCTCCAATGAATCTGCCTCGATTTGTGTCTGAATATAGAAAGCAATGTGGCAGGCCAACCAGGATGCACGAGAACAAATAGGCAACGCTATTCGGCATCAGTAAATTGCCTATGATCTCAAGGTTCACGGTCAATTTTTCAGTGATGGTGACCTGGCACCATACTCATAGAAAGAACGGGAAATACCCTAAATTACAGGTCAAATGGACAGGACCATGGTGGATTGTGAAGAAAGTAACGGATGTTACATACATGATCGCAATAAACAATAATAAGGCGACTCAGATTGTTCACTTCAACTGACTTAAACCACGCATTGAAAAACTTGAGAGTGAACATAAACACGCCGATAACCAGCTAGAAATACACGATAGTGGTGATACAACCGAGCGGGAGGAAGTAATTCCATATTCAGATGCGGATCAAGGGACCAAGTTAATATAATGAAGAAGAACGTGGCGAAGATACGCCACTGTGCTGCATTATGTTACAAACATTAATAGAAATCTGAGTTCAGTTATTTATTGTGCTTGTATCACTAATTGGTGACGTAAAAAAATTGAATGGGTTTGTAATAATCGTTCACCATGATTATGTATTGCTTTGACAGAGGACAGTTGTCGAAGTTGTTTTCTGCTTAAAACCATAATTTGGTAATTTAGATGTTTTCGTTTGCTTTGTTCTTTGAATGAAGCAGATGTAAATTAATAAGAGATGGTGTTATTCTGTATGATTGTTGGGAGGCTAGTGGAATGATTTTTGTCCTTGTAGAGTACTGACGGCAGTGTCAGGTCTAGATTGGTCTTCGAATGACAATGTATGTAGTGCTAGTTTGGCGTTCAAGTTATAGTTGACTGGCTTTTAAGGTTTGTAAGAGAGTTGTTACTCTGTGAAGAACACATTATCTAACCTCGATGAATACAGGATGGTGCATGTATAATATTTGTCAATAATCTGCTAGCGACTTGCCAAGTATAAATTGTTTCGTACTGTGTATTGTAAAAATTATTCGTTACCATCTTGATAATCAAATTGGTCCACAATGGTTTCCATCATGCATAGTTAATTGCTCTGCTTGGATACAATAGTGTTTATTTGGTAAGTTGCGACGGACACATCATAACATGTGATAATTAATTAGAAGCATGACTTAAAGGTATACACACCACAACAGCTGATTCGTGTATGTCATGTTGTTCCAACCTTGTGCTTTTGGGAGTATGTTGTCTTATGGCTGCGTTCAGTCGCTGTCGAATTAATTCAATAGTACATATTTGTACGAAGATAGGATCGGCTGACATAGACTGAGTCAAAACATATAGCATGCACAAGTGTGCTAAGGTTTATTAGGAGACGTGTACATCCTGGTGGAAACGCAAAATTCAGACCTGAGTTTTTCGGGTAAACAAGAATGGTCTTGTGTTACATTTGTTTTGTTGTTGTTAGTGACCTATGTGTAAAGAAGTATGTCCTGCAGCGAATTCCAAGTATTGTTATGAGAGAGTTTTAACTCGAATAACCTGTTGTAACATTTTCATGTTGGATTCAGATAGGTTAATTTGTGTTGACATTTAGTTTACCTAAATCAATTAGTAATTAAACAAATAGTTTTCTTGCGGATGTTAGGAACAAGTCCAGTGATTCAGAATATTTTGTTTTATAATCATGTTGGGAATTATTAATCGGGTTGGTGTTTGGGTAATGTCATCAATTTTGATTAGACCACATAAGTGTGTGACGTTTGTATCACTCGAAGTCGAGTGATCATTCTGAAGGCGGGGTTAATGAAATAAAAGTGATAATGTGCATTTTATAGCGCCCTGTTTTAAGGAATGTTTAGATTTGTGTGATTACTTGCGTGAATATAAGGAATATCATAAACCCAAAATAATTAGCAATTACTAGAAGAAAAGACCACACAATAACCATGAGTTTCCATGATGTCATTGTTTACTAGTGAAGTCATACCCGAATGAATGTCCCTGGAGTAACATAGTCCATATTAAATTCTAGTGAAGTACATTAGTGGTATGATTGCCGTGGCAAAATACACGGTAGGAACTCATAGGAAGGGACTCGGCAGATACCGTTGATATCGCAAGGGTGGTAAATGTGCACTTATATGGCGTAGTAAGCATGGAAAGCAGACGTTCAATGGCCTAAGGGGCGGAATTAAAACAATTCCATGTTTATGGAGAGTTGTTTAGTTTCTACGGCGTGAACTGCTACACTTTACGGAAACTCTGTCGTTATGCGTAGATTAGAGAAACATATATTTATATAACGGACACGTCGGGCTTTCTAATTACGTAATTTGTACGGAAGTCTTTGGAAATTTGGGGTAAACCTACGACTTTCAGCGGGATTCGCGCCATAGTTTGAGATCCGCTCGGTCAAGTAAAAACCCTGGTTTGTAACAATGCTACTGGAAACATCAATGATTGTCCAACATGGTAATGTCATCAATTTAACTCCTTTGATAATAAACTCCTCCCATTCCTTTATTGTTTATTTGTGATTCTGTATGTTCACGCTGTTATTCTGTGCCATACATTTACCATGACGGTTCGCATTGGTCGAATAACAATAATATCACAATTATTCAAACGATATAAGGCGTATAGAACAGCGGAGTTTGCATACTCACTCATATAATAAGGTCAGTTAATACCGATCAGCATGCCTGGCCTAGAATTGTTGTCCACTATTGCACTACTTATCTGCCGTCGATATTATTTAACTAGTTAACGTTTATCACGTATAATACATGTATTACCATAATGGATGTCGTTAAGAAGATTACTAATAATCTCTGTCCCGCGTTAGTCATTGATTGTGGAGTAATTGCCATCGTGATCTATCCGGAATGTTGAAGAAACACGCGCATCTGGATTAAAGCCATATTCGGCCATTCTGATATAATAGTGTAATTGGTGGAAGTTAATACACTTGTCCTTTATTTTCCTTTAAACAGTCCACGATCTCATTATTACATGTTCATAGCGAATACTTTTCTGCAATATAAATGTAATTAACTTTGCGGTTGGGTCACCAGTCAGGGGTCAGCCGTGTGCGGTCCGTACGTTTTTAATGTGATCTTGATATTGCACTCTTACCTGCGAAATGGTTTAGCCTTGCTGTGTTAAAAGTGATTAGGGTAAGCATCCTGTATTCCGCTGTGTGTTCTTGACAGTCAGATTATTATCTGCAAAGATGGACAGTAGAAGCAGTCCATTTTACTGATTATACAGAGTACCAATACTCCATTCCAGCTTTCGTAGTTTTTGCCTACTAGTGCGTTAAAATCGCCAAGTAAGAGAAGTCTTTTGCAAACTGGGGTAGCTTTAACGAGGGTATCGAGACTTTCGTAGAAGGCCTTTTAGTCTTCTTCGCTGCTGGTCAACGTGATGGCATACGAACTAATGTTTGTCATATACCGTGATATAGGGAAATGGACGCGTCGTTTGTTGAAGCGTTCATTCATATGCGCATATATCGCTAAGAATTAAGCAAAACTGCAGTACGAATGCAAGACCGACATCCGTGGACCCTGTGTTCATCTTCTGTTTTCCCCTTCCAGAGGAATGTGTAGTTAGCCTCGGGTTCGAAGACAGATCCTTTATTAGCAAGACGTGTCTTGCTGAGAGCGGCAATGCCAGGTTCTCTTGATATGAGGGCTGTTCTCCATTGAGGCTCAGGTGTATTTTGTTTGTCCACGAGTGTGCGTACGCTCCATGTACCGATAATGATTTTGGCTTGTTTATGATTATGGTGTTTTCCGCATTGATTGATAGATATATAGATAGATAGATAGATAGATAGATAGATAGATAGATAGATAGATAGATAGATAGATAGATAGATAGATAGATAGATAGATAGAGAGATAGATAGATAGATAGATAGAGAGAGAGAGAGAGAGAGAGAGAGAGAGAGAGAGAGAGTGAGAGAGAGTATTGACCACCATACCAACATACTAGTTACTCTCGTTTATTTAAAATGTCACCGAAGACGTCCATATGAATTTGGCATTTGGTATGCACGATCAGGTCGTCTTGCCAATGAATAGCATGCACACATATAAATGCTCTCCTCGATTTATTTAAGTGTGATGGAAGCAGAATGTCATTCGTTATAACACTTTACAAAAGTATGTCGAGCACAAAACAACTATATGTCAGTGTTTCCGATCAAACGTTTTGCAAAGTTTTAAGGAAGTACACGGATACGTTCTCAATATGTTAAAGTCGTGACAATCAGATCGTTGATATTGGTAAACATGAGTGATGACTCTCGAACTTAGGCTCACCCCTTTCTAACTTATCAGTTTAGCTGTTGAGGTTCCCCCTTTGAATTATTGCGTTTCAAGAAAGTGTTATGGATATATATATATATACTATACTATATATATGTATACTATACTATACTATACTATATTATACTATACTATACTATACTATACTATACTATACTATACTATACTATACTATACTATACTATACTATACTATACTATACTATACTATACTATACTATACTATACTATACTATACTATATATATATATATATATATAGTATATATATATATATATATATATATATATATATATATATATATATATATATATATATATATATATATATATATATATATATATATATATATATATATATATATATATATATATATATATATATATATATATAGTATATTATAGCATAGTATAGTATAGTATAGTATAGACCAGAACGGTTTAGCACAGCAGCACAGCACAGCACGGCACGACACGGCACAGCACAGCACATCACAGCACATCGCAGGACATCACAACACAGCACAGCACTGTACAGTACAGCACTGTACAGTACAGCACTGTACAGTACAGTACAGTACAGTACAGTACAGTACAGTACAGTACAGTACAGTGCAGTGCAGTGCAGTGCAGTGCAGTGCAGTGCAGTGCAGTGCAGTGCAGTGCAGTGCAGTGCAGTGCAGTGCAGTGCAGTACAGTACAGTACAGTACAGTACAGTACAGTACAGTACAGTACAGTACAGTACAGTACAGTACAGTACAGTACAGTACAGTACAGTACAGTACAGCACAGCACAGCACAGCTCAGCACAGCACAGCACACTAAGTCCAGTCCAGTCCAGTCCAGTCCAGTCCAGTCCAGTCCAGTCCAGTACAGTCCAGTCCAGTCCCGTCCAGTCCAGTCCAGTCCAGTCCAGTCCAGTCCAGTCCAGTACAGTACAGTATAGCACAGCACAGCACAGCACAGCACAGCACAGCACAGCACAGCACAGCAGAGTACAGTACAGTACAGTACAGTACAGTACAGTACAGTACAGTACAGTACAGTACAGTACAGTACAGTACAGTACAGTACAGTACAGTACAGTACAGTACAGTACAGTACAGTACAGTACAGTACAGTACAGTACAGTACAGTACAGTACAGTACAGTACAGTACAGTACAGTACAGTACAGTACAGTACAGTACAGTACAGTACAGCACAGTACAGTACAGCACAGCACAATACAGTACAGTACAGTATTGTACAGTACAGTGCAGTGTAATGTAGTGTAATTTAGTGTAGAGGAGCTTAAGGTAATGAAGTGTGGTGTTGTGTGGTGTGGTGTGATGTAGTGTAGTGTTGTGTAGTGTAGTTTAGTGTAGTGTAGTGTTATGTTATTTCTTTTATAATATTTTCAATTATATTTGGTGTATTATATATATATATATATATATATATATATATATATATATATATATATATATATGTATGTATATAATAAAAAGAAGAAACAAAAGCAACTGAACAGACAGTTGATATTTTTAATTACAAAGTGAAAATTTTGGTGAAATTATAATATTAGGAACTGAGTCCAAGCTAATCATCAAACAGTCTCTTCAAATCCATAATAATGTAATATTCTTTAAAAACGTCAGATATATGACAATGTTTCACAGCTGACTGTCCGGACTTGTCAAACTTGCATTGCCACGAACTGATTTGAATATATCACAGTAATCCAATGAGAATGTTCGATTTCCACTGAATAATTGCATCAAACAAAATTTCTTTTTAACTAATATCTAAATAAATCATACAGTGTTTCACTGACTTGACCGGTCAAAACAAAGCAAGAAAAAAGAACGAAGAATGGATCTTGCTTAGCAAGTTCTCTACATATGAAAAAGCTTACACCTTCATATTATCATCGCTAACTCGTGTTAAATCGACATATCCAAAATCTTAAATAAATATCCTGCAGTGGTAATTTTTATTTTTATACTACATCACCTGACCTAAATTTGTAATTGGAGGAACGTCCTAAACTTGTATAAATAGTTGCTATTACCTTGAGTATAAAGAAATTTAAACACGTATACCAGCATCTATATTCGTTCCTATGCAATGGCACGTTCTGTAATATCGTCAAATTGAACCTATGCACATAAGAAGTTTTATCTGAGTAGAATCAGTACAATCTATATCAATCAATATCATTAACAAAAAAAAAAATACATGAACATAGCAAAACTACTCATAAGGGAATTAAACAACTAAACTGTAAAGCTTTCCTTTCTCGAAAAAATCAAACATAGTAATTACATAACAATGACATTACATTGTAAACTATATAATGAAGGTACAAAAAAGAAAATCAAAGAACGCAATATATCACTACTGTATACGATTATGTGCATCTGCGACTAAAATTATGTCCCGTTGATGTCCCAAAAAGACGATTTTACTGCATGCGTGCAACAGCAAGCACCATATCAGAAATCTCTAAAGTCTGCTGATGACAGATAGGGGGTTGTAGTCACTAAACACAATGATTCAAGAATAACCCCGATTCATATACAATTCAAAATCACGAACAGCCAGAAATAAATTAAAGGGTGCTGTTACGAGTTTAGGCTCTAATACACGTTAACAAAAAAGATTGAATACAAAAGCCTTGTAAAATTTAACAAAAAAATTGTTTCTTTGAACAATGATTGTAAAAAAAATAGCATAAAGGTTTGAGAATCAAATCCAAACATAATCCAAGAATAATCCACTAATTAAATTACACAAGTCAAAGTAATGAAATATTCTAATAAATTCAAGTTCGATTCCTGTTGGAAAATCAAAGATGGAAGATCGTGTATATCATGTCATTCTAACGCGACTTTGATGAGAACGAACTTTAAGTAGTGAATATCTGCTCATTGTGAACTTCAATGTATCTTTACTTATATAGACATATTCGCTATATTATTTTAATATTTGTTTTTAACTCATAGGAATTTAGACCTTTTGATCGATGTTTGTTTTGCAAACACTATGTCAGGCCTAACAGCAGTAATTAGGTTATATTGAGATTCCAAAGTATTGTATGTATCATTCCTAAAATTTACAATTTGAACACATTTATAAAAAAAGTACGGTAGAATAATAACCTAGTTAATAAACTCCCGTCCATTGCATACATTTTGTAATATATGATTCCTTCAGTTTTTAATATCATCGTTAGAAACTTGTATGACCTAAGCATCAACTCGTTTCATATTATCCATTATATTCATGATTTTAATTTCCTCCTCCTTGTCAAGAACTTAAATTTAATTATAATATCATTCATGAGATTAACAAGCAAAGATGTTCATTATTGTAATCCTTTTTTAAATCAGATAAATGCAATTATACATTGTTTCAGCGTATTACAATTTTTTCGCTGATGGTTCCTTTGTTTTTAGATCATACTCATCTTGAGCACTAATTGTTTTTGTACTAGTATTGATCTTGCTTTATGATATTTATCATTCACGTTTCAAGTCGCAACAATGATCAAATATTTATGTTAGTGTAGTTGTTACTTAGAGGTGATTATTTCAGTTATTAGGTATGGTATGATATTTGGCAATATATACATTAAAATTAGTACTGCCGGTATTCTATTTTTTCGTACTAAATGTTTTGTGTATACAATTTTTTTTATCCTAACCTTCAGGAGCTGCATGTTTTCTAATGTATGTGTTTGGAAAACCTGCAAAACGTTTCGACGTCATACATATGAATCATATCCTTCGTTTCCGTTGATTTTGTACAGGTGTTCTGCGTTCTTTGTT
This sequence comes from Unio pictorum, assembly GCA_030141615.1. NCBI lineage: Eukaryota > Metazoa > Mollusca > Bivalvia > Unionida > Unionidae > Unio > Unio pictorum. The sequence goes on along the minus strand of JARLTB010000360.1, from coordinate 8,234,747 downwards.
TTAAAAGGTCATATGTATTCATAATCGTGAACATGTTTAAATTAGAATGGAATGGAATATATAAGATCATGCTTTCATTTGAAATGTTAATGTAATGAGGATGTGATAGTTAACCTTTTATGGATCCTGTGTCTAATTTACTCTCGAGACTGTAAACCTGTTATCATTGTTGGAAAATTGTTTTGCCATTACCCATATCGAAGATCCATGATAAAGCCATCATTACTTTAATTTCTACCTACATATTTAAAGAAAACAGGAGAATAGTAACAAGCAATAATATTCATGTAATATATATAATTTAAGATCACTATACGCGTCTGAACAATTTAAAATTCTTGTACGCTGCTGCCTTATAATATTATCCATTTCAGCGATGACATCAACAGTTACATGCCTGATTTTAGTTGGTACAGCATGTTTCATTCTGTAACTTCTTAATGGACGTTATTGGCACTTCAAAGTGAAGGAACCATTATATATATATATATATATATATATATATATATATATATATATATATATATATATATATATATATTTGCTGTTTAATTTGTTAAGTGCAATATTGGTAATTTCTCTATCTTTACAGACATCGCTTCATGTTCGTAACTCTGTATCACTACGCTCGTTACAATTGATACGAAAGCAGTTATTTCTAGCGATGCGGTTGCATTAATTACTCTAATGGGCTGACCTAACGAAAGAGAAGTCAGGGTTATTATTCCACAATACGTGTCGGAATATTTACCACATACGTCTCCTTCAATTTTATTTTAATCATACTGTATTCTCTGCTCACTCACTGCGATGATGCTTTTTCCATATTAATTTATACTGATTTTGGAATATTTCGGACCCAAACTAAAATTTGCAGAACTAAATATTAAACAAGACGGGACTAGTGTAGCCTTTACAGCACTGCTATCATGTATTTTATTTTCAAAGATTTTATTTTAAATAGGGCCAACTATATGTGGATCTTCATGTTAACGTTACGTTAATTTCGTTTGTTTATCCATTAATCCGTGAATTGCTCTCGCACTCAAATCATAATTATCGATCTTTATTCGGCATTTATTTATTCATGTGAACAAAACAACATTCTAATCCGGGTTTACTTATATAGATCAATAATCTAAACGGGTCAAATAAGCTAATGATTATTTCTAGCTAGCGGACTGTTTCTTTTAATTGTCTAAATATACAATATATTTCATGGAAAATTATCAATTTTATCACTTGTTTTAAATGCAATGCAATTTTCCAGATTGTTTTTACATTATAGTGTAGGTAATTGGTGAATAATAATCAGATGTCTTTTGACATTTGTGGTTTCATAATCGTTGCCTTATGTAATGAGAAAGGTCAAGATGTCCACAATACCATTTGAAATCCAATAATATCTTCGAGAGTAAAATTTGGATATAATAAGTCTGCAATATTTTCAAACTACTGCTTTAATGTGTCGACCTTGATTTCGCACAGTTTATGTGAATGTTCATTGCAGTTCAAAGGTGTGAATTCCATTTATTTTGTTTTCAAATAACCTTGTTTTTTGCTTTGCTAAACCTAATTATCATTATGATCTTTACTTTGTCTTCCGTTTATTTAAAGAATATGCATTGTGATCATGCATGATAATAGAAAGGTTGTCTAATTTAATCCTCCTAAAATGTACACTTTAGCATAGAAGATAAATGAATATTCAAAATTTCCAAATGACAATGCGGAATGATAAGTAATACTGAACGTATTATATATCACTTACAATTTGTATATCTAGAACAATTGTTGTAAAGAATATCCCGTGTGACATATCTTTCATTATTGCACTATAATGAATAATAATGTAATATTATGCACTATATGCACTATAACGAATAAGCGGAAGGCAGACCCTTTCCCATATAGTAAAATGCTGGTATAGTATGTGAATACATTTGATGGATACACTAACCTAGCATAATACAAAAAAGTATTTCTTTTTTCAAGGAACCATGTGTCCGAAGCCACCTCCCGTTCCTAGGAAAGGATTCTACAAGTTTATTCCTGGCAATAGGGGAAACTGGTCGTATAATTTCTCGCTAATAATACACTGCATAGAAGGATATATTACTGATGGTCCCATTTCAGTAAGATGTGTGGATATCAATCGTTGGAACGGAACGTTTGGGTTATGCTCAGGTATTTATCAGATTTCAAAGGAAACACTCATATAATCTGGAAATGAGCAGACCATTTACATCAAATGCTGATGCGTGAGGTAATATTATAAAAGCCGCTTATAACTTCAAGATATCGTCCCTTACGTTCAACGAAAACAATAATTTGTCAATTGATTCAGCAAAGTTTAATTTGTCCAGTCTATATGATATAATAATGTACTAGTTATTGATCATCTATATATTTACATAAGCCATGCTTGTATTTTAATGTTTTTTTTAGATAATATGCTAATCAGTAACAACCTCCGGTACACGCTGCATGCCCAGATTTCAACGCTGAATATAAAAGATACTGAATGCTAGCAAATTTCATATCAAAAGACCCCATATTGAATACATTTTCTATTATCAAAATTAAAGTATGTCAGAACAGAAATTTGTGTATAGTAAACCTTCGATCATATATCAAATTACAGTTGTCCTAGACGTAGATACATCATGTATATTTCGATGACTCTTGGTTGTTTGACCCTGCCTATAATGTGATGCATTTCACCCATTATTATTAATATATCTGATAACAGTAATCGAGCAGGCCAAAATACTGATTTGTAATGTTACGTAAATTCTGAACTTTCCAGTTGTTTTCTTTATTGGATCTCGTTCCATTACAAACACGTGTTCAATTCATCATTGCCAACAAGGCTTAATGTTAAAGTAAGTTAAGGTACAACGTTTTCAGATTTACAACAGAAAATGAACTCGGCTGTTTGGCACAATAACTTTGTTTTGGTTCTTAGAACATGTAGATGAATCTCATGCATCAGCAGAAAAGATCAGCATCCCACTTTTTACAAGGCCCCATTTTGTAAAATGAACATTACCAGTATGAAGAAAACAAATTGTAATGAAATGCCAACTAAGTGAAATCAAAAACGCTATCAACGCTCACCACATATATTTTCAACCTGGTAATTGTTTATTTACAAACATAACCCCAGACTCGATTTCGAATCCTTTCTGCTGCTATCAAATTAAATCGTTCATATAACAATAATGGTAGGAGAATCGTTAACAACTAGCTTGTAAGAGACTAGTAGTGATTAAGAAATTTATACCCATCTGTGATTCTGTCAGACAAAAATTACAGCAACGACAAGAATCTCAAGTTGATTTTGCAACAAGTGCTGAACAATTATTCAAACCTGTTACTACAACCACTTAATATGTTATATATGGAAAAGAAGGAAAAGAAGGAGAAGAAGTCAAATATGGTGTTCTTTCTGAACTTGATAAAATAAAAAAAATATTGAACAAACTGTTGCACAAAATCTTACACCTAGACCTAACATATGAAGGGGTAATATTGATTTGATTAAAAAGTTTCGAAAAAACGTTAATGAGCATATTAAAAATAAAACAAACTTGATTTACCTGCAAAATACTAATTGGTGTGTATGATAAATCTAAAATGTTAAAATCAGAATATTAAACAGTAAGTGATGATAATTTAATTAAATGGTCATATCGTATACATTACAACAAAAAACAGGTCAAACGTGATGATTATAATATTGATACATTTGTTGAACAAATAAGACACTTGATAATAAATATCGATCACAGTTTCAACATCCACCATCTTCATATTTGCCATCTGATCAACTTTCTCGACCTCAGCGGCAACAGTCTCTCTCACCGCAACAATAAGTGATATCAGAATTAGAAAAGCTAGTAAACAACTAAAAAAGCAAAAGAAGAAATATCACTCATAATAAAAGGGAGGAAAATGGTGCTACTGGTTAAAGATTTGCTCTGAATGGAACTCACGGTAGTTGTCTTGTTGCCTGTCCTATTAATGTTCTCTCCGAGACAGCGCGATTAGAAATCTTCATAGGGGATAAGCTGGAAATAACACCGGAAATAATTAATGAAGCCGCTGATATATGTAGACGATTAGTTCAAGGTGGTAGCATGGATATTGGTAAATATCGAGACTTTATCGATGAACCCGTTGATGGTTATCACAGTGATTGATCGTCACCACATTAGATAAATAACAATTAGATAATATGATCATAAACTATCGTCATTATAATCCAACTATAACTTAGGTAGTAAATTCACGATTAACTGTTTATATAACGATTTATGGAGATGGTATTGGTAATGTTATTCAAGGTTTATTTGTAGGGATAGCTCCAAATTTAGCACCAATCGCAAAACAATTATCAATGAAGGCTATTAATATTATTGGTAAAAAACGTTCCTGGTGCCATTAGTAACATTGCCATTAAGACGTTTTCTGTAGTTAAAGAATGACTAACTACCTTGATGCAAGGACGACAAAAACAACCGCCATTAAAATTGCCATCTACATAAATCATCCCTGCAATTGTTAGTAAAATAATAAATCAAGCCCCGGATCAAAACCTAACAGATCTGATAAATCAAGGATCGGATGAGCAGAGAAATATTACTGCAAATTTAATCGTGGGAAGTGGTCTGAGATCGCAATTAAGATTGAGAAACATATAATAAAATGTTCAAATCTTCACCCGACTCTGCATTTGATATGGACACACCGGTGTTCTAGGGTGAATCTGTACGTGATTATGAGTTGTGTTCCTATAACGCAATACAACCAAATAGCCGAGCAATAATCGAACTTCAAGTTCAGGATAAAAGAAAATAGTTCCTAAGCGCTGAATCATTTATCGAAATAGAAGGAGAGCTTGTAACAACTGCTGTAGATGGTAATAATGTACCAATGCCATATGACCCATATGTGCGATCTGGTTTTGTTAAGAATGGTATTATGTAATTGTTCAGTAGCGTTAGATATATGATTGATGGAAGAGATATGGAATCTATTGAGCATGATGTTGATATTGCCACAAAAATAGTGGGTTTAGCTAGAAATTCTGATGATTATACAAGATCGGCTGCCCCATGAATTGATGTTTGCTCCGGATATTTCTAATCACGCTGATAAGGTTCAGCATATTATAAGACGACCAAAAAACAATGTTGGTGCTACTAATGTTGATGGCGAGAATATTATTAATATTAATCATAATTACAACCTGGAGTTATTAACACGTACAACAATGCTGTAAGGACCGCGTATATATATATTCTTGTGCATTTTCACTATCTCATATTTTCGGATTTTGCAGAAATGTTAAAAATGTAATCTTTGGAGCGAAACATACAGTAATCCTCGTTCGAAAAAAGTGATGATAATAATGCAATCTGGATAGGTGATGGTGTTGCTGATGATACAGTAAATATAACAAAACTCTTATTGTGGATGCCAGTAATGACTCGATCAATCACCTCAGAGGAAAATTTACTATCTTTTATGGATACAGGTGGTAAATTATTGATATCATGACTAACAGTTACAGCGGTTACAATGACGAGTTATGTTAATGGTATATTTACATGGCATATGGCATCAACACAGGGTGTTTCATCGCCACGGCATATATTTGTTGTGCTACAGGATCAATAACTATTATGTTCACAAACACGCAGACATATGATGTTTGATCAACTAAGTGTTAATGAGGTCTCGTTAAGGATAAACATTCAACAAGAACCATCCGAGGATATCTTATCTTATCTTACCAAAACCAAATAGCACGCGCATATCACCGTTTGCAGACATTATGGGACGTGATATTAATGCAGATTCTGGGTTGCAAATATCGCAATTAGATTTTAGAAACCTATATCCGATGTATTACTTTACATTGGAACATCTTCATTTAACGAGACAGAGTGTTGTTGACATAAATCCAAGCTCGTGTAACACAACATCTTGTTATCGAGGTAGGTCCTCCGATCAAATACGGTGATTACAGATAAATAGCTTTTATACCCAGCGACAAATCAATGTTACTCGAAGGTGTTGGTGGTCGAAGCAGAGTCGTTGATGCTCCGGTGGAAACTATGTAGACAAATAGATCACTAATATTATTACAAAACTTGCTATCTGATTCAGCTAAAAAATGTGGAACTACAATATAGCTAAAACATAATCAGATGTTTGTCGGTCAAAATAAACTATCACTGACAGCTCCGCAGATTAAACATTTCAATGATACAAGAACAATGATAACAAGGGTGTTGGGATTACTCTCTCTGTGGGTGCGATCAAAGGTATAATTAAATCGGGTGGTATATTTTCACTTCTGGCTGCATCACCAGCGTTGATTGCCGCCGTCCCCGCAGTCGCAAAAGCTGCCACGTTAGATGCTGTTGGAACCGCTGCTGGAATGGCACTAAAAATGGCAACTGGAAACAGATACAAAATAGAGAAAGCCTAAGACTACCAGGAACTCCGTATTCACGGTACAGCGGAAAAGACCTGAAGTTGCCAGGGACAGTTTACTGAAACCACTGTCAAATTTTCAAATCGAACAGATCAATAATGAAATTCAACGTAGAATAAAGTCTATTACTGGAAAAGAATCAAAGATTTATTTTATAGTAAACAAACCAACATATCAGCAGCGATCGAGTTAATCTCACCGCGTTATGTCGTGGATATATATGTCATCGATCAAAACAGTGTTAGGATGGCCTGTAATTCCATCACCTGTTCATCAAAGCCCTCGAGAACCAACCTTGAATGATTTTACCACAGATGTGAAAACGTTCATAAGAGAACCCGAGTACAGAGAACCAATTTGGGGAAAGGAATAATTCATTATTAATGATTTATTTATGACTGATAGTACAGAACCTAATTTTTTTAAAATGATGTAAACGAGGAATAACTCCAGAACTCACTCGCGTATTTGATAAATTAAGGAATTTTTTTGCGATTTATACGCAGCAGCAATATCATGACTTAAAAGAACAGATTATCAAAACAATTCCACATTTAAATCAGATCATAGACAATATCGAGTATATTAATCGAGAAATTCGTCAAAGAGTAATACATAGCGATGATATTATATGTGTGTCCCGTTCTACGTTTATGTGCCGCAAGTAAAAAAATTGATATTCGTCATAGAATTGGTCAAATGATATCATGTAAATACCATTTTCAGCATGGATATCGATCTGACGCAAGATGTTTCGTTTTACCTCTCTGGCGAATATATTAAAACGATTTTTAACCTCGAACACATCCTCACTCATGTGTGGTGATATCGCGTAAACACCCTGTTTATAAAAAATGTAGAAATGATCTATAATGTTCCATCCAACTTATCTGACTAACTTTGTACGATCGATGTTGTTCATATACTGTAAGTGCTTGTCTAAATAATTGTCACAATCAGACAAAATGTTACGCATATATAAATGATACCTCTTGTATTGTATTCGTTTGATTATGTTCTTAGGAGTATATTCTGTGCAGCACATCTCACCGATTCTGGATGAAAATCACAATATTTACGAGCGGAATATATCGAGGGAATTTCCATAATATTTTTGTCGATAAATGCGATCACATGTCTTTGTTCTTGGGCTTGATCCTTGGCCTCGAGTTAAGAGAATTTTTACTTTGAGTAACAGCTCACAAATTAGTCATGCGTACATGAAAATCAAAGATAAAAAGTATCAAGAAGCATAATAGGATATTTGTTTATTATTTTTTATCAGAATAACGTGAATATGTGTGGTCAACATATAACACCACACGGGATAATGCAACTATGACCGATAAAAGCGCTGAGGAAATACTCTCCGCGATAAATCGTCAATCACGAAAATATTGACTTCAAGTGAAATTCAGTAAATTTTCAGAACGGAGATGTAAAGTTTATAATAATACGTGAACGTGCAATGGCAGCGAAACGCGATTACGCAAGTATGAACAATACAACCGAACCTGAAATGTTAATTGATTGAGTATATTACGAACAAGCCTATCCGTTAACTGTAGCTAGTTACGGAAATTTTCCGATAGAAATTCATGATATAACTAAACTTTGCAAGAGGAGAATTTTGTCATTGAATTGTGTAGCTGAACTAGTTATCGAACATTTTAAGAATGTGAAACGCAGAAACGGTTAAACCGATCTGCTACGTTCTAAGATTAATAAATGGGGCGAATCGGTTAAAAACACTGGTCAATAACAGATGCTGCTGAGATAGAAAAAAAGTTTCCAATAACCGTAAAAACGATGACCGGAGAAGTATTGTATGAATTGAAGTATAAATCACGGGGTGCTCTGAATGAAATTATCGATCATAATTCACATGCGAGGACTAAAGCGCGAAGATATTCCCGCGAGATCGTGTTGTAAAATATTACAACTGGGGTATGTTTGATTATATTTACGAGTTAAGTAAGACTGATCCTGTGACAGTATGGTTATTTAAGAGTATTGAAGATGGAGAGTATGATCAATTTAAATTATTCAGGACAGAATATCTTTCATGCGAAGATGAACGAACTCGCCACACGGTGTTCAGCGACAAATACAGATGACTTATTGCGCCGTTGTTGTACTGTTCCATCTGCAGCTCATTTTACTCAGAAATATTTTTTATGGACACAGACTCGATTTGAATTTCTCTCGGATATACAGCTGAGTTGTGTTGGGTATGGACACGGTGGATTATGGAATATCAAGTATGACTGCGAGGAAGTTATTTCTGTTGATATGGTTTCGTATTATCCCGGAAGTTTTCTCGGGTAAGGCTACTGTATAGAATATGTTGCTCGATTTGGTCATCCTTGTCATGAAATGACTAGATTTGCGATTAATGGACCTTCACCTGACTTTGATTTGAGTGGGTTTGCTCGTGTGATATCATTCTCGCTATCTGAACTACTTCATCCGATTTGTTTCTGCTGGTTTGGTAAACATTTATTAACGAAGAAATGGGCGTCGATAGTATTATTACGATATATAATTGATTGTGGGATGTTGATATAATCGATTATCAGTGAATCGATTATATCATAATCAAAAACAAACCTCGGTTTGTTTACCAACGCCTACAATACTTGCATTGAGATGATAATGATACACGATTAGCTAATCTTAGCGAATAACGCTCCGCAAAGGATCTTGGCAGAAAAAAAACATGATAAACTTACTCAAGATTGATCGTGCTATCATAACGGCGTTATTCGCGATTGGTTTTAGATGACGCTAAATATAATTTTATAATCGAGGATACAGCGAGGAACAATATATTTATCAGTCTTCAAAACGCTTACTCACCTAGTGGAGTATAAATAGGCACTACTCGTGGGTATTTTTTATTGTGGATCATCTCAATACAACCATTTAAGATCTTCAATGTTATCTTATGTTTCCAGCTCGTGTTATTGAATTACTTGGAAAATATTCTGACATGATCGTGCTAACACACACACAGACATGCAAGGGAAATGACAAGACGAGGAGTGAATTCTTGTACTGATCACATCTTTCTCTGACACAAGGGTGATACGTGGACTCCTGATCGAATGGGGACAAAATATATTCCGCGAATCACCATTTGATACGAAATATATACAGTATCGTTAACAATATTAAAATCATTTCTGGATTGGCTATTAAGAAAAAACACAGCTGTGATAAGGTGCGGTGATCACGGTCAACCACCGCCGTTTACTGCATTTTCTCCTCACGACTGCATTTAAACGAACTGTAGATTATAATGAAGAAATTAACAATGTTCACATATCACTTGATGAATCTTTAAAAACACTTAACACATCAATAAGATTACAATCGAGTCAATACAATCTGAAATAATGAGTAAAATATATTTCAGAAACTCTCATCAATGATTGTTGGGAGGCGTGTAAACTAAACGATTTGACAATAGCAAGTAGAACGTTAGACACACACCTCAAATTAAATTGTTTCGCGTGCAGGAAGACAAATTTCCGACGTTACTTTGTTATAGACCGGCTGATACACGACGACAAAATGTTAATATTGATATACCAGGAACATAGGAACGGCAAAATATTGTATTGAATGATATTGTAGTAGTCAGCATTTATGTTGTAAAAGATGCAGTGAACGCTGACAAATCTCTGTGGAGATTAGGATACGCAATGACAATGTATTCATCTCAAGGATTAACTATCAGCGTTAATGTTGTTTGGATTCTTAATGACTACATTGAATGGTCAAACCTAGTTTATTTAGCCGTGTTACGAGTTAGAAGAATAAATCTATTTAAAGGGTTGTTGCAAATTTCAAGAACAACATCATCAATAATATTATCAGCGATACCATAATAAGAAACAAACTCATCGGGTATAAACAACTGATCCAAAAATATCCGCGATTTTGATCTTGACGTTGCAATTATTATGAGATTAAAACAAGAGAATAATCACTGCGTCATTTGTAATTGTATATTGATATGGACATGGTGGGATAAACATCCACGACAATTTAACGTAGATAGAAAAGATCATCGTCGTGAGAATACGAGAGAAAATGTGATGTTGACCTGTCGTGAGCGTAATCGAAGTCTTGATCCTAGTTAATGGATTGCGGTGGTAATTGAGTATCCGCGGAAAATATTGTAGTTGTTCACGTGGAAATCCACGCTGAGGAGCAGTTGAATCCAATCTGTAAATTGCGGGTCTACCTGTAGATGTAAACACACTAGATATATTGTGCTTGGTTACACTCCAAATATTGATTATTCGAGTAATCTCATTATTTAACGCGGTTATCGCACTTGGTAATCTTTCAAGCCATTCACGAGATCTCTTAACTTGAATAAATTCCTTAGTGAATTGATATCCAAAAAACCGATCAGCAACTGTTCAATTAAATCGCCCAACAATTGCCAGATCACGGTGAATTGGAGTATGTCCTCGTCTGATGGCGACATTATGTTGCTTCATCAACGATGATACAATACCTTGACATTTTTTGCAAGGATCAAAGTGTAATAAATTTGGCTATCGCAGACCATCTCGTTGATAAATTGGTTAAACACAGAGGCTACTTTATTTGACGACTTTGTCAATAATAGTTATGATTCCTTTTATCTATTTGCGACGTCAACGATAGTTAACGCGTGTTTGTATGTATGTCTTTTGACAGTATAAAGAGGCAGAAATAATATATCAGCCTGGTGATCTTCATTAGAAACTCTGACATCAAAATGTGCGAAGTGAATTTTCTTAGGTGGTGGTAAATAAATCTACCATATTGCTTGTCGGGATAACCAATCTGTTGCAGTGGTACGCCTGACTTTTCCTGCGCTAGCGAGTTTATTAATTGCTGCGTTACCTTTTCAATATCCTTTTGGAGAATAAGAAATTTATCTATCTATACTAATTTAACATCTCCTAATACATGTTTACTTGCCATCGCCGATTTTATTAAACAACTAACTAACCGTTCCTTTAAAGATTGATCAGTGATGGAATTTACCGCGTGAATTAAATTCACATCTGCAATATGTCGCTGTTGAAGATCTTTACTTTTGTATGCATCATCATGAGCATGGCATGCTTTATCGATAGCGTTTATTGGATATTCGCCTGGTTTGGGTTGATCCTGTTTATCAAGTCTGATATCAAGGCGAGTTTTAGGCCCACAGTAATTATACTCTGGAATATTTTTTCTCCTGAGTATTTAGCTCACGTAGTTCCGGTAATTTTGTTAATTTTGTGGCGATATCACCCTGTCTTGCTTTTTGTTACTCGTAAATTAAATTTCTTTTTGTACCCCATCGTGTACATTTTCCTGTAATTGCTTGTCTATTATTTTTTGTTTGTAATGGTTGTTTATGTATCTGTTGGGTTACGAGTCCTGCATTTTACTCAATATAAATCCATATTCACTTAGTCTTTATATAATATGGAGATCACGGATATTTCCGCGACACGAAAACACGAACCGATCAAACATCATGCAGTGTTGCAAAATTCAGTTCGCATGATTATAATTGGGCCACCTGGGTCTGTTAAGACACAGTTCTTACTTAATCTAATAATGAAGTGGATACAATGGGAGAAATTATATTTAGTTGCACCATCTGTAGATGATCAACGTTGTATGAAATGCTAAGGAATTATAATGAAAGTGCAAAGAAGATAAGCGGTGATGATGTTGTTAAATTTGTCATTGATATTCATGAAGCACCGAGTGTTGACGTTATTGATGGATCGGTTAACAATTTAGGAGTGTATGATGATGTGATGTTGGATAAACAGGCAACCCGAGCCAGGATATTTCCAAGCAGTACGCATAAAAACACAGACGTGATTTATGTTTCCCATCGATATACACAAATTCCAAAGGTGATCTGGGATAACTAATAATCTTGATGTGTTTAACGGTGTTGACACTCAAACGTTACGAAACATTCATCACACCTGGTATAACGGTGATATGGATATAAACAAATTTAGAAATTTCTTTAGTCACGCTCAAGCTACTCCACATGGATTTATAACGATACATTTACACAACCCTCGAACAAGGTATCGAATCGGTCTTGACTCATTCTTTTAATTTAATAGCAGCAGACAAGGTGTGACATCGATTGGGGGGGGGTGTTATGTTTGCAAATAAACTAGTATCAGGTTCAAGGAAATATGTAGCTGAAAAATGCTAACGAGGGAAAAATACTAGCGTTGATATCATTTTTGATTTCACGTAGTTAGCATTTCAGTACAATTTTTTTCTTCATATTGATAATGTTTATTTTACAAAATGGAGCCTTGTAAAAATATCCAGGTCTGGAATTTGATTACTTAAACAATAGAGCCATTATTAAATTACGCAACTTAGTAAATCACTCAACAGTTCCAACGAGTCGTACCATTATTTCAAACCAACCTTACAATTGATATATAATGTTTTCTGTACGTTGTATTTAATACAATTTTGGCAATTTAGCTGGCATAGTTATTAAACTGGAAGAACAACGACAACAAAAATGAGAATGGTGTTAACACACTTATGCGTCATTGATAACATTGCAATAATTATATCAAATGTGTACTGATTTGTAAGTAACATATAGGAAAACGTTACAAGACCAAAAATACATACGAGTTACGAAAATTAGGTCAAAGGTAATAAAAAACAAAAGCGTCAACAACGTACTGATTGAAACGAAAATGAAATTACAAGATCAACGTAATCAACTAATAATCACTACGAACGTTATTTAAAAATTATATATAGGGCATTAATCTAAAACATAACAAGATTCACAATTCCTAGTGCAATATATGGCATTCGTAGAAAGTATGACAATTATATTAGCTTATCGTGTTCCTGAAACCTTACTTGAAGCTGCTTGAATTTAATTACTCCGCTGTGCTTTTTTTTGGATATAAACCGGATATGTGTTATTAGATCTACATATATCTAACGGAGTTAAGTGGTGAAATTTTCAGATACTACTGATTTAGGTTATATTACAGAATGTAGTATGTCTAGTTCTGTAAAGTGATTACTTAATGACGCCGGTGTTAGATTCAGAAACTGGTTTAATCTCTCATTAATTAAGCAAGGTACAGCATATGAGTTATCAAATGTACAAGTATTTCTAAACGTAAACTTGATGGATACTGTCTTATGTACCTCCTCTCCCATATAACATTGGTAAATTACCAGACATATTGATTCAACTACAAGAACAAAAATAATAATATGAATGTTTTTCACACTTTCATTTAACATTTTACAGATATTGATGAATGCAGAAGGAGTGACTCTGCGTGTCACAATCACGGACAGTGCACAAATACTGATGGAAGCTTTACATGTCAATGTACAAATGGATATACAGGACTTACATGCGAAACAGGTAAGACTTTCACATATTAAAATTAAATTTTAAAGCTGTATTTGAAATCTCAAAACTGCATATCAAATCAAAAGCATAAAATATATCAATATGTTCATCCTATAATAGTTTGAATCGAACAAGTGACGAAATCCATGTATTCAACAATGTTTCAATGAAGTATGGGTGAGGTATCAAATTGATCCTATATTGTTGCTGGTACTGCGCTGTCATGATATATATATATATATATATATATATTTATATATATATATATATATATATATATATATATATATATATATATATATATATATATATATATATATATATATATATATATATATATGTGTGTGTGTGTGTTTATCCTGATTAGATTTATTGCATTGCATGCATTGAAATGTTCTACGTAGCTTTTGTCGGATTCTGTTTGAGAGAGTTTTCTTACTACATCCCAAACTCAAGCAATGTTTTGATATAGTTCAGATCTGATATCGTTGCAATTAGTACAACAAATTTATACTAATTGTGTAAGTAACATTTCAGAAGAAGTTACAAGACCAACAATACATACGAAAACACTGTGATATCCATGATGAAATATTCTCTTGTCAACAATTATATGTTTAGAGTACTAGAAGCTACACTCAACGAGGGTTACGTAGAACGGAATATTACAAGGAAACTATAATATGTATTCTCGTAGTTCTGATAAATGTGTCCTTCATGTTGTTTGAGACAACGTCTCCTCGAATCGTGCATACGAGTTGTGGAAAATAGGTCTTAGGAAATGTAAAACAAAAGCACAAATAACGTAATGTTTCAAACGAAAATGAAATTCAAAGATTAATTTAATCAGATGATAATCACTAGGAACGTTCATTAATAATTATATATAGTGTATTAATAAAAAAAATCACAAGTCTCCCAATTCCAAGTGCAATATGTGGCATTCGTAGAAAGTATGACACTAATATCAGCTTATCATGTTCCTGAAACTTTACTTGAAGCTGCTTGAATTAAATTCCTTCGCTGTGATCTTTTCATATAGGATATAAGCCGGGCATTTGTTATTAGATCCACATATTTAGAAGGGGGTTAAGTGGTGCAATCTTCAAAGGCTGCGGAGTACGGTTATTTTAAAGAATGTAGGTGTATGTCTAGTTCTGTAAAATGATTACTTAATGAAGTCATTGCTAGATTAAGAAACGGATTAAATCATTCATTAATTAAACATAGCATTGGATATGAGTTATCAAAATTACCAGTATTTCTAAAATTAAATTTTAAAATTGATGTATGCTGTTTTATGTACGTTCTTTCCCATATAACTGTGGCAAATTTCCCGACAAATTGATTTAACCGCAAGAAGAAAAATAATATTGTTCATGTTTTACACAATCTCATGTGACATTTTGCAGATATTGATGAATGCAGAAGAGATGACTGTGCATGCCACAATCACGGACAGTGCACAAACACTGATGGAGGCTTTACATGTCAATGTACAAACGGTTATACGGGACTTACATGTGAAACAGGTAGACTAACGCATATTGAATTCATATAAAGCTGAATTTGAAATTTAAAAATTGCTTTTCAATCTAAAACCATATGAAATCAACATATTCCTACTATTATAGTTTGAAATCAACAAGCGACCAAATCCACGTATTCATTACTGTTATAATGAAGTAAGGGTGAGATTTTAAATACATCCTATTTTCCTGGTATTGAGCTGTCATTGTATATACATATACATATATATATATATATATATATATATATATATATATATATATATATATATATATATATATATATATATAGATAGATAGATAGATAGATAGATAGATAGATACATAGATAGTTAGATAGATAGATAGATATATAGATAGATAGATAGATATATAGATAGATAGATAGATAGATAAATGGATAGATAGAATTATGTTTATCCTGGTTACTCATATTAGAATGCATGCATAGAAAAGTTCAACCTTGATTCTGTCCTATTACATTTGAGAGAGTTTTCTTACTACATCCCCAACTCAAGCAATTTTTTGATCTGTCAGTTTTGATATCGTTGCAATATTTATATGAAAGGTGTTATATTTTGTAAGTAATATGTCACGAAACGTTACAAGACCAACCATATATACGTACAATTATGTTGTGATATTCAGAACGAAAGATTCTCTTATCAACAATATTATGTTTAGAGTACCAGAGGCTACACTCAACGAGGGTTACTTTGATCGGAATTTTAACCGGAAACTATAACTTTCTTAGTAGTACTGATAAATATGGCCTTTATGTGGGTTTAAAGAACGTCTCCTCGAATTGTGCATATGAGTTATGAAAACTTGGTCAGATGTAAGCTAAAACAAAAGTGGCAACAACGTTATGTTTGAAAAGAACATGAAATTACAAGTGGAACGGAAACAAATGATATGGACTAGGAACGTCAATTAAGAATTATATACAGTGTATTAATCTAAAACATCACAAGTTCTTCAATCCCGAGTGCAATATATGGCATTCGTAGAAAGTATGACAAAAATATTAGCTTATCATCTTCCTAAAACCTTACCTGAATCTGCTTGAATTCAATTCCTTCGTTGCGCTTTCTACTATTGGATATAATTCAAATATGTGTTATTAGATCTACATATATCTAACGGAATTACGTGGTGAACGTTTCATAGACTACTCATTACGGTTATTTTCCAGAATGTAGGGTACGTCTAGTTCTGTAAAGTGATTACTTAATGACGCCATTGTTAGATTAATAAACTGGTTTAATCTCCCATTAATTTAGCAAGGTACTGCATATGAGTTATCAAAATTACAAGTATTTCTAAACGTAAACTTGATGGATACTGTCTTACGTACATTATCTCCCATCTAACATTGGTAAAATACCAGACATATTGATTCAACTACAAGAATAAAAATAATAATATGAATGTTTTTCACACTTTCATTTAACATTTTACAGATATTGATGAATGCAGAAGGAGTGACTCTGCGTGTCACAATCACGGACAGTGCACAAATACTGATGGAAACTTTACATGTCAATGTACAAATGGATATACTGGACTTACATGTGAAACAGGTAAGACTGTCACATATTAAAATTAAGTTATAAAGCTGTATTTGAAATCTCAAAACTGCATATCAAATCAAAAGCATAAAATATATCAATATATTCCTCCTATAATAGTTTGAATCGAACAAGTGACGAAATCCATGTATTCAACAATGTTTCAATGAAGTATGGGTGAGATATCAAATTTATAACATCTTGTTGCTGGTACTGCGCTGTCATGATATATATATATATATATATATATATATATATATATATATATATATATATATATATATATATATATAAATATATATATATATATATATATATATATATATATATATATATATATATATATATATGGTTATCCTGATTAGATTTATTATAATGTATGCTTTAAAAAGTTCAACGTAGCGTTTGTCGGATTATCTTTGAGCGAGGTTTCTTACTAAACACCAAACTCAAGCAATGCTTTGATGTAAGTCAGATTTGATATCGTTGCAATTAGTATAACAAATGTAAACTGATCGTGTAAGTAACATTTCAGACGACGTTACAAGACCAACAATATATACGAAAACACTGTGATATCCAGAATGAAATATTCTCTTATCAACACTTTTATGTTAAGAGTGTCAGAAACTACACTCAACGGAATATTGCAGGGAAACTATAATACGTATTCTCATAGTTCTGATAAATCTGTCCTTAATGTTGTTTGAGATAACTTCTGCTTGAATCGTGCATATTAGTTGTGAAAATGTAATCTAAAACAAAAGCGCAAATAACGTAGTGTTTCAAACGAAAATGAAATTCAAAGATCAATCTAAGCAGATGATAATCACTAGGAACGTTATTTATTAATTATATATAGTTTATTAATCTAAAACATCACAAGTCCCCCAATTCCAAGTGCAATATATGGTATTCGTAGAAAGTATGACACTAATATCAGCTTATCATATTCCTGAAACCTTACTTGAAGCTGCTTGAATTAAATTCCTTCGCTGTGATTTGTTCGTATAGCATATAAGCCGGACATGTGTTATTAGATCTACATATTGAGAAGGGGGTTAAGTGGTTCAATCTTCAGAGGCTGCTGAGTACAGTTATTCTAGAGAATGTAGGTGTATGTCTAGTTCTCTAAAATGATTACTTAATGAAGTCATTGCTAGATTAAGAAACGGAATAAATCACTCATTAATTAAACAAAGCATTGCATATGAGTTATCAAAATTACCAGTATTTCTAAACTTAAATTTTAAAATTGATGTATACTGTTTTATGTACGTTCTTTCCCATATAACCGTGGTAAATTGCCCGACAAATTGATTCAACTTCAAAAACAAAAATAATAATGTTCATGCTTTACACAATCTCATGTGACATTTTGCAGATATTGATGAATGCAGAAGGGGTGACTCTCCATGTCACAATCACGGACAGTGCACAAACACTGATGGAGGCTTTAAATGTCAATGTACAAATGGTTATACGGGACTTACATGTGAAACAGGTAAGACTATCACATATTAAAATTATATTATAAAGCTGAATTTGAAATTACAAAACTGCTTTTCAACTAAATCCATAAAAAAATTCTACATATATTCCTACTATTATAGTTTTTATCCAACAAGCGACCAAATCCATATATTCACTACTGTTACAATGAAGTATGGCTGAAATTTTAAATACATCTTATTTTGCGGGTATTGAGCTGACATTGTACATATATATATATATATATATATATATATATATATATATATAATTATGTTTATACTGACTACTCATATTAGAATGCCTGCATATTAAAGTTCGACCTTGATTTTGTGGGATTACGTTTGAGAGAGTTATCTTACTACATCCCAAACTCAAGCAAATTAGGTCAGAGGTAATCTAAAGAAAAAGTGCCAACAACGTTATGTTTGAAACGAAAATGAAATTACAAGAGCAAAGTTATTAAATGATAATCACTAGGAACGTTAATTAATAATTATATACAATGTATTAATCTAAAACTTCACACGTTTTCCAATTCCTAGTGCAATATATGGCATTCGTTCAAAGTATGACAATACTATTAGCTTATCATGTTCCTGAAACCTTACTTGAAGTTACCATCCAAAAAATTACTAATTCTAGCTCCGGAAATTCCATAATATTTTACTGATACACCAGTAGGAATCCTACAAGTACTCAAAAGAAGACGATCTGAACTAAGTTTTTCGATAACACTATGCCAACTAGTAAAAGTCGCATCCTTGATACAACAGTAAACTGATACTGAACTATGTGCCTCCCAAATATTCACAGCACTTATGCTGCCCTCTATAGTACAAATAAAGAACTGTGGAGAACTTTACCTGTATTCCTTCTTCTTTCTCTCACTTCGCTTCTTATACTAACACACTGAAAAACCAATACACTATGAGACAAATCACTCAGTTTACTTTAAACTATTTATAATTTATCTCAAAAACCAAATTTATATCAATCTGGATCATTACTTTATTAGATGTAGACTTCAATTTGCCAAAATATACCTATGTCTATGACCCATTTTATCCTACTTGACTATTATATTACTTTGATTTGTGCTATTATAGCATCATAAACTTTATTTTAGTAACTCTTTAGAATATTAAATTTACGATAACTCTGAACTTAGATCTCACAATAACTCTAAGTTTTCCAAAACCAGATTGTACAATAACTTTAAGTTTTTGCAAAAACAGTTTAAATTAACTAACTTGATTAAAGGGAAACAACTGCAATGGAATTAGACGACCTGAATGAACAACGTTAAAACACAACGCTACCAGACATACATATTTTGGAAATGACACAGCATATAAATTAAAGTATTAGATAACACCAATACATAAACTATTTAAATAAACTGCACCATTCGATTGTTAAAGTCTCTTGTTATCTTCCTTTTTTCTTTTTTTTAGTATCTATTAAATAAAAACATTTTTTTACATAGTTTCATATCTCAAAAGATATGACTTTAGATAATGCCGTCCATACAACTACACTCTACAACAAACAGAATAAAAATACAAAATACGTACACAATGGACAAATGACTTTGGCAAAGTCAACTGGGTAATATTTAATATATATTAGGAAAGGAAAGTAAATTGGCCCTGGAACTTAATAGTTCTAAGGGACAAGAGTACGATCCTAAGTTCAGGAATCAGATTGTAAAGAAATAAATATTCTCCACAGCTCCAATTGGGAATATATGTCACATGTTAGCTCTGACTTGTGATAGAGAGTATTATCAGCCTGAATTCCTTAGTGGTTAATAAAACTTAATTATATTTGATGAACAAAACTAAGATTAACCGTCATCTAAATTATTATTTAAAATCTAATAAATAAAAATATATACAATAATATACACATTACTTAATACACTCATGGGTGGACAAGAAAACAATACACCATCGTATACACTATTGGCTAACGGACGGTGTTCGTCAATCAACTTGAACCAGCTTGTGCTGGGGAGAGACACGAGGACCAACACCCCCCTGCTTGAATTTAATTCCTTCGATGTTCGATTTGTTCCTATTGGATATTAACCGGATATGTGTTATTAGTTGTACATATATATATATAACGGAGTTTAGTGGTGAAATTTTTAGAGACTACTGATTACGGTTATTTTACAGAATGTAGTGGTATGTCTAGTTCTGTATAGTGATTATGAAGCCATTGTTAGATTAAGAAACTGATTTAATCTCTCATTAATTGAGCAAGGTATTGCATATTAGTTAGCAAAATTACAAGTATTTCTAAACGTAAACTTGATGGATACTGTCTTACGTACATTATCTCCCATCTAACATTGGTAAAATACCAGACATATTGATTCAACTACAAGAATAAAATAATAATATGAATGTTTTTCACACTTTAATTTAACATTTTACAGATATTGATGAATGCAGAAGGAGTGACTCTGCGTGTCACAATCACGGACAGTGCACAAATACTGATGGAAACTTTACATGTCAATGTACAAATGGATATACTGGACTTACATGTGAAACAGGTAAGACTGTCACATATTAAAATTAAGTTATAAAGCTGTATTTGAAATCTCAAAACTGCATATCTAATCAAAAGCATAAAATAGATCAATATATTCCTCCTATAATAGTTTGAATCGAACAAGTGACGAAATCCATGTATTCAACAATGTTTCAATGAAGTATGGGTGAGATATCAAATTTATAACATCTTGATGCTGGTACTGCGCTATCATGATATATATATATATATATATATATATATATATATATATATATATATATATATATATATATATATATATATATATATATGGTTATCCTGATTAGATTTATTATAATGCATGCTTTGAAAAGTTCAACGTAGCGTTTGTCGGATTACGTTTGAGTGAGGTTTCTTACCAAACACCCAACTCAAGTAATGCTTCTATGTAAGTCAGATTTGATATCGTTGCAATTATTATAACAAATGTAAACTGATCGTGTAAGTAACATTTCAGAAGACGTTACAAGTCCAACAATAAATACGAAAACACTGTGATATCCAGAATGAAATATTCTCTTATCAACACTTTTATGTTAAGAGTGTCAGAAACTACACTCAACGGAATATTGCAGGGAAACTATAATACGTATTCTCATAGTTCTGATTAATGTGTCCTTCATGTTGTTTGAGATAACTTCTGCTTGAATCGTGCATATTAGTTGTGAAAATGTAATCTAAAACAAAAGCGCAAATAACGTAGTGTTTCAAACGAAAATGAAATTCAAAGATAAATCTAATTAGATGATAATCACTAGGAACGTTAATTATTAATTATATATAGTTTATTAATCTAAAACATCACAAGTCTCCCAATTCCAAGTGCAATATATGGTATTCGTAGAAAGTATGACACTAATATCAGCTTATCATGTTCCTGAAACCTTACTTGAAGCTGCTTGAATTAAATTCCTTCGCTGTGATTTGTTCGTATAGCATATAAGCCGGACATGTGTTATTAGATCTACATATTTAGAAGGGGGTTAAGTGGTGCAATCTTCAGAGGCTGCTGAGTACAGTTATTCTAGAGAATGTAGGTTTATGTCTAGTTCTCTAAAATGATTACTTAATGAAGTCATTGCTAGATTAAGAAACGGAATAAATCACTCATTAATTAAACAAAGTATTAGCAGCGGGGGGGGGGGGGGGGTCGAATCGGACATTTGTCCGAGACATCATTTGCTCTAAATCTAACAAACATCTCGAGATAATTAATTCGAATCCTTCTTTTTCAACCCAAAAAAAGGTTACTTGCTCGAAACATAAGTTTTTCGCAAGTCATACTCCAAGGCCGTTTTCATCGTTTAGTCAAAATAAGGTCTCGTCGTGATGTCATCGCCCCCCTGCTGCTATGGGTTAATAATTTATTTCAACCAAATATTCGATCAAGTCTTTAGGACTTTACAAACAAACTAATCGCTAACACCTCATCTTGTAGATCAATTAAATTATTTGACCGGTCGGTGAGTCGGAAATTAATTCTCGTTAGCGAATTATTATGGCATCTCATGTAGACAGGATTAATTGGGTTTTCAGTAATTAGGAATCCTGGAGGAGCTATTGGTGCAAACGAATAAAGAATATATCCTTGCTGAGCTTGATTTGATTGCTCTAGATTAATTTGATAGCTTCCTTCAATTGCATCACATACTAAATTGAGAGCAATCACCGCTAAAATATTTACATTGTGCGGGGCAATATGCCTACCGCCGCCATCTCGGTCATTATTATATTTGAGGATAATTGAATCTTGTACTTGTAATACCTTGATAACATTTCTAACAGATTCTTTTAGTTCCTCAGCGTTATATCCAGGAAACTTGAAATTATGTAGATCGGCTTCTGTGATATTGTAACCGGTTAGGAATCGTTGTTTATTGTTGCTGTTGTCATTAATTATTGTTTGAATAATTCGTTCGTTGATATATTCCATATCAGATACAAGCTGATTTAATATGTAAACGTGTTTTCGCGATTTTGTTTGCCGTAGTTGTTCTAGTTGTGTTTCATGTAATTGATTAATTTCATTAAAATAACCAGTGATGTCAGTTAGCGTAAATAAAATAGTAACAGTTGACTCATCTGTTCTTTTAATGATAAAATCCCATTGCAATGTATTTTTGTTGGTAAATATGAATCTATTGGCGATTTTTACTTTTCTTGTATCAGATAAATCATCTTGATATACGGGATTGATTTCATGATATGATTGTACGTCTGTGGTTAAGTCGGCGGTTCCGGGTGGTTTTTCAGGCCATCCTAACACTGTTCTTAACGAGCTGTTATAGATATCCACGGCATACTCAGGGGAGTTTATTTCGATCGACGACGAGAGCGTCGGTTCATGAACTTTAATAGCTATGCTTGATTCTTTTCCAGTGCTTGATTCTTTTCCAGTGCTTGATTCTTTTCCAGTGATTGATTTTATTCTACGCTGAATTTCAGCATCGATTTGCTCAATTTGGTACGACCCAGTTGGTAACGAAACAGTTTCCCACGCTGGAGTACCATCGGGTTTATTCTTATACGAGAACACCACTGCGTTATTCGGTTGCTGACCGCCAGATGCAACCGATCTGATATTAGGCCAGCTATGAAATACTCGTAATTTTGCCAGCGCGATCTCACGCACTGGAATCGGAGAAGGGAAGTTCACACTAAATTCAGGGTTTGTTGATGTTATTGATATCATGCTTGTTCGTATCGGAGTGGTATTCTCTGCGATTCGTTGAAGCAGTTTGAGTGACATTATTGTTAACGCTGTCTTCAATTTCCAATTTCAACATCGTGGAGTTATACAACTGGGTCATCGTGGAAAATTCAACATCGGATATGAACGAATTATCTATTGACAGCGAGATCAACTCGGATATTTTCGAGTACGTGTCAAATACCACCCGATACTGAGCTGTATAATCGCTGAGTTTTTTCTGAGAACACGATGATAACTTTTTAGTTATCGCGGTTGCGACTGCCGCGATTGTTGTTGCCGCGGAGATAGCGATTGGAACTGCAATCGGAGCCATCATGGTCACCGTCGACAAAATAACCCCGGCGCTGGCCATCACACCGGACACCGAGTACACGGTGATGTCGATGATTGCTACGCTGCGTCGGTATTTTTTCATTTTTTCACGATAACGCTCAGAAAGTGATTTCAAGTTCGCGGAAAATTCTTTCACGGTATCATATCGATATCGATGCGATTGTGATACCTCTGGGATTATTATCGGTTGAATTGATTTCATCGATGTCATTGTTATTTTAAACCCGCTGGTGTTTTCAATTATTCGCCATCGTTAAGGGGAATTGCTGGCCTATAGGTATGGTAGCTTCAGCCGGAAAAAAATTATCCACAAGTTCTACACACCAGGCTATTTTTGATCTAATGGTGGAGCTATCAACCGCGACGAAGTGAAAGCTTTGTGTTTTGCCAGCCTCGATAATTAACGTCGCGACGCCACCAGAGTAGGTTATATTATCGTCCATGATCATATTAAATTGATGAATAGAATACACGTTAACCTGTAGATACCATCGACCTTCGCTTCCTCCCCCCACAAGAGATTGACGGTAATTCTATGATAATTGTCGTCTCTTGTCCAATCCACCATTCCATGATTGATCGTATACACGATAGTTTTAATGCCTTTGTGCGGAATTCTTACCTTTTCAAAGGCTACTTCTAGTTTAAGAATATCCGTGTAAATATCGAGATAATTTGCCTTAATTTCGTTAGAATTAATCATTCCCCTCTCCTCCTTGTTAGAAAAGAATGAAACCAGAAGGTTGTTGATTCCAAGCCGTGATTGGTTTTTAATATACCAGTCGATTTAAGAAAATGTTGTCGTGATATCTTGAGGTTTACTGCCCCCCAAAAACTTATTAACAATTTCTCTGGTGGGCCTTTGTTCGTCAATAGCTTTTTTACTTTCATCGATAGCCGCTTTAATTTCAGCGAGAGTCATGACATCCACAAGTGAGGTTCCAAAAAACTTACCAACGACGTCGTTAGTGGGTTTTTGTACCCTTTCAAAATTTTCTTTTAGTTTAAGAATATCATTGTAAATATCGAGATAATTTGCATTGATTTCGGCAGCCGTCATTATCCCCCCCATTCTCCGTGTTCATAAAGAATGGAATCAGAGCCGTGTCGTGATATACTGGGGGGGGGGGGGTTACTGCCCTCAAAAAACTTATTAACAATTTCGCTGGTGAGCTTTTGTTCGTCAATAGCTTTTTTAATTTCAGCGAGGGTCGGGCCTGTCAGAGATGTGGTTTCAGATTCACGTGTTCTCCTCAAAAAATTATCCTCGATGGTAATAAGTGTTGATTGTCTCACCCTAAACATATTAATATCTTTGAGAGTAGTCATCGTAGATGTAGTCGGGGCACCGAAGAAATTATTAGCGACGCTGTCATTGTGAGTATGCTTGCCAATAAACTCGCTAATTTCAGCGAGGGTCGGGCCTGTCAGAGATGTGGTTTCAGATTCGCGTGTTCTCCCTAAAAATTTATCCACGATGGTATTAAGTGTTGCTTGTCTCACCATAAACATATTAATATCGTTGAGAGTCATCGTAGATGTAGCCGGGACGCCGAAGAAATTATTAGCGACGTAGGCATTGTGAGTATGCCTGATAATAAACTCGCTAATTTCAGCGAGAGTCGAGTCTGCCACAAGTGGGGATCCAAAAAACTTTCTAACGACGTCGTTGGTGGGTTTTTGTACCTTTTCAAGATTTTCTATTATTTTAGAAATATCCGTGTAAATATCGAGATAATTTGCCTTGATTTCATTTTCATTCATCATCCTCCCCGCCTCCTTGTTAAAAAAGAATAAAGATAGAAAGTTTTTAATGTCAGCGAGAGTCATGCCAACCACAAGCGTGGTTCCAAAGAATTTATGTACGAGATTTTTGCGAAAAGTACTATAACCTCGTATATACTCATCCAGATCACGGCCGTGGGTGGCAATCGCGTCGGTGATCGTAGACACAAGTGCACCTGGTTTAAGTCGTCCGTCGTTGGAATACAGCGCGATAGAGTTTTCAGCGGCGTCGTGTTGTCGTATCAAAATATCATCCGCGAATATATTACTGCTTTTCAATTTACCCTGGCGATCTTGAAATACAACTATTTCGTTCGGGTCAACACTTGCTAAATTTAACGTCTCAGCGATTTCATCTTCAATTATTTTGTTTACATCCTCGATAGAACCCGCAGATTTTTCTCGGTGGGTTTCAACATTGACTGAGATCGTCCCCAAATATCAATCATTATTGTTAGCGCAACTTGTATTTTCAATTTATTGATTCTCTAAAATTACCTTGTAATTTCCCACTCGTGTATTTATTTACAACCAGATGAGGTGGTTTCTGTTACGATGAATTCTCCGCGAGGACAATTAATACTTCACGGCCGCATATCGGTGGATCATTTAATTGTTGTGTTGGCAGCGTGGAATAAAAAATCGGAAACTCTTTGTTTTTCATCGAAGAATTTATATACCGCATAAACTCGCTCGGCGGAGCTAACCCATATGAATCAAAATAGACAATCCCACGTGGATCAATCGCGTATGCAACCCAGTGAGTTCCCGATCCGTTACTGTTATCAAGATTGATGATACCGGTTTCAACGCGTTTAGGTTGTTTAGGTAATTGATCTCTCATAAAAACCCCTCTGAAGTCTTTTATCGCTAGTTTTTTAGCAGCATCAATTAAATCAAAATTGGACATAGGGAGAATTGAGCTTTAAAATAATAAACCGTTCCTGGTATTCTTAGACCCTTTCCGCTGTACCATGAATATGGAGTCCCTGGTAGTCTTAAACCCTTTCCCTTTTTTATATCCTTTACCAGTTGCCTTTTTCAACGATATCCCTGCCGCGGTCCCAACGGCTCCCAACGCAGCCGCTTTCGCCACCGCTGGGGCAGCCGCTGCAATCAATGCTGGTATTGCAGCTAACAATGGAAATATACCACCTGATTTTATCATGTTGGCGACTGCAGTCTTTGAAAATACAATTTGAACCCTCTCTCTTATTCTTTAGCGCATCATTGAAATGTTTTAGTTGGCGATCCGTCAATGATATTTTATGTGTACCGCCGGACATCTGCGCTGGTTTCAACGTTATTGTGGTTCCACATTCTTTAGCGGATTTTGTTCGCAATTCCTTGACCTGACCATCAGTCAGCTTGACACTAACAACACTATATGTCATTTTATTGTAAAACACATTTATACTTTCAATTGATCTAATTGTGAATCGTTTACATATTTTCCACTGGTGCATCAACAATTCTCATTCGTCCACCAACACCTTCAAGTAGCATTGATTTGTCGCTGAGAATGATAGCAACCGCTCTATAATTAGCAATAGTGCCACGAATGACATTGGCTCTGAAGTGTATATCAACGACTGATTGCCTTGCTAAATCAAGATGTTCCAGCGAAAAGTAGTATATCGGATAAAAGTTCTTAAAATCATATTGCGATATTTGCAAACCAGTATCAACATTTTGATCATGGCCCATATATGACAGCATACGATGGTACACGCGCGCAATATGGTTTTGACCGAAATTAAGTTGTATGTCTTCGGATGGTTCCTGCTGTCCATTTATTCTCAACGAGACCTCAGTAACTCCTAATTGATCAAATATCATATGACTGTGCAATTGTACTCATGTCATATCCTGTAACGTGATAAATATATGACGTGGAGCTGAAACGTCTTGTTGTGATGCCAAGTTCCATGTAAATGTACCATTGATATTTGATTGCTTAACATCCGTTGTTGTTGTTAGCCAACTTAGCAATGATTTGCCACCTGTGTCCATAAATGAAAGTAGTCGCTGTTCTGTGGTAATTGATGGGGTCATTACTGGCATCCACAAGACCAATTTAGTTAAAATGACTTTACCAGCGTCAGCATTTGGATTTGCAGTATCCGCTGAAATTCTCCAGATTGCATCATTGTCACTACCCTTGCGCACGAGTACTACTGTATGCTTCGCTCCATAAATAACTTTTCGTACATTTCTGCAGAATCCAAATATATGATGCAACGGAATCGCACATGAAAAAGATCTACGCTGTCCTGCCAACATTGCTATTCGTGTTGCAGCTTCTAGATTGTACTGGGGATCAGTATTTATAATCATATCCTCGATAGTATCAGGGGCGGGAGGACCAGCACGATCATTTGGTCGTCGAACAATAAATTGAGTGTGCCCAGCAGTGTTTTTATTATCTTTTGCAAACATCATAGACGGACCTGCTGTTCTTGTATAATCGTCAGAATTTCTTGCCAACCCAATTATTGTTGTAGCCACATCAACATCACGTTCTATAGACTCAATCTCTTTTCAGTCAATGAGATATCTCGCGGATTCAAATAGCGCCATGATACCATTATTGACTAAGCCGACTTTGGTGCCATCTGGATACGGTGCGGGTACAGCAGGAGTATCAGTAAGTCGTACAAGTTCTCCTTCTACTTCGATAAACGCTTCAGCGGGTAGAAACTATTTGCTGGTATCATGGACTTGAAGTTCAATTCGCGATCGAATATCTGCTTGTATTGCATGATAGGAATAAAATTGATAATCGCGGACCGAATTGTGCTTGGTTACTGGGGCTTCCATATCTAACGCGGGATCAGCTGTTCGTTTAAACATTATATTAACATACTAGTATTTTCAATTGTGAAATTCTTTGTAATCATCGTCGTTTTTGTTTTCGTTTCAAACCACTTCCTGCTATCATGTTTGCGATATCATCTTGGTTACTGTTCGACAGCGGCGCAGCCACAGATGACGCAGTCACCGAAGCAGCCAACGACGCTAATTTTTCTTCCACTGCGCTATTTATTGCTTTGCTGACACTTGCAGGCATCACTGTTGTAGATGGCAGTACAACTGGTTGCTTTTCTCGTCGTCGCACCAATGATGTTATTTTATCTTTCGCGGCAGAAAATGCCTTTCCGGCAAGATTTCCAACAGCGTTGATTCTCTTATCACGAATAATATCAATGGCCTTCATTGATAATTGTTTAGCTAATGGTGCCACCTTGGGAGCCATTCTTGTAAATAACCCCGCAATGGTATTGCCGAAACCATCTCCGTAATATGTTCTATAAATAGGCAATCGTGAGTTCACCACGTAGACGCTTACGGGTTTATCATGGTTGTAGTGTATGATCATCTTGTTATAAAACTAGTAGTTTTTCAATTAGTGATCAATCGCTAAGATCCATAGGATTTTCATCCTAACCATATGCATCTCTGTGATTTTCAATTAATTCAGCAATGAGTTCTCGATATACATCAATGCCCATGATACCGCCGGCAAATAATAGTCGACATATATCAGCTGCTTCGTTAATTATCTCGACGGAGTTGTTTCCGGCTCGCTTTCCACCCATAAGTACTTCTAACCGTGATATATCACTTAGGATGTTACCAGGACATGTCACGGCTGCGTTGAAATCCAAAGGATTTTTAATTGAATATCCTTTTCCGCTTGTTTTCTTAGAACCGGCTTCTGCTTTTATGTCTATTTTTTCCGGGATTGGATCCTGCGTATAACGTGGTGGTTTTGGACCGCCTTTAACCGCAGCTAGAAAGTCATCATAATCAGGGTGCTGCAACGCCGAGATTTTATTCCCGCCGCGTTTCACTAAATATATTTTTGATGCCCAAGTGTCTTTGTTTTTTATAAAACTTTTAAACTCGTCTTTTAATAAATTCTCTCTTTTACCCTTTGGAAAATTCTCTCTAGCAAAATCAGCTAATTCGGAATCCGTAAGGTTTCCTTTAATTTCATTTAATGCTGCGACTGTAAATATATTCTCAGGTGAATAGTCTTTACCTCCAGCTGCACCTTGTTGTTCTTCTTCGAGTTCTTCAATTTCGCGTTGAGTTTTTATATCATTGGATAGCTGTTGTATCCCTGCGCAAGTTTGTTCGGTCTCTGCTGCTATCTTTTCAAGTGTATCAAGCAGCGGCGCCTTCGTTGCTCGTTCTTTTTCAGGAATATCTCCGTATTTCGCTGCTTCAGTTAACTTTTTCACATCTTTGGTCGCACTTGTTATCGGAGTAAACCAGTATCACTTGACACAGAAAAGTCAGTCTGCGCTTGTTATCGTTGTTGAAGTTTCTCGCGAAGTCTGTCTCGAACCGGTATAAACTTTTTAATTGCTGCTAGCCGCTCTCGGGTTAATTTAGTTGTAAGCGATTCACCTACCATATATTGTTTGTGAACTGAGTTTTCAAATGTGAAACTATCACAATTAAAAGCTGAGTTATTAAATAATGTACTATCAAGCTAACGTATCCATCTCGGACAAGGTTAA
This sequence comes from Unio pictorum, assembly GCA_030141615.1. NCBI lineage: Eukaryota > Metazoa > Mollusca > Bivalvia > Unionida > Unionidae > Unio > Unio pictorum. The sequence goes on along the minus strand of JARLTB010000360.1, from coordinate 8,204,273 downwards.
ACTGTACGACGCTATCCGCGAGTGTTTCAGAAACAACATCGCTGGGGGTTTCAAATTTGTAATATCTGAGAACGGCGAAGAACGATTTTTGTTAACGACGCGGCAACAACAACTACGTGAAAATGGAGGCGTCGCGGTGATTACTTGCTACCACAGCCAGATCATCCAGTACGCACATAGCTGCACGAGCAAGCCCAAACTGATGAGTATTCTTTCAGGAGAAAATCCTATGTGAGTGTACAAAAAACGCTAAAAAAAAAAATTTTTACTGAAAATTTACTGAAAGCCTATTTTTTATCGTAACGCTCACGTGGTTAGGATACTGGTTTTTCCTCGTTTAATATTTTTCTAAGATCACGAACCTTAGAACTAATTTCAGCTCGTTTTTGATACTCTTGGCCGAGCTTTTGACGTATTGCTTCAACGGTGCTAAATAGCGTTATAAATACATTAATATCGTTACCGTACAAACAAGCATTGATGGATTTTTTAATTCCTCTACGAGCCTGTAATCTTTGGTAAAACATAACGACCCTTACTAGACTGATACTCAATGTCTTCATATTCCGAGGTAATCCTGTCGCAGTCGAGATCTTTAGATAATACTATCCCTCGATTTTTTAAATTTGAGATTTCAGCAATTATAGAATTTACATCTTTGATATCCACTATTTATAAAAATATAATATAATATATTTTACCTCTAATTATTAAAAAATATTGGGGGTCGTTTTTGACCCATTTTGTTTTATAGACAGTACAATGCCGTATATCTCCACTCGAGTGTTGTGGCAGATTTTAGGCATAACATATACTTAATTAATAGACAGTACAATGCCGTATATCTCCACTCGAGTGTTGTAGCAGATTTTAGGCATAACATATACTTAATTAACTTAATTAATGGACAGTACAATGCCGTATATCTCCACTCGAGTGTTGCGGCAGATTTTTTGCATAACATATACTTAATTAACTTAATTAATGGACAGTACAATGCCGTATATCTCCATTCGATTGTTGTGGCAGCTTTTAGGCATAACATGTACTTAATTAACTTAATTAAGGATGGATATATTCAATGAAACGATGATGGATTTTGTGATGTAATGATGTGGGACTGCACAAGACAGCACAAACATGAAAAGACGGGGCGGATTTTCTACGGCCAATCCATCCAATCAAAAGCAACCCAATCAAATTAACCCGGTTGCATGATTGACAAAAGACAACCATACGCCCGAGTTAAATGGCGTGGGTTAGTTTTGATTGGTCGGAATCGACTTTCAAAAGCCCCAAGCTTATTACGAGTCATAACATATATAAGGTGACTAATACATCAGCGTTGATTCACGGGTGTGTTATTTTATTTCCTTGAATCACTTATTAATGCTGTTTCACAACATTTAAATGAGACAAAATATTTGAATAAAACACTAAACAAAAGAATACAGTTGTTAGAAAACAGCGTGTATTTCATTAGTTTTCATCGTAAAATGATTAATTGATCGTAATATTAATTGGACTTCAAGGGGCGTAACTCTGTCATGCGACTTTATTATTGTACGATTTATCTCCCTTGATATATGAAAATTGTATCCTGTGTGCACGTAGTAGTAATTGAACTTCAAGGGACGTAACTCTGTCATGCGACTTTATTATTGTACGATTTATCCCCCTTGATATATGAAAATTGTATCATATGTGTGTTTTTCTTTAACAGAGCTGATTTAGTTATATTTTTTGCTACTCTTTGTACTGAAGGCATACAAATATCGAAATATCTACTAACTTCATTTATTGACTGAAATATTTTCTCCTCGTTAGTTGATGTATCAAATGATTTTACGGATCTCTTTCCAACTGACTTACAGGTCTCTGTTATGCCCCTTTTTGCTTTCTGACTTTGTGAGACGGCTTGAAGATTCTCAAGACAGTTATCAGTCTTCACGCCATTTATGTGATCAATAACAAGGCCGTCTTCGATTAATCCGTAAAATGCTTCATAGATAGCTCTGTGACAGAGATATTTCTTCTTCCCGGCTGAAAACATCAAGTATCCCATATTATTTACCCATCCAACCGGCTTCTTTAGTCTGCAATTTCTAACAACACCATCACGGGATGCTTCATAATTAACAAGCACTGGGTGAGGTCTGAAATCTTGACTTTTTTGTATAATAATACTATTTGTCTAATTTATTATTTGCTTTAATTATAAGTCTATCAATGTAGTCTTGAGGACTTTTTTATGATTTTGTCGCTGACGGAGTCATCGGTAGGATCAATGACTGCATTTTTTATTCGTTTGTCATAATAGCGTTTTAGTTCCCTGTAACGTTTGCTGCCACAACTGAGACACAACTGCGATTTTCCCCTTACCCTCACCCAACATCGGAGGCACGGAAGGGGGCCAAAACTTCCTCGCCGAACACTTTGTAAATGATACCCACAGAATTCGCTTCTGCATGATTTGTTACACGGGATTGTTGATCGAATCATTAGCTACTTGCAATGATTCATTATACTATATTTTTCTATTTAAATACTTGTTTTAATTATAACATGGAGGAGTTCGAGAGATTATCAGCAATGAAGCCTTTCAAAAACGTTAAATTTAATCTCGATAGAACCCTCAAAGATGTGCCAAAACGGGCAATAACGGATAGAGCCTTAATAAGTAAAATACGCGATTGTATTAATGAATTCAAACACGACGGCGCATCTCATAGCTGGTCAACATTTCGAATTGATGGCGTTGTTGATGCCACCATGAACGACAGCAACGTAGCGTTGATGTTATCACAACTTGGCAACAAAAAGTATTTTTTTAGAGTGAAATTCGTTATCAGTGTAGAATCAGGCGGTTGGATTATACGAGACAAATTTGAACCGATTCTCAAAGACAAGAAAACAGTCGTTGTTAGCCGTGATTCTAAGCCGGGTTTGTTAACTGGAATTGACAAACCATACTATGAACGGGCATATACTGAAACAGCAGTTGTGTATGGGATATATCCGTTAAATGAAAAACATGATATAAGAAAACTTAAACCAATGAAACTGTCGTCGCCGGCGACTTTGTCGCTGAATTGTGTAGCAGCACGAATAACAGAACATTTTACAAATGGATCCCGAGGGAACAAACTTACCGATCTACGACGTAGCAAAATAGCTCAATGGGAGTTAACGGTCAAAATTAGAAACGTCGCTGAGATTTCCAATAACTGTTACAACGATAACCGGAGAAGTTTTATACGAATCAAAATATAAATTAAAGGGAGCCCCAATTAAAATTATTGATCATAACGAACACGCATGGACGTCCGCGGTCACAATATTTCCACGAAACAGAACAAGAAAGTATATACCCGACGAATTCTTAGGAGAAGAATTTTCCATGGACGGTTTTCTCGTTGAAAAGAAACTATTCGATGCTATTGCGCATTTGATCCCGTGTTGGTGTGGTTACTTCGCAGCACTGAAAACGACCCGGATATGTTTGATCAGTTTGTAAGACCAAACGGTGAATTATACCGCACTGAAGCATTTCACAACAAAATAAAAAAAAAACAGCTAGTGGGTTTTTAACGGCGTGTGGCGAAGCCACCGATGAAATTATCAACGACGAACAATTATTGACAAACTGTTTTACAATCCCGTCGGTTGCAGCTCATTTTGCAAGAATCAAAAACGCATGGAAACCAACACGCGTAGAATTCTTGCCAGACATTGAGGCTAGTTGTTTAGAATTTAATCATGGCGGTTTATGGAATAACAAATACGACAGTGATAATATCATTTCAGTTGATATGGTTGCTTGTTATCCAGCGAGTTTTCTTGATTATGGAGAGTGTACTGAGTATTTTAAACGATTTGGACACCCCGTACATGAAATGACTCGTGTTGCAATTAATGGGCCGCTGCCTGATTTTGATTTAACTGGATTCGCTTGTGTAGTATCATTTGAGTTCGCAGCAGGACTTCATCGCTGTTGTTATATTTGGATTGGTAGACACATGTCTGAAATGAAGTGGCTGCCAATAGCGCTATTACGATACGATTCATGATTGATACAAAAATGTTAATTTCGCTGACGGTCAGTGAAGCAATTATATCATATCGGAAACAAACCAATGTCTGGTTACCAACACCGGAACGTCTTGATAGTATAATTGAGGAATCCAGAAAACATATTGATGCCAACAAAGAATATATCATTGAGTGGTCCAAACGGATATTTAATCAACGAAACATCGAAGCAAAAGATCTCGGCAGAAGAATAATCGTAAAATTCACTCAGGGAGGAAAAAAATGCGACTATAAACGATATTGTTCACGGCTAATTATGGATAACACCGAATACGACTTTGTAATCGCGGATGCAGTATCCAAAAAACATATATGTGGATCGTAAAGATGCTTTTTTGTCCGATGGAACAAAATTGGGTACATTTGCTACTTATAGCGACGGTTACAGATCCCCGTATACACATTTGAGGTCGTCGATGCTGGGTTATGCTTGTATTAATTTATTTTCAATGATAAATAGATTTTCTGACACTGCGGTTAGAGTTGCCGTTGATTCATTTTACATTAACAGCAAGTACAGTTACGCAGTTGCTGAATTCACTAACGTTCTAATGCACCATCGATATCAGATCCAATTTGTAGATATAAAACAGTTTATTTAAACGGCTGTGGCGGGTCAGGAAAGACGACTCGCGCGATTGAGTTATTTCGTGGGAAAAATCCTAAGGATTTCACAAACATGATTGTGCTGACGCCAACACATAGATTAGCCAGAGAGATAAAACAACGAGGCGTTTCCGCGTGTACGTATCATAGTTTTTTCAGATACAGTGGTGACAAATGGACACCTGAACGAATGGGAGATAAATTCATCCCCGAGGTTATAATTTGGGATGAAGTATGCACAGTATCAACATAAATATTAAAGATGTTCTTGGATTGGCTGCTGACAAAAAACACGATGGTGATAATGTGCGGAGATCATGGACAGCCACCACCATTTATCGGCGCGGGTCCACATAAGTGGCTGAAAGAATTCGTATACTATTATGAAGAAATTGATAGCAATTATAGGGCACTTGATGAACAATTAAGTGAGGTTAAAAATTAATTAGATTACAACCGGATAGAATCCAATGTGAAATAATCAGAGAAATAATTCATGAAACTTCCATGGAGGAATTTTGGGAAGCGTGGAGACCAAACGATTTTGTAGTTGATAGCGGAAAAATAGTCAGAGACACACTTTAGAAAAAGTTGTTTGAGCTTCACAAAGAAATATATCCCCTGATAAAAGTTCCATTGTGTTATAGACCCGCTGACACACGGCGACAGAATATTGAAGTTGAAATTCCAGGACAGTGCGAAAGACAAACACTATTATTAAATGATATTGTGCTGGTTGATATCAGTGTTGTCGAATGCGCATTGCGTGCTAATAAATCGCCATGGACACTGGGTTATGTAACGACGATACATTCCTCGCAGGGATTAACCATCGCGGATACAATTGTTTGGATAGTCGATAATCGCATTGAGTGGTCAAATTTAGTCTATCTTGCAGTGTCTAGAGTACGGCGAATAAATCACCACAATGGATGATATTGATGTTAGCATCATTAATAAAAAACTCTCCGGTTACAAACTCCAACACAAAAAAAAACAACGAAAATTTGACATTGATGCTGAATTAATAATCGCGTTGAAGAAACAACAGAATAATCACTGCGTGAGTTGCAATTGTATAATGCGTTGGCAGTATTCGGATCCTCGCCAATTTACCGTAGATAGAAAAAATAACAGTCTCGGTCATGTCAGAAACAATGTGATGTTGACTTGTCTTGAGTGCAACAGACGCAACGGCGCTAGTTAAGACCATGCGGCGGTAATTGAGTATCATCAGGAATCACTTGTAATTGTTCGCGTGTAAAACCCCGCTGAGGGGCAGTTGAATCCAATTTATACATTGGAGGTCTACCAGTTGATCGTGTTATAGTAGATATGCTATGCGTAGTGTCACTCCAAATAGGATCAGTAGCCCTTTTTTTACCACCTTCAAGCTCTCCTGGTTCATATAAATATCTCACGGTGACATTGCTGAGAATTGGCTGAGAAACGCTATCCCGCTGTGGTTGTGGTATATACTTTTTTATTGCGTTGTTAGGTTTCATATTGATTGCTCTGGTAATCTCGTTATTTAGCGCTGCAACTACCCCTGGTAACCTTTTGACCCATTCACGGGATCGCTTTTCTTGGATGAATTCTTTTGCGTATTGATATCCAAATAACCGCTCAGCAAGAGTCCGATTAAATCGTTCTACAATTGCCTGATCGCGATGTAGTGCAGTATGCCCCCGTCTGATGGTGACATTGTGATTTTTCATCGCTGATAAAACAGCGCCTTGAAATTCCTTGCCAGGATCAACTTGTATCAGATTTGGCCAGTGTAGAGGGCCTCGTCGATAAATCTTTTCAAATGCAGAAGCAACTTCAGGTGATGATTTTGTTTTTAGCGGTTCTGCTTGTATGTATCGACTCGCAACGTCAACTACGGTTAGCGCGTATTTGTAACCGTTATCATGTGGTAAAAACAATAAATCAGCTTGATGAACTTCATTGGGTCCGGTAACATCAAAATGCGAGAAATTGATTTGTTTAGGACGCGGTAGATAAATTTGCCATATAGCCTGTTTGGATAACCAATTAGCCGCAGTGGACTATTTCACTTTTGCGGCGTTGGCGAGTTTATTGATTGCAGCGTTACCCCTCCAGTATCCCCTCGGAGAATAATAAATAGATTCAATATTATTAATTACAGCGCCCATCATCAATTTGCCTTTCATAGCTGATTTTACCAACCACGAAGCCAATTTTTCTTTGAAAGATTTATCAGGAATAGCATTTAACGCATGAATTAATTTCACATCCGCGAGATGCCTGCGTTGCAGATTGCTGCTTTTATATGCAACATCATGAGCATGACACGCCTTATCAATAGCGTTTATCGGATACTCGCCGGGTCGGGGCTGATTTTGATCATCACGTCTGATATCTAATCGTGTTCCGGGGCCACAGTAGCTATATCCTGGAAGGTGCTTTTCTCCGGGGTACTTTGCCCATGGGGTTCCAGGGAGTTTTGTTAACTTGGCTGCGATATTACCTCCTCGTTTTTTTAAAAACATCTCCGGATTTCATAGAAACAAATCTAAACTTTTTTGTACCACATGTTGCACATCTACCAGTTAGTGCTGATCTGTTATTTTTAGTTGTAATCGTCGTCACATCATTTGTGCTAGTACGCGTTTTACACTTCACACAATATAGATCCATAATTTATGTATAGAGATATGAATATAATTGACTTTTCAGCGACTAAAACAAGAGAACCAGTTAAGCATCATGCAGCGCTACCAAACTCTATCCGCGCAATTATAATCGGGCCATCAGGATCCGGCAAGACGCAATTGTTGCTCAATTTAATAGTGAGATGGATGAAGTGAAATAAGCTGTATTTAGTTGCTCCTAGCGTAGATGATCAACAATGCTATGAAGTGTTAAAGGATTTTAACGAGAATGCATCAGAAATTAAGGGTGAGAACGTCATTGAATTTATAACTGATATTGACGAGGCACCATCCGTGGATGATCTTGATGGGAACATTAACAATTTAGTCGTATGTGATGTTCGAGAATCAAAAAAACCCAGCTAGAATATTTTCCCGAGGCAGGCATAAAAACACCGACGTGATATATGTCACTCAACGCTACACTCAGATTCCAAAAGTGATCAGAGATAACTGTAATATTCTTGCTGTGTTTAACGGCGTTGATACATATATGTTACGAAATATTTGGCAGACATGGTGTTCCGATATGGACTTCAATCAATTTAAAAAAATCTTTAGTAAAGCTCAGTCAACCCCGGATGGATTTATAACAATAAATTTGCATGATCCTCGGGCACGATATCGTATCGGACTCGATCAAATATTTGGTTGAAATAAATTATTAACCCATAGCAGCAGGGGGGCGATGACATCACGACGAGACCGGATTTTGACTAAACGACGAAAACGGCCTTGGAGTATGACTTGCGAAAAACTTATGTTTCGAGCAAGTAATCTTTTATTTTTGGTTGAAAAAGAAGGATTCGAATTAATTCTCTCGAGATGTTTGTTAGATTTAGAGCAAATGATGTCTCGGACAAATGTCTGATTCGCCCCCCCCCCCCCCCGCTGCTGCATTGCATATGAGTTATCAAAATTACCAGTATTTCTAAACGTAAATTTTTAAATTGATGTATACTGTTTTATGTACGTTCTTTCCCATATAACCGTGGTAAATTGCCCGACAAATTGATTCAACTTCAAAAACAAAAATAATAATGTTCATGCTTTACACAATCTCATGTGACATTTTGCAGATATTGATGAATGCAGAAGGGGTGACTCTGCATGTCACAATCACGGACAGTGCACAAACACTGATGGAGGCTTTAAATGTCAATGTACAAATGGTTATACGGGACTTACATGTGAAACAGGTAAGACTATCACATATTAAAATCATATTATAAAGCTGAATTTGAAATTACAAAACTGCTTTTCAACTAAACCCATAAAAAAATCAATATATTCCTACTATTATAGTTTTTATCCAACAAGCGACCAAATCCATGTATTCATTACTGTTACAATGAAGTATGGGTGAAATTTTAAATACATCTTTTTTTGAGGGTATTGAGCTGACATTGTACATATATATATATATATATATATATATATATATATATATATATATATATATATATATATAATTATGTTTATACTGACTACTCATATTAGAATGCCTGCATATAAAAGTTCAACCTTGATTTTGTGGGATTACGTTTGAGAGAGTTATCTTACTACATCCCAATCTCAAGCAAATTAGGTCAGAGGTAATCTAAACAAAAAGTGCTAACAACGTTATGTTTGAAACGAAAATGAAATTACAAGAGCAAGGTAATTACATGATAATCACTAGGAGCGTTAATTAATGATTATATACAATGTATTAATCTAAAACTTCACAAGTTTTCCAATTCCTAGTGCAATATTTGGCATTCGTTCAAAGTATGACAATACTATTAGCTTATCATGTTCCTGAAACCTTACTTGAAGTTACCATCCAAAAAATTACTAATTCTAGCTCCGGAAATTCCATAATATTTTACTGATACACCAGTAGGAATCCTACAAGTACTCAAAAGAAGACGATCTGAACTAAGTTTTTCGATAACACTATGCCAACTAGTAAAAGTCGCATCCTTGATACAACAGTAAACTGATACTGAACTATGTGCCTCCCAAATATTCACAGCACTTATGCTGCCCTCTATAGTACAAATAAAGAACTGTGGAGAACTTTACCTGTATTCCTTCTTCTTTCTCTCACTTCGCTTATTATACTAACACACTGAAAAACCAATACACTATGAGACAAATCACTCAGTTTACTTTAAACTATTTATAATTTATCTCAAAAACCAAATTTATATCAATCTGGATCATTACTTTATTAGATGTAGGCTTCAATTTGCAAACATATACCTACATCTATGACCCATTTTATCCTACTTGACTATTATATTACTTTGATTTGTGCTATTATATCATCATAAACTTTATTTCAGTAACTCTTTAGAATATTAAATTTACGATAACTCTGAACTTAGATCTCACAATAACTCTAACTTTTCCAAAACCAGATTGTACAATAACTTTAAGTTTTTCCAAAAACAGTCTAATCTAGACTAACTTGATTAAAGGGAAACAACTGCAATGGAATTAGACGACCTGAATGAACAACGTTAAAAAGCTACCAGACATACATATTTTGGAAATGCCACAGCATATAAATTAAATTATTTGATAACACAAATACATAGACTATTTAAATAAACTGCACCATTCGATTGTTAAAGTCTCTTGTTATCTTCCTTTTTTCTTTTTTTAGTATCTATTAAATAAAAACATTTTTTTATAGTTTCATATCTCAAAAGATATGACTTTAGATAGTGCCGTCCATACAACTACAATGTACAACAAACAGAATAAAAATACAAAATACATACACAATGGACAAATGACTTTGGCAAAGTCAACTGGGTAATATTTAATATATATTAGGAAAGGAAAGTAAATTGGCCCTGGAACCTAATAGTTCTAAGGGACAAGAGTACGATCCTAAGTTCAGGAATCAGATTGCAAAGAAATCAATATTCTCCACAGCTCCAATTGGGAATATATGTCACAAGTTAGCTCTGACTTGTGATAGAGAATATTATCAGCCTGAATTCCTTAGTGGTTAATAAAACTTAATTATATTTGATGAACAAAACAAAGATTAACCGTCATCTAAATTATTATTTAAAATCTAATAAATAAAAATATATACAATAATATACACATTACTTAATACACTCATGGGTGGACAAGAAAACAATACACCATCGTATACACTATTGGCTAACGGACGGTGTTCGTCAATCAACTTGAACCAGCTTGTGCTGGGGAGAGACACGAGGACCAACACCCCCCTGCTTGAATTTAATTCCTCCGATGTTCGATTTGTTCCTATTGAATATTAACCGGATATGTGTTATTGGTTGTACATATATATATATATATATATACATATATATATATATATATATATATATATATATATATATATATATATATATATATATATATATATATATATATATATATATATATATATATATAACGGAGTTTAGTGGTGAAATTTTCAGAGACTACTGATTACGGTTATTTTACATAATGTAGTGGTATGTCTAGTTCTGTATAGTGATTACTTAATGACGCCATTGTTACATTAAGAAACTGATTTAACCTCTCATTAATTGAGCAAGGTACTGCATATTAGTTATCAAAATTACAAGTATTTCGAAACGTAAACTTGATGGATACGGTTTTATGTACCTTCTATCCCATACAACATTGGTAAATTACCAGACATATTGATTCAACTACAAGAATAAAAATTATAATATGAATGGTTTTCACACTTTCATTTAATATTTTACAGATTTTGATGAATGCAGAAGGAGTGACTCTGCGTGTCACAATCACGGACAGTGCACAAATACTGATGGAAGCTTTACATGTCAATGTACAAATGGATATACTGGACTTACATGTGAAACAGGTAAGACTGTCATTTATTAAAATTAAATTATAAACCTGTATTTGCAATTTCAAAACTGCATTTCAAATCAAAAGCATAAAATAGATTAATAAATTCGTCCTATAATAGTTTGAATCGAACAAGTGAAGCAATCCATGTATTCAATAATGTTACAATGAAGTATGGGTAAGATATGAAATTGATCCTATCTTGTTGCTGGTACTGCGATGAAATATTATATATATATATATATATATATATATATATATATATATATATATATATATATATATATATATATATATATATATATAAATGATGTTTAGCGTGTCAGAAGCTACACTCAAAAAGGGTTACGAAGATCGGAATATTGTAGGGAAACTATAAGTTTCCTCGTACTTCTGATAAATGTGTCCTTTATGTGGTTTTAGAGAACGTCTCCTCGAATCGTGCATATTCTTCATGAAAATTAGGTCCGAGGCAATCTAAAACAAAAGTACAAATAATTTATTGTTTCAAATGAAAATGAAATTCAAAGTTCAACGTAATCAAATGATAATCGCTAGGAACGTTAATTAAAAATTATGCATAGGATATTAATTTTAGAAAGAATCACACGTTTTATCGTTCCTAGTGCAAAATACAGCATTCGTAGAAAGTATGACTATAATATCAGCCAACAAAGAACCTGACAATAGGGTTGAAACTGTTTGAATTTAATTCCTTTCCCGTGCTAATTCCCTTTGAGATTTAAGTCGGATATATTTTTTTAGACACACACACACACACACACACACACACATATATATATATATATATATATATATATATATATATATATATATATATATATATATATATATATATATATATGTGTGTGTGTGTGTGTGTGTGACTTAAAATTTTCAGACACTTTAATACGGTTATTTTACAGAATGGAGGTGTATGTTAAGTTCTGTCAAGGGAATACCTAATGAAGCCATTGTGAGATTAAGAGACTGATTAAATAAATCATTAAATAAACAAAGAATTGCTTTTGAGTTATCAAAAAATACTAGTTTTTCTAAACTTAAAATTGATGTATACTGTTTTATGTACGTTATATCTCATATAAACTTGGTAAATTACCCGACATATTGTTTCATCGGCAAGAAAATAAATAATAATGAGAATGTTTTTCACAATTTCAAGTGACATTTTACAGATATTGACGAATGCAGAATGCGTGACTCTGCGCGTCACAATCACGGAGAGTGCACACATACTGATGGAGGCTTTTCATGTCAATGTAAAATGGTTATTTATACGGACATATATATATATATATATATATATATATATATATATATATATATATATATATATATATATATATATATATATATATGCATGCATTGAAAAGTTCCACCTTTCTTTTGTAGGATTATGCTTGAGAGAGTTTTCTTAGTACATCCCAAACACAAGGAATTGTTTGATATAAGTCAGATTTAATATCGTTGCAATAAATATATTAAATGTGTACTGTTCGGTAAGTAACATATCATTAGACGTTACAATACCAATCATATATACGAAAATACTATGTTCTTTTATGCAGAACAAATTATTATCGTATCAACAATGTTCTGTTTGGATGCCAGAGACTACACCCAGCTATGGTTAAGTAGATAGGAATTTTAAAGGCAAACTATAAAAATTGTCCTCGCAGTTTCTTTCAATATGTCCTTTATGTGATTTCAGAGAACGTCTCCTCGAATCGTACATATGAGTTTTTAAAATTAGGTCATATGTGATATATAACAAATGCGCCTACAACGTTATGTGTGAAACAAAACTGTTTTCTAAGATCAACGACAATAATGATAGCTACGAGTAACTTTAATTTATAATTAAATATAAGAATAAGAATAATAATTATTTTTTAAGACTTCTCAGTCCATACATCTAAATTAAGATATAGATATAAACATTTTCATCTATTAACTACGCCATGCATTATTAAGTGTAAATTATAGGGTATTATTCTAAAACATCACAAGTGTTCCCTTTCTTATATATCATTTATAAGGATTGATATTATCAAGTTGTGCTTACCTTACGCTGTAGCTCTTTTACATCAGCGACAACCAGAATTGGGGACGTTAATGACACTTTCATTTGACATTTTGCAGATATTGATGAATGCAAAATGCCTGACACTGCGTGTCACAATCACGGACGGTGCACAAATACGGATGGAGGCTTTTCGTGTGAATGTGCAAATGGTTATACGGGTTTTTCGTGTGCAACGGGTAAGACTATTTCATAGTATGATCATATTAAAATGCTTAATTTGAAATTTTAAAACTGCTTTTCAAATCAAACGCATACATCAATAGTGTCCTCGTATTATAGTTTGAGTACAACAAGTGACCAACTTAACGTACTCATCAATGTTACTTGGACGCATGAGTGATATATATATATATATATATATATATATATATATATATATATATATATATATATATATATATATATATATAAGGATGTTTATCCTTTTTAGTTTTTGCTGGAATGCATGCTTTGCAAAGTTTAACTTTGATTGTGTCGGATTATTATGAGACAATGTGTTTACTACATCCCAAAGTCAAACAATTGTTTGATATAAGCCATATTTGATACCGTTGCTCGAATTATACAAAATTGATGTGCCAGAGAATACACTCACCGAGGGTCATGTTGATCGGAATTTTGAAGGGAAACTTGTATAGTTGTTCTCGTAATGCTGATAAATGTGTCCTTTATGTGATTTTAGAAAACGTCTCCTCGAATTGTGCATATGAATGATTAAAATTAGGTCATATGTAATCTAAAACAAATGCGCCAAGAACGTTATGTTTGAAACGAAATTGAATAATAATATTAACCACAACAATGATAATTACGCTGAACGTTAATTAATATTGATATATAGGGTACTAATCTTAAACATGTCAATTTTCCAGTTCGTAGTGCAATATATAGCATTCGTTCAAAATATGACGATAATATCAGCTAATCATGAATCTGATACCATATTTGAAGCTGCATGAATTAAATTCATTCGCTGTGCGGTATAAGCTGCACATGTGTTATTAGATCAATATATATCTAAAGGAGTTTCGTGGTTTATACAAAATCAGAGACAGCTGAATGTAGGTCTATGTCCAGTTCGATAACGGGATTACTTAAATGAGTCATTGTTTGATTACGAAACTGATTAAATCACTCATTAATTCAAAAAGGTCTTGCCTATGAATTATCAAAATTAGGTCAGATGTGATCTACAACGCCTACAACGCTGTTGGCGTTAATTACACATTTATGTGACATTTTCCAGATATTGATGAATGCGGAATGTCTCACTTTGCGTGTCACAATCACTGACAGTGCACAACTACTGTTGGCGGCTTTTCATGTATATGTAATAATATCTACACCGGATATACATATGACATGGATAAGAATGTTACATATCCTTATGATGTGTGAGTGTCATTGATCAAACAATTTTTGTTAGATTCATGAATACAAATATACATTCATTTATATATTTAAAAAACTTGTATTTCAACATATTTAATTGTACATGTTTATACAGGTTTCATAATGATCAATAGCAATAAATCTGACACGTTTGGAATTGATACCAAGGTGATCCATCCCCATCATTGCTAGCTGCTTTAAACAAAATACCCCGCTATTTAAATACAGTCTATTTTAAGCATTGGGTAAAGGTAAACTAATCCATATCTCTATGACACTTGGATTGGCACACTTTGAAGATTAAAATGCAAATCGTACGTTAACTGATTAATGTAGCTGTTCAAAAGATCTTAAGCCAGAAAATATTTGCAAGTCTCAGTCATAGATGCCACTAAGCCGGTACATGGAAAGCAACTAATTCGGCTTTGTAGATTTGTAAATAATTTTTTTAGCACTGGTTGTTATTTAGGTTTGTAATAAAATATAATAATCACATAATGTATTTTTTGCACAAAACCTGCAAACATCAATCAATTATTTCTATTGAAAATAAAACGAAAATAAAAACAAGCACCAACCATGGATTATTTCCCCTCGTAATGTGATGTTACAATATGCAATGGTACAATGTTCAGTAAACCTCACCTATTATGCTAGTACCAAACATACATTTAGATCCACGAACATTAATGATTAATGAATATACGTGCAGTCTGTAATTTCAATTTTGTCGCGATCAGAAGACATGCAATAGCATAGTAATGTGTAATGAGATTAGTAACATTTCAAGAACGGTTTTGTACCACCTGAATCAAACAAAACAATACCGCGACGATTAAACTTGAGATGTGCTTGCTGTGTACTAAATTTAGCAAGTGGTAGCATAATGGGGGATTTTGTCATAGCGGCTTGCATCGCTAACGCCATGCTGGCTATCACATAGCTCCTCGATCATATTTGTAGATACCTCGCTAACACTCTAATCATGAAACTCTTATCCTCGTGGGTTTATACCAAAATCCGCTGTCTCCTTTGACCACCGTGATAGAAGTACGCCAGAAAATAAAAAAACAAATTAGAGATGAACCATTTTTTCATTTCGCTTAAAAAAGTATGCATTGACATTCAGTTAGCAATTAATCCCCCCGACCACCTGACGGTAGTGCTTTTCTGTTTGCTTGTGATATCAAAAGCTCTGTTATTCATAATTGATCGCGGTCGGGCTTAATGTGTTTTTTTGTAAGCACAATAAACAATATTCAATTGTGTTGCAATAATGTTCCATCCCAACTATCAACGTAACGTGTCGATTCCATTTACGCTTCCACTAGGGATTTCTATTTCACAGAAACATTGAAGGTGATATTATTGCGACCTGATCAGATACACACATTCTCCATCAAAGATGTCAGTATTTCCAGGCAGCACTGAAGCGTCGTTTTCTATAAAAGTCTGCAAACCCATAGCTTGTTCTTGGGAGGTATTGTTTAACCAACATGAGCTCTAAATTGTGAAATTCGACGATGACTAGCGTGGCAGAAAATGTCGTCCTTTGTTAATCAATTTATTACATTTTACCTTATGGTGTCGACAGGGTAAGCATAGAACCAAGGCTAGTCATAAGGTTTTCGTTGAAAATATGGCTCGCGATACTCAAGCTTCGTCACAACGAATTCCTAATTCACTGATAAAGGGGAAACCGGCGATCGGAAAGGGTATACAACTGCTGTCTTTCGAACAAGTAAAACTGCCAATGTTAGAAAGTCTTGGTTTGAATCCCATAAAGGAAAAATGACGCATTCATTTATGTGCCCCACTAAAGTTTTTTTATTGTTAAGTACACGGCCTGTGAGGCAAACGGAGACGATTGCCCATAAAAGCAGGCGAAGCAATCTCTGACAAAGCTTGAACCATTTAGCTTAACTACGTGCATGTCATCGACCCACGTACGAGTACTAATGCATACGTCCAATACTCATATACTCTGTCATTGATATCAATATGGATTTCAATTAAAACATACTTTCCATAACATCAACCCCGTATTGTTTAATGAAGGATTAAACGGCGCATGGAAAGAGGGACACTAGTGTTGTTGTTGTTTTGTATAAAGCTGCCATTATTTTTTAAATCGTGCGTCGAATCATGTCGATACAAACGCGTCGATGTTTCCTTTGTCAACTGCACAGCACTAAAAGCAAACGATGGCGATCATAAGAATAGCAGATAGAACAGGTTTTAAAGTAAATATCCACTATAGATTTACAGCGGGCATGGTATTAGTTCGTGTTGTAGTACTAATGTTTAATTTAAATTGACCTAGTGCAATTCAAAATACTTAAATATGTTTGATTTTATGACTAAAATACCGGTTTCATGGATGCCACTTTCATATAATCTCCGCAAAACTGATTTTCCGTTATAGACAGTACGGACTTGCTCGTATGACAAAACAATACGTCAAATAATTTGAAGCAGGGTATTATTTCTCAGTCAAAAATACTTCATAGTTTATATCATTGAGAGCGGCATAAAGGAGTTGAATGTTGATGCTAATAATACTAATAATTATAATAATTATACTAATACTACTAATACTACTACTACTATTACTACTACTACTAATAATAATACTAATACTAAGGATGTTGAATAAGAATGGCCCCAGTTTTAATATCATTCGTATGCAGATATTTACATGTTGACTATGATTTCACATCCGATACTCTCAAATCTTGGCTTGTAGCATCCACGTTATTGGCGAGTTTTGTATATTTGGGTTCCATCAGCATACAATTGGTGAAACACTTGATGACGATATATGACATTTGAGAGCGGCTGATTGTATATAAGTACGTGAAAATGTCTACAATCAGACTTCTGTAAATCACGACAAACTGGATTGGTGTATAATCCATTTGCGTACACCATTTGTTACTTATTGACCACGTATGACTTGAATCACATAAAGGTGGTAACATGCATTTAAAAAAATGTTGAAGACGGTCAAGTAAATTATCATGGTATATTGTGTAAAATGCTTCGTACAAATCAAGGAGGAGGATGACTATTGTTTCTGCGATCCAAAGCAGAGAGGATGTCATTAAATACTTTCAAACGGACAGTATCATTACTGTAACAGGGCGATATGAAAGGGCTAAATGAAATGATTGTCTGAATTGATATGTGATATAAGTTCATTTAGAGCAACCCTTTCTTAACATTTGGATATAAATAGGAGATTAAAAGCTGGGTGGTAGTTCTGTAAATCGTTATGGTTGAGTGTTTGTTTCTTCAGCAGAGGCTTTACACTAACAGGTTTTACAATGATGGGTAGTTCCCGGATGAGAGAGGTATTACTAAGATCAGTTATTGAAGGCAATGCTGAATTCAAGCACTCAATCAGCAGTAATGATGGAATTGGATCAAGTTTACATTGCTTTGGTGCACTCTTCGTCGCGATTGTACATTCTACATCCATATGTACCGTTTCAAATGCTGCCTACGGTTGCCCCTGCAATTTTGGATCGCAAATGTATGGTCTTGATTAATCAATTGAAATGGTATTGGTAAGTTTATCTCTAATGGGTGGTACATTGTCATGGACGAAATCTGCAAACAGGTCCCGAATTGGCATTAGGTTGTTGTTAGTAATCTCAACAAGCTCTATGCAACTGGAAATTTTCGTCATCTTAGTACTGAAGTTGAATTCGCTGCATAGAGTATGTTTGTGACGTTTTATTAACCAGCATCGTAGATTGGCTTATGATTATGTAGTGGTGATGCAAGCTCTCAGCTTTACGGCGGTCTTTTTTATCAGTGCAAATGTGGATTGAATTTGAATTGATGAACTGATTGTCTGTGCTTTGTGGCTGGGGAATGTTTTTGTCGCCCTGCTGTAGCAGGTAAGCATTTTGTTAGGTTTGCTTGGATGTCGCTTTTTAGTTTTGTTCTTTAGATAATACGGAGGTTTTTCTAGTAGGGAATAAACGGTGGGAGAAATCGAAGGCTGTGGTATGCTTAACACGTTTGATCGTGAGGTTTCTTTTGTAATGACAGCAATTCCACATGCGTGAGCGTGGCAGGGGAATGACTTTATGGAATAACCGGTGGGTGTTAGTTCCGCGCACTTGTCCCCATCGCCTGATGTTTTTAGTCATGACACTGTCAAGGAGACGTCAATATTTTGATTGTTGAAAAAGATAACTATTTGTGTGCGCTCTTGTAATGGTCCTAGTGAAAGGGCATTGAAGAATATAATATGTAACAAAGAGTAAAGAATAACGTGAAAAAGGAGATCGTTGTTGGATCACTCAGTCGTCGCATGTAATGTCTGTCACGCCAGGAGTGACAGCGTACTCTAATGTTGTGATCTTGTATAAACTGAAATACCCATCCGGAAAAGGCATTTTACAGCGGTTTCATGTTTAAATATATCAATGTCTTGTTACAATGTGAAGTCGATATGTGTTTTGATAGACGTAATCTCCAGGACAACTACGTACAAACACGAGCTTTTACCAATCACCTTTCCAGATACACTGAACCAACAACATTATTGTTCAGTACAACGTCCATAGTCACTGATATTGCCACGTATACTTCATTTAATAGCGTCGGAAAATAGAGAAATGTACAGGAAGCGCGTACTAGAGAATGTCTTTCAACAAGGATGTGGACCTGAACATTTTGGTCGAGACCAAACTCATTGACATTTATATATGTTGTAGCGTCGGTGAAAAGGACACATTTGTAGACTCTTACTGATCCCGAACCGCTGACACTAGATATATGTTATGACAAAACAAGGGAACCTTGCATTGTTGTGCGACCTGATGGTGTTGCATGAATGTTATCGACCACGTGTTGCGTTCCAAAATGTCTAGACTGTTGATCTGACACGCAGCTTATATTATATTTGCTGCTCACTCAGCGATCTCTGATGTGCGCCAATGTCCTGGAAAAGCAACAAAATTCACCAAAGAAGCCTCAAGTTGGGTTTATCATTGGACACGCTCAATGACCTTTATAACGTGTCTCTGTCGAATTAGATTTCGTTAATTTTAGTGTCATTATTACATTTACATTGCACTGTTGATAACCAGAATATCTCGCATCGTTAGACAATTGGGTTCCTACACCGCCTCCTTTTGAGCGCAACAATTTCTACCCCGAATGTATTGCCATTTATTTAACTCTGCGTGACTGCAGGTATCCTGTGAGTTCCTTTTGCTGTTTGTGCCTAGGCTCAAGGGTAAGAACCGTTTGCAACCGATCTTTCGCCAGGTATGTTTTATGGATATATATATATATATATATATATATATATATATATATATATATTAATCTTTTCTTCTGCAACGGATTGGCGTTAGTAACATCATGTCGTCTTCTCATCCAATTTGTATTTGCCTACATATCATTCATTGTCAGTTTCCACAGTCGTGTCTTTTGCTTAATCAGTACTGTTCTACTAATAGATATACCTTCGCGCCAGGGCATAGATTTCAATAATGCGATGCTATTTCTTCGTCTCTACGGATGCTTGTAGCCGGTTCTCCATCTGTTACATAATTTGCTCAGCATTGATAAGACCGGTACGCATTCTTCCATCTCTTACAGAGGATCAAGGTCAATTCCGACACTTTGACGTCCTTTAGGCCAGTTTTTCAAGGTCAAAATTCTTTCAACCATGTTTTGATCAAGCGATAAGATGCGTTTGTTCAGTATTGGACACGTCACCACCAATATTTCCCACAACATATCAAAATACGTAAGAGGGGCATAATCCGTTCTGATATAATAATTGATTTAACTTCGCATCTCATTTTGCGATGTTATTTCTTCGTCTCCATGGAGGAGTTGTAGCCGGTTTTCCATCTCTTATTTGTCTTGCTCAGCATCGATAACACAGGTAAACATACAACGAATGAAGGTTAGTCATTGCGCATCGGCGTCCTTCAGACCAGTCACTTCAAGGTAAAAATTCCTTCAACTCTGTTTTGCTAAACCTATAATATGCTTTTGTGCAGGGAAGAACACGTCATCCCCAATATTTCATGCAGCCTATTTGAATACGGAAACAAATGTGGATCGATGCTTTCAATTTTCAGCGCGCTTTGTGTAAAGGGCGACCGGTGTACAGTCGTCGTGACCTATACATTAGTCATCATGGATCAGAAACAGTTGTAATCTATCAACCTCTAAAAGAGTGATGAACTTATATCCGGCACCTCTTGGAAGCCATTCACAATTGCTTTGGTGAGCAGAGTGGGTCAATCAGTCATCGAGAAGACAAGAAACATGTGTCAAGAGCAGATTGAATCACTATGTTAGCGTTTATCGACAAAGCATATACATAGTTTTATGTAGGGATTCTTAGCGACTAAAGGGAACAGGATCAAAGCAACTTCACAGACTCGAGAATACAATGCCATCCTATTTTTTTTATGCACAATGTTCATGTTAATGCTATTGTTGCCGCCCACCAGTATCCCTCTATCGCTTTCAAGTTTAGGAACACATTTTACATGCCGCTCGATTCTTATCATAATACGAATAGGACTTACGTAGCTGCTATAGTGAAACATTCTGCATATTCTTTGGCTTTTTAAATACTGCCTTGATGGTGACAATAGAACTAATAAACTGGACAAGAATACTATAATTCAAAACTAAATTAATAAAGTGCTTATAAAATCATTAAGATCTAGTGTCTCCTTTTAGCATAATCTGAATAAAGGAAATACTTTGTGGAAAACAATCCGCACGACGTTTATAAAGGTAAGCAGCTACAACAGCGACACAGCGAAAATGCTGATACTCATTTTGATATGTATGTCGTGTTCATTGTTGTCGCTGCTTTGATTCCCATAATATATAATCCATGGAAACATAACAATTATCTGCACACTTGCTAGTTTTATCAATTGGTCACATTTTCGACGCGAAATACATCTCTCATAAATTAGAACATATTTTAGAAACTATTTTATTTCAATATTATAAATGTCGATATTATTTTGCTATGCAATAACTATTGCAGGTTAATTATCTAATCAAAAATGCATATTCTAGTGAAAATGGGTCATATTATATTGTATGTGTATTGCATTATATATATATATATATATATATATATATATATATATATATATATATATATATATATATATATATATCTGTGTGAGTGTGTGTGAGTATGAGTGTCTTTATAATGGCGTGTATGGATGAAAAATTATTTGAAAGAACGTATGCGTTTATCCAGTTCTGGATCGTGATTAGTAAATCAATGGTGTCTTGTTGAATTACAAAAAAGATTTAATCACTCATTAATTGAAATACAGTCGAATCCGGATAACTGCACAACCGGAGTACGGTACAGTACATTTTTAAGCATTGGTTAAAAATGGGACCGGCGAGATTACGTGCAGTTATCCGGAGTGTGCAGTTAACCGATGTGCAGTTAAATGGAGTTGACTGTATACTGATTTATATGAGTTGTTTTCCATTTAATCTTGATAAAGGACGTACATGTGAAACGGGTAGGACTATCACATGTTGTAATCATTTTATACAGCTGTATGTGAAATTTCAAAACGGCTTTTCCAGTCAAACGTATAAATCACTATTAAGATCTTATTCTAGTTTGAATTGAACAATTGACTAAAGTCGTGTATGCGTCACTCTATATATATATACATATATATATATATATATATATATATATATATATATATATATATATATATATATATATATATATATATATATGACATTTATCCAGATTAGTTTGTTGAATGGTCGATACTTGATTGTGCTTTTGTTGAATTAGTTTTGAGACAGTTTTGATACTACATCCCAAACTCAAGCAAGTAATTGTTTGATAAAGGTCGAATTTAATATCGTTGCATTAATTATATCTGATATAGACTGATCAGCAGACGTTACAGCACATACATATATATGAAAACTCTCTGATATACAGCGTGACAGAGACTACATTAAATACTAGGTTTATGAAGATCAGGACTTTAAAGGAGACCTGTACTAATTGTCATTGTAGTGTTGCTAATATCATTTATATGGTTTGTTTAAACATCTTCTCAAATATTCCATGAGTGATCATAATTAGGTCAGATGTGACCTAATACGAATGGGCCATCAACGTTATGTCTAAAATGAAAATGAGATGTTGACACCAACGATACGATATTACAATCAATAGGAACGTTACTTAATCTTTCTTTATATTCTGGCTCCAGAGTCCAAATTCTGAAAGACTCAGGCGGATTCAGTTGGGGCATGTTACATCGGTGTTCGCGTGTGGCGGGTACATAGCTCTGTGATATCTCATACGAGCTACCTTAAGACACTTGCGGCAGTCAACCTTGAATGTTAAGCTGGCTTTTATGGTCAGTGGCATGCACCGAATTCTGTCTGCGGCAGCGATCTCGATCAGGTAGTGTTTATTGTCTGACCAGTTGATGTGCGTTTTGAGATTGTCTTCGTACCTCTTGCGAATACTGCTTTGGTTACGTTTGCCGTAGGCTAGCTCGCCAAAGAACAGCTGTTTTGATATTATGTTTTGATCCACGTGGATGACATGGCCAGTCCATCAAAGTTGGTCAAGAATAGTTCCGCTTCGGTGCTAGTTAGCTCTAACAAGGACTTCCTGGTTGTTGATTCGGTCCTGCCAGTTAATTGGCATTAATAATCCCAGGGAGCGCTGGTAGATATGTTCTGAGTAATATGCCTTCGGCATAGAGTCTACGTTTCACACCCTTAAAAGAAATATGTGACTGCATTGTACACCTTTATATTTGTTGATAGGCGTCTGTCTTTGTGCTGTAATACCTTGGTTCGGAGTCGTCGGAGAGCTTCACTGTCTTTTTGGATCATCGCAGTAATCTCTTTGTCCAGTGAGTCAACACTGGATATTGTGCTGCCAAGGTATTTTAAATTGTCCACATTACTCCGCATTCTGTCGTCAATGATGTAACCGGGATGTAAAAGGTTTGGGATCGGCTGGAAGAGGACTTTTGTCGTTTATAGGTTAATTATGAGTCCAAACTGGTTGGAAGCTACAGCGAACCTGTCCACGATTGCATGTAGTTGAATATTGTCATGGTTCATAAAGGCAGTCTTCCGCGATTTGCTCCTATGTGATGTGTATTTACAGCAGCTTGGGGGTTGCAACTAGGCGACGGAGATGAAACACTGATCAATCCAGTAGATATAAAATATAGATATCAAGGTCGAGGTTACGGAAAGCATGGAACAATACCTGTGTGAATAAGAGACTGAAGCTTATCGGAGCGAGCCAACATCCCTAATTTACAGCGTTATATATGGAGAAATTACCCGAGGGTTCGCCATCTGATGATATGTCATCGTAAAAGAGACGGATAATGTTAGTACAATTCTAATGACAACCAGGCTTCTTGAATCTCTGATGATTGAATCGAAACTCTTTGTTATGTCCACAAAGATGGCATCCAAATTTAAAGTCTGCTCAATGCACTTCTATTGGACTTGTCTCATTGTGAATATCATGTAAAAGGTTTTGAGGTCTTGGCGAAAACCATAGTAAGACTTGGGTGGTTATCTGAACAAATAGTGTGCTAGCTATGGAGAGTAATGAAATTTTCCTGCAGTTACTGCAGTTCATACGTGTGCCTTAATTGCTATAGAGAGTCTCAATTGATGCGTCGCAGAAGTCGTCGGACATATACGTGTGTGTATATATATATATATATATATATATATATATATATATATATGCCTTCAGATTCTGTTCACTGAGGGCCTTGTACACCTCCTGTTTGATACCATTCCTTGCAGATATCCTGGCACAGTTCATTTGTTTAACGGCTGTCTTGAACTGCGTTATCGTAGGCGGAACATCAGGTTAGTTGTGCTTTGTCTGTTGGAGTGTTCGGTAAAGAGTAGATTGGTTCACGGATGAGGCCAGATTATGGAGCTGATTAACGTGTTATTTATATGTATCCTTAATTCCAGCGTTGTGCCTTATTTGTGTAATGCAATCGGCAGTACGCAAGGGAGCCGAGCCAGGCATTGAAGGGTCGAAGAGTGACTAGATCTCGTAGTAAAGCTCGTAGGAGCTGTTGGTGTCAGAACAGCGTTCCACTTTATCATCTTTCCTTTCCATCCACTTATCATGCATCTTGCGTATTATCTCTCTGATCATCAGCTTGATAGGATTTGCAGCGATTGTGTTGAGCGATGATGTTTCTGTTATTCTTCTCTCCAATAACGCAAACAGATATTCCAGGTCACCGTTGTTCTCGTTAAGCCAGTTTCAATGGATTCGCTTCTTGGG
Source organism: Unio pictorum (assembly GCA_030141615.1). NCBI lineage: Eukaryota > Metazoa > Mollusca > Bivalvia > Unionida > Unionidae > Unio > Unio pictorum. The sequence continues at coordinate 8,179,201 of JARLTB010000360.1, read as the reverse complement.
CCACATAGTCATCATAGCTGTTTATCTAATCATGTATCTGAGTTTGTTCCTTTTCTCAAAGGCATTGCGCGTATAGGAACTTTGGTGTACGGTTGTTCATTTATGTTTCTCTGGACATTGATATGGTTGGAAGGCTCCTGGAGTTTGACAATGTTGAAGGATGTGCACACAAGCTTAGGACACTATAAGTGATGTGGTGAAATAAGCAGCTTTAGTGTACGTCAGACAAATATGTGGTCTGTCACAGCATACCCCTCCTTGCATGACCTTGTTAATGAGAACATCTTGGGAATAGCGATGGCATACTATTACATAATCAAAGAAGGGCCATTTGCGAGATGTGTGGTACATCCAGGTGTTACTGTGTTTATCCGCTTATGTAGTCTGTCACAGTATTCCGCTCCTCGCATGATCTTGTTGATAAAAGCGTCCTTGGCATCGCGCTGGCGGGCTAGTACATCATCAATTCAGTAGTTGGCGAGATCTGTGGTGCATCCATGTGTTTTTGCGTTTATTCGCCATCATGAGCATTGTATTTGTGATGAGGAGCTACAATTATATGCATTTGCTGAGTAGGAACAGGCCGTTGTTGTTCATCCTATCGACACCATGCTTGTCAAGCACACCTTTCGATCAACCATACCCGCAACCAACATGGGGTTTGAAGTTTCACTGAGTACAGTGCAGACCTGAGCTCTATGGTTTCCGTTGGGATCGATATACTAGGATAATATGCACTGTAGAGATTGTCGCGTGGCGTTTGTGGCTAATATAGTTTTTGTGATTTCATTAGTTCTTACTAGGTTCCAACAGGCAGGTCCGGTATCGGATATAGAAGACTTGATTTAATTAGCCAGGCCGACTCCGGTAATCACGACATCGTTTTCGGCTTGTCCTTTCAAGAAGAACGTGTAGCCGCCTTTTATCTCAGTCAGATAACCCTCTTCTGCTAAACCAATCTCGATATTGTAGCGTGAAAGCTCCTTACCGACTAGAGATGTTAACTTGCGGTACTTGTTACATTCTCTGTGTCCATCAGAGTACGGAAATGCCATGGTGCAATAAGACGATTTTGACTTTAATAGTTTAAATTTCAGATATGAATGATCTTGCCAGCCATGGAATGCAGACAAAATTGTAAAGTGCAGAAAATACGCTTGGCACTATTTATATGCCCCTCCCTATACAGAGTGAACAGTGCTATCCTGAAAAGGTTTGCTCAGTCACACTGAATGCGACCGAACTGTTTCACTGCCCTGGGTACAGGACAGAGTGACCACCTGCCCATGGGCCGCCTAAGTGCAGGTATTTGATTACGACTCCCTGTGGACATTTGCTTCGCCAGTCGCCCATGGTGTGGCCCCTGCGTATGATACAGCTGTCTGGTGCCATAGGTAAGAGCTGAACGCCAAGTGTGGACCAAAGGTGGTCATGCTACTCCCGAAGGAGCAAGACGAGCCTTCCCCCCAAAGAAGTACCCTCAAAGAGCACCCCGAACACACACACATCATATATCGGCTCTTAATCTAAAACATCAAAAGTTTCATCATTCCAATGCAATATTTATCATTAGTTTAAATTATAACAATAATATCAGATAATTATGTTCCTGAAGCATTGTTAGAAGTTGCTTGAATTAAAATTATTCGCTGTTCTATCTTCTGGTATGACATAAACCGGACATGTTGCTTTTATATCTACATCGTGTTTACCTCTGTTTCTCGGGAGTCTCCTTTTTAGTTGTAATAAATCATTAATATAATATGGGGAGATTGGAGTATAGTTGTAAATATCTACCAATATATTTGATATACGTTATAAAAAGAATAACTATGAACTGAACTAATAATTTTCAGAAGGTTGAATCAGATGCTCATGAAATCGAACTTATTATACGTAATTCATTTATCTGCAGTAAACGCTTTCCAGGTAACACATGCAGAAGAAGATTTGTCATCAGATATCGTAGAAAGTCCCGATTATTTAAATAAAATATATTTTATACTTTGGATGATTGTCAAGCAAATATAAAATCTCCATGACACTTGTATTGTGACACTTTGATGATTAAATTGCAAACTATAGGACTTATTGATTAATGTACCGCTATTGACTGTTCGAATTAGCCATAGGTAGTTCATTTTTCAAAATCTCTGTCATAGATGTCTTGTGCTTCATAGATTTGTAAATAATTTATATAGCACTGGTAGTTTTTCAGGTTTTTAATTAAAACGTGCTGTCAAATAATGCATTTTTGGAAACAACCTGCAAAAATCATTCAGTTATTTATATTGAAAGTAAAGTCAAAATGAAAACAACTAAGAACCGGGGAGTGTTTCCCCTCGGAAGTTAAAGCTACAAAATATACTATTTCAATGTTGTATAAACGTCAACTATTATTCCGTTACCACAATATGCATTTTTTTAGCTCCATGAACATTGATATTTAATGAATATATCTTTCGTAATAATTTTCTATATTTTCGAGATCAAAAGTCAACTAATATCATATTCATGTGTAATGATATTAGTAACATTCCCAGAAAGTTATTTTACCTTATGAACGAACTAAAACAATGAAAGAGACACCTTACAGTGATGTATGCTTGCTGTATACTAACTATATCAAATAATATCATATCCAGGTTTCGTTTCTTAGTGGTCCGCAACGCTTCCAACATGCAGTTGAAAACATTATTATTTCGAAATTCCTAATCACAATACTCTTAATTGTCAGGCCTCAAATGTTATGATGATCTTCTGATATTTCACAAGTACCTTTCAACAGTACAGATAATTCAAACCTTTTAGACTTCAAATCTATTAAAGACGTTTGATAAAGATACATACGGAAAAAATCCATTTTTGTAATCGCGTGTTTGCGACAACATATATGTATGTATGTATGCATGCATGCATGCATGTATGTATGTATGTATGTATGTATGTATGTATGTATGTATGTATGTATGTATGTATGTATGTATGTATGTATGTATGTATGTATGTATGTATGTATGTATGTATTTATATATGTTTTGTCTCAAACAATACGACAAAGAACATGGATTTATTTGTTCGGTACGTATCTTAATCAATAGGTCTTTAATATAGTTATAGTCTAATTGCGAAGACTTTGTAAAGCGCCTAATCTTTAGAAGCTCTAACCACTTTACAACAAATATAATGATATGATTACAAAGAGTAAAACAAATAAAACACACACCATGAGGACAGAACACACAAAATGATGAAACTATGTAAGGTAGGAAACAGTATTAGGTCTTTAAGTTTCTTCTTACAGTCGCAAAAAGTCAGATTTAAGAGCACTCTTCAAAGAGATGGTTGTGTCTTTGTGTATAATTTCAATGCGCAATTAGTTCCACGTTACATTATCTATCTATCTATCTATATATCTATCTATCTATTTATTTATTTATCTATCTATCTATCTATCTATCTATCTATCTATCTATCTATCTATCTATCTATCTATCTATCTATCTATCTATCTATCTATCTATCTATCTATCTGTCTGTCTGTCTGTCTGTCTGTCTGTCTCTTTCTCTCTCTGTATGTATGTATGTCTGTCAGTCTGTCTGTCTGTCTGTCTGTCTGTCTGTCTCTCTCTCTCTCTCTCTCTCTCTCTCTCTATATATATATATATATATATATATATATATATATATATATACGTGAGTGTGTATAGTATATCGCGAAATATCCACGTCTCATCTGCTGTAATCAATTGTGATGAATAACTGCAATACCACTTGCGCACATACACACTGATGACAAAATTGTTTACATGCAAAATTGCCCGACCATCTGAAATTACTAACTACAGTATTAGGTTTGCTCTGGTATGACAACATTACTTTTCAGGCATGATGCTTGTTAAGACATCCAATTATTTTAAATCTTGTAGACATTGACGAATGCGCACAGGCAGGAATATGTCACTATCATGGGCAGTGTTTCAATATTGATGGAAGCTTCGTTTGTAATTGCAGTGCTGGCTACAATGGAACCACGTGTGAAAATGGTAAGCATACTTAACTTTCTGTTTTATACTACAGTCAATAGTATCAATGATTGTGGTTAGATATATCCACGGGTGTAGTGCCCATTATACTTGCCAGTCATATATACGTATTTCAAACCTTATGTATCTTAAACTCTAAATAAGATACTTTGCTTACATTTGGACAGGAAACTCCCATGCACATTATTATAAAATTAAGTATTTATATCAAGCGTTGTCATCGTTGGAGCCTTCGTGGTGAATCCATGAGAATATTCATTTACATAGTTCTGTATTTGAAACATATTACTTCATTGTTTATACTCACTAATATTTAGCTTTCTTAGAGCAAGAAATTAAAGCTTCAAGGCCTTTAGATATCACACACGCGATTTTCATTATACTGAGAACATTTGTAAATGTGACGTTTGCATGAAATAAAATGTTTTCAGCTGCTTGAGAATTACAAGACAGAGCTGGTGTATAGTATGTCAATCCGATGAGCATGTTATATTCATTATATGCGATGGAAGCAGTTTAAAGATGGCCAATTGCAATTGAGAGAGTAAGGCTTATATGATTTTGAAATTGGCAACCACATTAATCTTAATTGTTTTGCCGCATATATTATGACCAAACGCTGATATTTCAACAGTGCCTTTCAATATTTAAGATAACTAAAACATATTAGGCTGGTTTAGAGCTTACACACACACACACACACACACACTTACACACACACATATATATATATATAAATATATATATATATATATATATATATATATATATAGAGAGAGAGAGAGAGAGAGAGAGAGAGAGAGAGAGAGAGAGAGACTGCGCACGTTGAAAGCGGCTTCCCAGGAGGCTCTTTGTCAGGAGCAAAGAAACACCTTATATAAATAGACTCTTGACGCAAAATGTAAAGGAAAATATGGATATTTTAGAATCATCATGGACAATCTACAAGAATGTGCAGAAATAACAGAAGAAGGATATAATGTATCTATCGCAGAGGTCGCCAGTACATTTTGACATACTTCTAGGTTGTTAAAAAACAATGGAAATAAAGCGTGGCGAAACACCAATGCACATTTTGTTATCTACGTAAGTTATGCAATGTCTAATGAAATATTGTATGGTATTTGTGTCTGTTTAGTGTACAGGAACTAAAATAATAATAATAATAATAATAATAATAATAATAATACCAGAACAATCAAGACATCAAATGCATACAAATATTATTCCTTAGGTAACGTACCATTCGTGTCCGGTAGTAAACTAAACACTGGTGTCATTTTTAAACGATTGCAATGGAAGTTAGAATGTTCCATTTAAGCCAAATTATCCTTTTGATTTCAGCCTATTAAGATAGATTAGCAGAACTAATACATCAAAAATGACCACCAGTAAAATTAGCCAGCGCTGACGTGATGCCCTCAAATATTGATAAAATAACAAATCACAAACTAGCTAAATTTTCTCATGAAGCACACAAATATGACTGCAGATTTAATCGGCAGAACTGGTATTCGTGTTCTACGATAACAATGATAATAAAATTGTTTATACGTGTATCTGATCCAGCGCTTTATATGGACGCAACGTACTCAAGGATGGGTCTGTAATTGATTATTAATATTATTCGTATGATAAAAAAACAACCAAATCAACATGGGCGATTATAATTACAATTTCAGGATACAAGTATTTATTTTGTACCAGCTGAAGCTTTTATTGAAGTAGAAGGTGAATGTTTGAAAACAGATATTACTGATTACTAAAACAAATTATAACGTTGTTTTTATAACGCTACATATATGATTGATGAAAGAAATATTGACTCAGTTTTAAAAAATAGCTCAATGTTATCACAACGACATTACGTCTAACAATATATTCAGGTGGTTAGAGAAGATCAGCTGATCAGTCAATGACGTTTGCTAAGGATCATAAAAACGCAACTATTTTCAATGTAAGAAACACTTCATAGTCTGGAGAATTACCTCTAATAATATATATGCAGGATAATTTCAACTTTGGATTTGCGACACATCAATATATATTCAATGGTAATAGAAGATTGTTATGTGAAATTGCACTGTTCCACATCTTTGGATTTGATATAAATGTTATAAAGGTTATTTTCGGAAGTAAGTATACAGTTGTACGAAAAGCAATAAACGATGATACAATCTGGCATGATGAAGGAGCTGATCCACCTGAAACCAGACACTTCATGTGAGAGTAACACTTTCATAACGTTTACTGTAGATGATGTTAATGACTCCATCATTATGCAACACATCCCATTACTACACAACAAATATTTATGCAAAATAACTGACGCTCAAAGAGCGTTTAACCCAGAATTAAAGAAGTTGACAAAGTTAATCAGATTACAACCGAATACAATTCATTGTAAACTAATGCGGGGCTTAATTAAAAAAACAAATATCAACTATTTTAGGAATTAAGAAGACATGATCATTTGATAGTTGCAAGTATAATGATATTTTCTGATACACTTCAATAACAATTATGTTTGTTAGATATGTAAATTTGTTAATTATATCTATACTATTAAGTTATCGCCCAGCAGAAACTTGACAACCGATTATTGAAGCTGATATACCAGGATGGTTGGAGAAACAAAATCTCGTGTTTCAGTTCCTGCCAGTATTGCTGAAAACACGCGTTATCTTAGGTCATATCTCAACGGACGTTAGGATATGTAATGACAAATCTATTCATCTCAAGGATTAACCATCTCTGATAAAATTGTTTTGAGTGTTGATGATAAAATTGAATAGTCAAATTAAGTTATCTCCCAGAGTCTCAAGTGAGGAGAATGTTTCAGTTGGAAAGGAATAATATAACTATTACAGAAAATAATAATCAAACTGCTAACAGTAACAGCGAAGTTAGTGTTGATTATGTAATAAAGAGAATAGAAAAAATGTGACAAAAAATAAATGAGACCTTGATATTGACACTGAATTTATAATGATATTAAAACAGCAATATAAAAATCATCGTGCAAGCTGTAACACAGTTATGCTGTGGACATATTCAAACGATGATCCCAAAAAATATTCCGTAGCTTGAGTTGATAGAAATATTTGTCACACTCGCGAAAATGTAATACTGACCTGCATTGAGTGTCATCAACGTCGAGGAGCTAGTTAAAACAAGACGGTGGTACTTGTGTGTCTTCAGGAATTACTTGTAAATGGTGACGTACAAATCTGTGTTTAGGAGCAATTGAATATGCTCGATAGATTGCAGGTCTTCCCAGAGATCCTATTACACTTGAAACTTTATGTATAGTTACACTCCAGATAGGATCGGTTGCTCCTGCTTTACCACCTTCATGTTCACAGGGGGCTTATTAATATCTTACATACACATTACCTAATACTGTTTGCTTTGAAAAACCAAATCGCTGTATTGGTATATGTTTTTGTGATTACATTGGTAGGTTTCATAGCAAATTGCTCGAGTAACCTCATTATTTAAGGAATCTATCACACTTGGTAGTCGTGTAACCCATACAAAAAATCTAATATATTTATGAACTGTTTTCATGAATATTTCATTTCATTTTCATCGCCAAATAAGGATGCTCAGTAAGTCTTCAAAAAATCGTTCATCGATCGTATGATCTCGATTATTTGCTGTATACCGTCGTCTGATTTTGCTATGACGTTAGGGCTTCAGAGATGATACTGCAACACTATATTCTTTGACATGATCAACCTGTAGTAATTAAGGCCATCGCAAGGGTCATGGTTGATAATTTCACTCAAACGCAGATGCAACTTATAAAGCTGTTTTACTAATAATGCCTGTGTTTCTGTATATCTACTTGCAACGTCAACGACAGTTAACGGGTATTTGTGAATTGAAGTTTACCAATTGTAATAATAGCTTGAGGTAAGAACAAGCTATCCGCCTGATGAACTTCATTGGGAGCGCTGACATAAATATGTGCGTGCTGAATTTGTATAGGTTGTGGTAGATAAATTTGCTATTTTGCCTGTCGTGCGAACCAATTTGCAGCAGCATAACGTGTCAAGCAGCAGAGAGGGTGAATCCTACAACCTTTTTTTTTACTTTTTTGATCATACCCTAGACCCTTCTCGCGAACCAGAAAAAAAAATGACAGTGATTGTATTCGCGTTTTCGTTGATGAATCATAAATGTCTCAACGTCGTTGTCACTCACCCTCTCTGCTGCTATGGGTTACGGTGATTTTAACCGAATATTTGATCCAGTCCTATACGATATCGTGTCCCCCTTCAGGATGAAAATCCTTAGGATTTCACAAACAGACTTATTTGTAAAACCTCCTCTTGTAAATCAATCAGATTATTAGACTGATCTGTGAGTTTGAAATTAATTCTGGTTAATGAATTATTATGACATCGCATATAGACTGGATTCACCGGAGACTCAATAATTAGAAATCCTGGAGGGGCTATTGGTGCAAATGAATAAAGAATATATCCTTGCTGAGCTTGATTTGATCGTTCTAGATTTATTTGATAGCTTCCTTCGATAACGTCACACACTAAATTGAGCGCAATCACCGATGAAATATTCACGTTGAACGGAGCGATATGCCTGCCACCACCATCTGGATCATTATTGTGTTTGAGGATTTTTATTTCCGGTGATGATGTTTTTTTCCACGTATCATGAATTATTTTAAAACCAACATCGATGGCATCACTGAGAAGTTTTGTTAGTTCTGGTACGTTATATCCTGGTAGTTTGACTGTTGGAATATCCTTGACGGGGATGCCCTTGCCGTCTGCAAAAATTTTTCTTGTTGTAGGATTACTGTCACCTAATACTTCTTGAATAATTTGCGCATTAAATGTTTCCATGTCATTGATGATTTTGTTACATGTTTCTACGACGCTGATAAATTCATCTCGGGTAAGAGAGCCGGATTTAAGAGGAATTAACAACAGTGAAAAATCATTATTCATTGCTATGAAATTGTCATTGATTTTAAGTTCGTTAATAAAAAGATATCTCCCTCCCTTATCTATAGTGCTAAGAGCAAAAAAATTTCTAACAATACTGTAATCACTATAGCCTTTTACTGGATTACCAGATTTTATCCTGTCGGTGATATAATCAGTTTTTTGTGGTTCTGGTAATTTAACGGGTTTTCCCCCGGGTGGTAATTCAGGCCATCCTAGTACGGTTCTAATAGAACTTTGATAGATATCTACGATGTATTCTTCTGAGTTTATTTCAATGGCAGATGATAGTGTTGGTTCATGAACTGTTATAGCTATTTTTGACTCTACTCCAGTAATCGATTTTATTCTACGCGCGAATTCATTATTGATTTGTTCGATTTGGTATGATCCGGTTGGTATCGAAACGACGTTCCAGTCTGGGGTACCGTCGGGTTTATTCTTATTTGCAAACACTAAAGAATTATTGGGTTGTTGACCACCAAATGATTTTGATCTGATATTTGGCCAACTATGGTATACTCGTAATTTTGCTAGCGCTATCTCCTTCACTGGGACCGGAGAGGGGAAATTCACACTGAATTCTGGATTCGTTGAGGTTATTGAGATCATGCTGGTTTGTACTGGGGTTGTGTTCTCCACTATTTGTTGAAGTAATTCCATCTGTGTTGTCATCGTTGCTATACTCATGATGTATTTCTAATTTTGATACTGCGGAATTATAGACACGTATCATCACTGAGAACTCACTATCTGATATCGTTGAGGTTATTGAGATCATTTTGGTTTTTTCTGATTCCATCGGTGTTGTCATCGTTGCTATACTCATGTTTTTGTATTTCTAATTTTGACATCGCAGAATCATATATATCTACCATCGCTGAAAACTCACTCTCTGATATAATTGTATCATCGAGAGATGACGATATCAATGAGGATAATTGCGAGCATGCAGTGGACACAACATGAAATTGAATTATGTAGTCTTGTAATTTTCGTTGGCTGCATGATGATATTTTTTTTGTGATTATTGAAATAATTCCAGCGATTGTTGTTGCCGCAGAAATGCAAATTGGAACAGCTATCGGAGCCATCATTGTCACTGAAGATAGTATAATTCCAGCTCCGGTGATTACACCACTCACTGAATACACAGTAATATCAATTGCGGTAATTCTCCTGCGATATTTTTTAATTTTCATTGCATACTCCTCAGACAGGGTTTTGAGTCTAGTTTGAAATTCTCTGACCTGATCATAACGATATTGCGATGATGAAATCATTTTTATTTTAAATACGCTAGCGTTTTCAATTACGATTTACTTAAATCCGCTACGAATTCCACATACCACGTTGTTGAGACTCTAACCAAACTTTTATCAGCATATGTGATTGTGAACTTTTCAGTTGTATTCTTGTCGATGATCGTTGAAATCGTATTATTGACCCCGGATGAACTGGACGATGAAATACTAAATTGAGTCAATGGTGTCACTAGTGTTAATCGATAAATACCCTTAACGGTTGCAGTGATATCTAATGTGTTGTTTGTAGGTGTCCACTCAAATGATCCGTGTTGGATGGTGTATACTAAGTTGTTGGTTTTCGTATGAGGAATTTTTGTTTTTTCAATGACTGTTATCATCCTCGAAAGATCACCTTTGACGCCTTCGATGAAGTTTTTGGTCTCATCGATGGATTTTTTAATATCAGGGAGTTTTATTTCAATTTTATCTAACGGGGTTCCAATAAATTTATCAAAGGCGTCGGTTGTTGTTTTTGTTGCTTCGTTGATAACCTTTTGATCATCAACAAACGTTTTAATTTCAGCGATAGATGGTGTAACTACAATTGGAGACCCAAAGAACTTTTGAACGACATTTCTACGGAAACCATTGTAGTTTCTTAAATGATCGACAAATTTTTTCTTGTATTCAGTGAATCTATCTGTAATCGTCGAAAAAAGTACACCCGGTTTGAGTTTACCCTGATCGGAAAATAACGCGATAGTATCCTCGATTGCGTTTTGTTGTTTAACTAAAATATCATCCAACGACACATTACTAGATTTCAATTTACCCTGTTTGTCTTGAAATACAACTATCTCATTCGGGTCGACACTTGTTAAATTCAACGTCTCAGCGATTTCATCTTTAATTTTTTTTGTTATATCCTTGATAGAACCAGGGGTTGCAGTGTCATCGGGTTTGGGTTTCAAAGATCTCCCCCAAATATCAATCATGTTATTGTAAAACTCTTTCTCTCTTTAAAATCGTTTCGATTTCCAGCGACTACTAGTGTAGTCATTTACGACAATATGAGGTGGTTTTCCCCTTGGGTTACTCAAGGAGTTAGAAATAGCGTTAAGGACATTTAATACTTCACTGCCGCATATTGGTGGGTCAATCATCGTTTGTGTTGGTAGCGTAGAATACCAAGTCTTCATTGGAAATTTTTTTATATAACGCAAAAACTCTTTTGGCGGGGCTAATCCATATGAATCAAAATAGACAATCCCACGTGGATCAATAGCGTATGCAACCCAGTGAGTTCCAGGTCCGGTGCTGTTATCGAGATTAATAATACCTGTTTCAGTTTTGTTTGGTTGATGTGGTAATTGATCTTTCATAAAAACACCTCTGAAATTTTTAATCGCTAGGTTTTTAGCAGCATCCATTAAATCAAAATTGGACATCGGAATCAAAGATTCCTCAATTAATAAACCGTTCCTGGTAGTCTCAGGCCTGATCCGTGAACGGATCTCCCGCTGTACCATGAATACGGGGTTCCTGGTAGTCTCAGACCCTTTCCGCTGTACCATGAATACGGGGTTCCTGGTAGTCTCAGACCCTTTCCCCTTTTTTTATAACCCTGTCCAGTTGCTTTTTTTCAACGCCATTCCTGCTGCAGTACCAACGGCTCCTAACGCCGCTGCTTTAGCCACCGCTGGGGCTGCTGCTGCAATCAATGCTGGTATTGCCGCTAACAATGGAAATATACCACCCGTTTTCATCATATTTTTGATAGCAGCCGCAGAAAGAGTAATCTGAACACCTTTTTTGGCTGCAAGTGCATCATTGAAATGTTTTATTTGACGAGTTGTCAGTGATAATTTATTTGCACCACCAGTCATTTGATTCGGTTTCAAAGTGATTGTGGTTCCACATTTTTTAGCCGATTCTGATTGCAATTTTTTGATTTGACCAGGAGTTAACGCAACACTAATAACACTATATGACATTATACATAATAGATTGATTCTAAATCGTAAACGATTCAATGGAAAAATCGTTCAAAGATTTTCTACTGGGGCATCTACCACTCTCATTCTTCCACCAACACCTTCAAGTAGCATTGATTTATCACTGAGAATGACAGCAACCGCTCTATAATCAGCAATAACACCACGAGTCACATTAGCTCTAAAATGTATATCAACGACAGATTGTCTCATCAAATCGAGATGTTCCAGAGAAAAGTAATAAATCGGATAGAGGCTTTTGAAATCCAATTGTGATATTTGTAGACCGGTATCCACATTTTGATCACGTGCCATAAATGACAACAGACGATGATAAACTCGTGCAATATGATTTTCTGTGTAATTAAGTTGTATATCCTCGGATGGTTCCTGCTGGCCGTTTATTCTCAGTGAGACGTCTTTCACACCTAACTGATCAAATATCATATGACTTCGTTGTTGATTACCAACTCGTGTGTTATCCTGTAACTCAATAAATATATGACGTGGCGCAGCAACACCTTGTTTTGATGCTAGATTCCACGTGAATAACCCGTTGATATTTGATTGCTTCACATCTGTACTCACTGATAACCAACTCAACAACGACTTCCCCCCTTGGTCCATAAATGATAGTAATCGTTCTTCTGCGGTGATTGCTGGAGTCAACACTGGCATCCACAATGATATTTTTGTTAAATTGACTTTACCGGCATCAGCATTGGGATTTGCAGCATCTGCTGGAATCCTCCAGATTGCGTCATTATCATCACCCTTTCGTACAAGTGATACTGTATGCTTAGCTCCATAAATAACTTTTCTGACGTTTCTACAGAATCCAAATATGTGATGCAGTGGAATTGCGCATGAAAATGATTTACGCCCTACTCCCAACATTGCGTTTCGTGTTGCAGCTCCTAGATTGAAGTTAGGCTCGTTGTTTATAATCATATCCTCGACCTCAGAATCATTATTATCACGTTTTTTTGGTCGTCTTATAATAAATTGATTTCCTCCAGCCGTATTTTTAATATCCTTAGCAAACATCATAGAAGGTCCTGCTGATCTTGTATAATCATCAGAATATCTCGCTAACCCTATGATTGTTGTAGCCACATCAACATCACGATCTATCGTCTCAATTTCTTTTCCATCAATGAGATATTTTGCACTCTCAAATAACGCCATGATACCATTATTGACAAACCCGACTTGAGTACCATCTGGATACGGTGCTGGTACAGCAGCAGTATCAGCAGCTGTTACAATTTCTCCTTCGATTTCAATAAACGCTTCACAGGGTAGAAAGTATTTACTGGTATCATGGACTTGAAGATCAATTCTTGATCGACTATTTGAGTCTATGGCATGATAGGCGTAATATTGATAATCGCGTACAGAATCATCCTTGCCAACTGGGGCGTCTATATCAAATGCTGGATCACGTGACTTTTTGAACATTTTATTCTATTTATCAGAGTCTAAATTGGAAAATTGCTAGCAATTTTCATCATCGTTTTCTACGTGGTTTTTTAAAGCCACTTCCCGCTATCATATTTAGGTCGGGAGTTAAAGCCATCGATGCTAATTTTTCATTTACTGCGTTATTTATTATTTTACTAACACTTGCAGGCATTTCTTCTGTGGACGGTAACGGTTTCTTTTTTCGCCTCACTAATGATGTTATTTTATTCTTTGCAGTTGAAAATGCTTTCCCGGCAAGATCTCCAACAGAACCAATACCCTTATCACGAATAACATCAATGGCTTTCATTGATAATTGTTTAGCTAACGGCATCACTTTTGGGGCCATTCTTGAAAAGAATCCTAAAATGGTATTGCCGAGGCCATCTCCATAGTATGCTTTATAAACTGGAAACCGTGAGTTTACCACATAGACTGGGGTTGGTTTATCATGATTGTAATGGATGATCATTATTATAAAAACAATAGTGTTTTCAATTGCTGTGATACCCATTTGCTAACTCGTCAATGAAATCTCGATATGTTTTGATATCCATGATACCGCCGGCAAATAACCGTCTACAGATATCAGCTGCTTCATTAATTATTTCCGGTGAATTATTTCCAGCTCGGAATCCTCCTACAAGAACATCTAATCGTGATATATCATTGATAACACTATCAGGACAAGTGTTTCCAATCCTTGGATTTTGCAATCCACTTCCGCTATAACCAGTTGCTTCATCTATTTTTTCTAAATCCGTTTCTTGTAAATAATCATCATTAGGTTCTTCTTGTTTTTTTTTGTCTTCGTGTTGGTGTTTGACGTCGTTCTTCTAAATCATCATCATCATCATCAGGTGGTAGTTGTTGTTTTTTTTGTTTTCTTGTTTGTTTACGTGTTGGTGTTTGACGTCGTTCTTCTAATTCTCGTTGTCGCTCTTCTATTTGTTCTCTTTTATAATTACTAATTCCCCTTTGAAATTCCTTGTACCCCATCTCATCCTTATTCAAACGACCAATCCCTTTATTTAGTTTATACAAATTATCGGACCAATCATTACTTGATATTCTATCATTCTTATACTCGTCCTTTAAAAAATCTTTTTTTGAATTATAGCTTTGAGCAGCAAAATTACCAAAGGCTCGATAATCCTTTGATTTGAATAAATTAAATTGTTTTATTACTATTTTAGCATGATCAGTAAATTTATCCAACAGAGAAACAGTCGTTTTTTTCGGATCAGTTTTTTCAGTTTGTTCAGTTTTCGCTGCTAGTTTTTCAAGTACAGAAATAACAGATTTTCCCGTCTCGGGACCATCTCCCAGTAAAGCACGCTCTACCCCTTTCGTTGCTGTGGTTACTGGTTTAAACAACTCTTCAGACCCCAGAGCAAAATCAGTTTGTAAACTCTGTCGTTGTTGCAGTTTATTTCTTACAGAGTCACGAATTGGTACAAATCTCCTGATTGCATCCAGTCGTTCACGAGCCAATCGGGTTGTTAATGCTTCATTGACCATTATTTGAAATCAGAAACCATTTTTCAATTGTAAAACACTTGACATGTCAGATGATTTTGCCTGTTTTTGACAGTTTTGGTGGTTTTCAGTTGAGATTTTACAGTCAAGTAGTCGATTTTACATGGGATTTTCCATAAGGAAAAGCTGTTAAAACTCATTTTTGATGATTTTTAGCCATTTTTCATCAATTTTTGCCTGTTTTCAGTGATTTTTCATCGATTTTCATCAAAAAACCTCGTAGGGTCAAGTAGTCGATTTTGCATTGGATTTTCCATAGAGAAAAGCTGTTAGGATTCTATTTTATTTTCGCAGTGTGAAATATTTTTCAAAAAATGACAAAAAAATGAAAATCTCAAGGAGATTTTACGGTATGACAAAATCTTTTGAGGGTCGGTCAATCAAAATAGTTCATTTTCTTGAATTAACGCTCGTAAGTTTCTAATTTTAGAATTAACTTCCTTTTTCAATTCATATTCGTTACCCAATTCTTTTCGTATTCCTTCCACGATAGTATATAACGGAACAAACACATCTACTTCACTGGAAAATGCAAGAGAGTCTCGAATAGAATTTTGAATTTTTTTGATGAGTGCATATTTCTTTGGTAACATATACTTGTTAGTGCTAACTCCGTATTCTATATCCTGAAAATCCGACTTGATTTGATCAGGATTTAACCCATCTGACAATTTAATATTCTGATTTTTCAATTTCGCAATTTCAACTATGATGCTATTCATATTTTCAGAATTCATATATGATAATACATATTTCTAATTCATTTTTCAAAAATAAATAAGCCGTTAATATTTTTAAAAATTCTGTCTGCATATATAAATATCTTTTTTAAAATTAATTCTGTATATATAAATATCTTTTTTAAAATTCAGTCTGTATATATAAATATCTTTTTTAAAATTCAGTCTGTATATATAAATATCTTTTTTAAAATTAATTCTGTATATATAAATATCTTTTTTAAAAATTCAGTCTGTATATATAAATATCTTTTTTAAAAATTCTGTCTGTATATATAAATATCTTTTTTAAAATTAATTCTGTATATATAAATATAAATGCAGACAAAAATAAATAACAACCATGATGAGCGGTTATCAGTAATTTGACCCCCTTGATATAGGCCGTTGTGGTTCTATTTGCATTGATTGGGTCCCTTATTAGGCCTTTGTGTCTTTCATAGTGTTCCTAGAGAGCATTTTTCTGTTTCTGTTTTAATATCAGAATGTTTTTTTTTTGTTTTTACTCTTTCTGACCCTATGACCGTTTCTTTTAGCCGATAATTCATTCTGGGTTTATACCCAATGTGCATCCACGAACCTTTTTTGGCCGGTAATTCATTTTGAACACCATACGGGGCTACCCAAATGTGATGGAGAGCTAATTACATCCATGGATGTTATTTATTTTAGGGCATTGTATGTGTGCACATTCAACATGCAACCGACAACCCACGCTACCGTAAATTTGATAGCATGGGTTTGCATGTTATGTGAATGTGCACACAGAAGGGTTGCCCTCCCTGCCCTCAATTAAATAGAAAAAAAAAACATCCACCGTTTCACCATCAGACAATGTGTCTGCTATGGGGCGCGAACATGTGAATAATAATTGTCTGGGTTTACAAGCCAAACACGATACCGTTAGACCACTGTTCACGTCCATAAAGACTAACGTTTTTTAACATATATATGTTGTAAATATTCATATAGTATATATAGCGACTTAATACAGCAATCCGCAAGGTGTGCTATTTTATTTTCTTGAATTACTTATTAATGGCGTTTCACGGTATTTAAATGAGACTGAATAATTGCATTAAACACTAGAAAAAAGATTATAATTGTTTGAAAACATTTCTTTTCTTACAAAACAATGCCCAGCCGCTGAATCGCAATAACCCATAAAACAAGTTAACACAATCTAAGGGAGAAATTATATAAGGTAACTTAATACAGCAATCCACAGGGTGTTATTTTATTTTCTTAAATTACTTATTAATGGTGTTTCAAGGTATTTAAATGAGACAGATTATTTGACTTAAACACTAGAAAAAAGAATATAATTGTTTGAAAACATTTCTTTTCTTACAAAACAATTTCCCGCCGCTGAATCAGAATCTAAGGGAGATAACTCCCTTGGTTCATTTGTATACTAATACTATTTGTATAATTCATTAATAACATCACTAGAGAATCTTTCAATGTAGTCTTGGGGGTTTCTTATGATTTTGTCGCTGACTTTGTCAGTGTCAGGGTCAGAATTTCTGATTGATTGTCCATTTTTTATTCGTTTATCATAATAGCGTTTTAGTTCCCTGTATCGTTTGCCGCCACACCTGAAACATAATTGCGATTTTCCCCTGACTCCAACCCCACATCGAATACAAGGTAACGGACCAAGGCTTCCACGACGAAAGCTTTGCATATGATACCCACAGAATTCATTTCTGCATGATTTGTTACACGGTGTCACTGATCCAATCATAAGCCATTTGCAATGATTCATTATACTTAATTCTTTCATTTAAATGCTTGTTTTAATTATAGTATGGAGGAGTTTGAGAGATTATCGAAAATTGCGCCTTGGAAAAGTGTTCAATTCAATCTTGATAGAGTTTCTGATGCACCAAAGAATAAAATTCTTGATAGAACCTTGATTAGTAAAATCAGAGACTGTTTTAATGAATTCAAGCGTGATGGGGCAGCTCATTGTTGGTCAACATTTCGAATTGATGGTGTTGTTGACGCTACCATGAATGATGAAAAAGCAGCAGTGATAATCTCAAATCTTGGGGAAGAAAGAAATTTTTTTCGAATAAAATTCCTTATCCGTGATGATGGAAAATGGATCATTAGGGACAAATACGAGCCTATTCTTAAGGACAAAAAAACTGTCACTGTGACTCAGGATTCAAAACCAGGAATTTTGACTGGAATTGACAAACCCTACTACGAAAGATCTTACCCTGTCACAGCAGTTGTTTACGGGATATATCCGCTCAATGAAAAACCTGATATTGCAAAACTAGCACCCATGAAATATTCTTCGTCAAGGCTCAATTGTGTAGCAACAAGAATAATGGAACACTTCACAAATGCGTCCCGGGGAAACAAACTAACTGATCTAAGACGAAAAAAAATAACCGAATGGGAACTGACAGTGAAACAGCATGGGGCAACAATTCAGGATATAGCTAAATTAGAAACATCATTGAGATTTCCAATAACGGTAAGGACAATCACCGGTGAAGTATTATACGAATCGAAATATAATAAAAATGGAGCCCCAATTGAAATTATTGATCATAATGAACACGCGTGGTCATCTGCAGTAACAATATTCCCACGGGATAGAACCGTAAAATATATTTTCCAAACAGGGTTGGGACCTGAAGAATGTTTTACCGAGCAGAAATTATTTGATGCTATTTACCATTTGAGTAAAAACGATCCTGTGTCAATGTGGCTATTTCATAGTGCTTCAGACGAAGAATGTAGATTTGATCAGTTTGTAAGGCCCAACGGAGAATTATATCGTACCGAAGAACTGCATAATCAAATGAAACAACTAGCTAGTGAGTTTTCTGGGGAGGAAATCGAAGATCAATTATTAGCAAACTGTTTTACAGTACCATCCATTGCAGCACATTTTGCTAGAAAGAAAAACGCGTGGAAACCAACACGAAGTGAGTTCTTATCAGATGTCAAATTGTCCTGTCTTGAATACAGCCATGGAGGATTATGGAATACAAAATACACCGCTGATACCGTTATTTCAGTTGATATGATTGCATGTTATCCAGGAAGTTTTCTTGGGTATGGAGAATGCGAGAAATATTTCAAACGATTTGGACACCCTACACACGAAATGACCCGTGTTGCTATTAATGGACCACTGCCACATTTCGATTTAACCGGATTCGCTTGTGTGGTATCATTTGAAATGGCTACAGGACTTCATCCGTGTAGTTATCTTTGGATTGGTAAACACATGTCTGAAAAACACTGGATGCCAATAGTGTTATTACGGTATATGCTTGATTGTAAGATGTTAAAATCATTAATTGTCAGTGAAGCAATTATATCCTATCGAGCACAGAAATCAGTCTGGTTACCACAACCTGATCTAGAAAAAATAATTAGCGAAGAGCGAAAACTGTTTCCAAATTTCAGTGAACAACAAATCATGGATTGGTCCAAACAGTTATTTGAAATCAGAAACAATGAAGCAAAAGATCTTGGACGAAGAATAATCGGTAAATTCACTCAGGGTGGCAAATACGACAATACGAGATATTCTTCACGATTGATTATAGACAATGCTGAATACGATTTTGTAATCACGGATTTAACGAATAAAGGTCTATATATCAATCGTAAGGACGCATTTATGTCCGATGGAACCAAATTGGGTACAATTGTTACTTACACTGATGGATACAATCCGCAGTACACACATTTGAGAGCTTCTATGCTTGGTTATGCTTCTATTAATTTATTTTCAATGATCAATAGATTTCCTACCACCGCAGTTAGAGTCGCCACTGATTCATTTTACATAAATAGCAAAATGACTGATTTTAAGGCTACTGGCAACGAGAATTGGGGGTCATGGAGAATTAAGAAAGAAATGCTTCATGATTATATTCCATCAGCAGATGTTACCATTGAAAATAATTATTTAGAAAGCAATCAGTGTTCAGAATTTTCTAATGCACCACCGTGTTCTGATCCAATCTGTAGATATAAAACAGTTTATTTAAACGGCTGTGGTGGGTCAGGAAAAACAACCCGGGCAATTGAGTTATTTCGTAGAAACGCTAGCGTTTCAAAATCAAGCATGATTGTACTAACACCAACACACAGACTTGCAAGAGAGATGATACAGAGAGGAGTTAATGCCTGTACCTATCATAGTTTTTTCCGATGGAAGGGAGATAAATGGACTCCTGAGCGCATGGGAGAGAAATTTATTCCTGAAATTATCATTTGGGATGAAATAGACACAGTGCCATTAGATGTATTAAAAATATTTCTTGAGTGGTTGTTATTGAAAAATACAAAAATCGTCATGTGCGGTGATCACGGCCAACCACCACCATTTGTCGGTGCTTCCCCACATGAATGGCTAAAGGGTTTTGTAAACTATTATGAAGAAATTGATACCGATCATAGATCACTTGATAATGAATTAAAAGAATTTAAGAAACTAATTAGATTACAACCGGATAAAATCCAATGTGAAATAGCGCGTGAAATAATTTCAGAAACTCCAATGAATGAGTTTTGGGAAGCATGGAGACCAAATGATTTGATCATTGCAAGTAGAAAAATAGTCAGAGACACACTTCAGATGAAATTATTTGAATTGCATAAACAAAAATTCGCAACACTTCCAGTGCCCCTCTGTTATAGGCCATCAGATACACGAAAACAGAACATTGAAGTTGATATTCCAGGCCTGACAGAGTCAGGAAGTGAAAAGCAGATTCTCGTATTAAATGATATTGTGCTGGTTGATATCAATGTCGTTGAAGATGCATTGCGTGCTAATAAATCCCCATGGACGCTAGGATACGCAGCAACAATACATTCTTCGCAAGGATTGACTATATCAGATACAATTGTTTGGATGGTAGATAATCGCATCGAATGGTCAAATTTAGTCTATCTTGCAGTGTCTAGAGTACGAAAAATAAATCAACTTCGAAGAATTGTCCTGGATGATAAAATCATTGGTGATGATAATGACACCAGAATAGATGATATTATTGATAAAAAACTCTCCGGTTACAAACAACAGGACAAAAAAAAACAACGAGAATTTGACATTGATGCTGAATTAATAATCACTTTGAAACAACAACAGAATAATCACTGCGCAAGTTGCAATTGTATAATGCGTTGGCAGTATTCGGATAAGGATCCTCGCCAATTTACCGTTGACAGAAAAAATAATAGTCTCGGTCATGTCAGAAACAATGTGATGTTGACTTGTCTTGAGTGCAATAGACGCAAGGGTGCTAGTTAAGCCCATGCGGTGGTAATTGAGTATCCTCAGGTATCACTTGTAATTGTTGTCTAGTAAAACCCCGTTGAGGGGCAGTTGAATCCAGTTTATAGATTGGAAGTCTACCCGTAGATCGTGTTATACTAGATATCTTTTGTGTAGTAACACTCCAAATAGGATCAGTAGCTCTTTTTCTGCCACCCTCAAGCTCTCCTGGTTCATATAAATATCTCACAATGACATTACTACCAAGAATTGGTTGGGAAACGCTAGCGTTTCTAGAAAAATCTTTTTGAATTTCCATTTCAGGTATTGACTTCTTTTTAATCGCATTGATACGTTTCAAATTAATTGTTCTAGTAATCTCATTATTCAGTGCAGTAATCACAGCTGGTAACCTTTTAACCCATTCACGGGATCTTTTTTCTTGGATGAATTCTTTTGCGTATTGATATCCAAATAACCGCTCAGCAAGGGTTTTATTAAACCGTTCTACAATGGCCTGATCACGATGTAGCGCAGTATGTCCTCGTCTGATAGTGACATTATGATTTTTCATTATTGATAACACTGTACCCTGAAATTCCTTGCCAGGATCAACCTGCAATAGATTTGGCCAGTGCAGATGACCTCGTCGATAAATCCTTTCAAATGCAGAAGCCACTGAAGTGGCTGATTTTGTTTTTAACGGTTCTGCTTCCTTGTATCGACTTGCAATATCAACTACGGTTAATGCGTACTTGTAACCGTGATCATGTGGCAGAAATAATATATCAGCCTGATGAACTTCATTGGGTCCGGTCACATCAAAATGCGAGAAATTGATTTGTTTAGGCGGTGGTAGATAAATTTGCCATAGTGCCTGTTTAGATAACCAATGAGCCGCAGTGGTTTTTTTCACTTTTGCAGCGCTAGCGAGTTTATGGATTGCTGCCTTGCCTCTCCAGTATCCTTTTGGAGAATAATAAATAGATTCCATGTTGTTATTAATTACCAGCACCTAACATCAATTTACTTTTCATAGCCGATTTTATCAAAAAGGAAGCCAATTTTTCTTTGAAAGATTTATCAGGAATAGCATTTAACGCATGAATTAATTTCACATCTGCTAGATGCCTGTGTTGCAAATTACTGCTTTTATAAGCCACATCATGAAGGTGACAGGCCTTATCAATGGCATTTATTGGTTCTTCACCGGGTCGGGGCTGATTTTGATCATTGAGTCTGATATCAAGTCTTGTTCCCGGTCCACAATAACTATATCCTGGAAGGTGCTTTTCTCCAGGGTATTTTGCCCATGGGGTTCCAGGGAGTTTAGTTAGTTTGGCTGCGATATCACCTCCTCGTTTTTTTTTAAAGGTTCCTTGGGTTCCTTGGGTTTAGAAACAAATCTAAATTTCTTTGTACTACATTGTACGCATTTACCAGAAAGCGCTGATCGGTTATTTTTAGTTGTAATCGTCGTCAAGTCATCTGTGCCAGTACGTTTTTTACACTTCACACAATATAGATCCATAATTTATATATAACGGCATGAATATAATTGATTATTCAGCTACCCGACGACGGGAACCTATTAAACATCATGAAATGTTGCCGAATTCAATTAGAATGATTATAATCGGACCATCTGGAAGCGGAAAGACACAACTGCTACTTAATTTGATAACGAGATGGATGAAATGGAACAAATTGTATTTAATAGCCCCGAGTGTAGACGATCAGCGATGCTATGAAGTGCTAAAGGATTTTAACGAGAAAGCAAAAGAATTTCAAATTGATGATGATATTATTGAATTTATTACTGATATAGAGGAAGCCCCTTCCGTGGAAGACATCGATGGAAGTATTAACAATTTAGTGGTATACGATGATATCATGTTAGATAATCAAAAAAATCCCGCTAGAATATTTTCCCGAGGCAGGCATAAAAACACTGATGTGATCTATGTCACTCAACGGTACACACAAATACCAAAAGTGATCAGAGATAATTGCAATGTGTTGTGTGTATTTAACGGCGTTGATACTCATACGCTACGAAATATTCATCAGACTTGGTGCAGCGGTGATATGAATCATAATCAGTTTAGAAATTTCTTTAGTCACGCTCAGTCAAAACCACACGGATTTGTGACAATAAATTTAGCAGACCCGAGGACACGATATCGTATCGGACTAGATCAAATATTCGGTTAAAATCACCGTAACCCATAGCAGCAGAGAGGGTGAGTGACAACGACGTTGCGACATTTATGATTCATCAACGAAAACGCGAATACAATCACTGTCATTTTTTTTTCTGGTTCGCGAGAAGGGTCTAGGGTATAATCAAAAAAGTAAAAAAAAAGGTTGTAGGATTCACCCTCTGCTGCTTGTCACATATGATGCAAGAGCGAGGTTAATAATCATTGTTCCACCTCTCCAATATCATGTTGGGCTATATTAAATCGATTGCATTTTTTATAATAATTGGTTGATTAATTACCAGCCTCTAGTACATGTTTACCTTTTATTGCGGAATGCAGCCGAAGTAGTGAAACCGACAACGTTTAGAAGCGACTGTTTGCTAAACTAACACCTATTACAAAACCGAATTCAAAATGATAAAGAAAACAGAACCAAAACTTTGACTTATAACGAGTAAAGACATTTCTAGAAAGATTATAATCCACACATCCGTTACACCAGGTCTGATACATATTTCTTAACGTGTGTATCAACTCCCTTAAACACAGCAATTATATTACAGTTCATTTTGAGCACGTTTAAATTTTGTGTATATCTCTGAGTAACATAAATCACATCCGTATTTTTTGGCCTTCCTCGGGAAAATATTCTACCTGGATTTGATTGTTTATCCAGCATTACATCATCATATACTTCAAATTATTAACAAATTTTATCAATACTCGGTGCTTCATCAATATCAGAGATAAATTAATAATATCATCCTCTTTCATCGTCTCCGCGTTCTTATTAAAATATTTTAAAACATTATAACACCTGTGATCATCAGCTGACGGTTTTACAAATACAAATACAACTTATTTTATTTTAACCATCTCATTTTCAAATTAAGTAACAACTTCGTCTTGCCTCTCATACTTGGTCAAATTATAATCATTCGAATATAATTTGGAAACGATGGATGGTGCTTACAAGGTTTTGGCGTTCTTGTCGCAGGTGCATTAATTACATTCATGTTATTATAAATAAAATTATAGATCTATACAGTGTTAAATGTAGAGCTCGTACACCAACATATACAGTAACAACAATTACAACAACAAATAATACATTAGCGGTTACGTGTAAGTGTGAACAATGTGGTACAAAAAACTTTCAATTTATTGCAGGTGACAAATCGAATTTAAATTTTAAAATAAAACGTGGTAACATTGCAATTAATAAAATTACCAGGAACTCCGTGCGTAAAATATCCTTGAGAAAAAAATCTTCTGGGACATACTTATTGTGGTACTCAGACTTGATAATCAAGACCAAACACAATCCGGCGAGTATCCGATAAACGTTACTGATCGAGCTTGTCACACTCATGCTGTGTCTGACAAAAGTGCCAATCTGCAGCATAGACATCTCGGAGATGTATAATTAATTCACGAGTTAAATTACATTACTGATAAATCTTTCAAGGAATCATTATCTAGCTGGTTAAAATTAAATCAAACAATTATTAACGTTGGTCAGATGTTTAATGTATGCGAAGGGATGGGCGTATGTAAAGGCAATTTACTTAATTGAACTGAAGAACGTTTATTGAACTTGTGTCCCCGTATATTTAGACTCATGTAGTTAGAGTGGAGCCTGTATCCAGCTGAGTAGGACAGTTCTGTAGGAACAAATACGGCTAACATGGTATTAACCGGACTTTTTCGACCCAGTGTGAATAGTGACGTGTCAATATTCTACGGATCGTGTTATGTTTTGCCATATAAACTATGGAAAGTATGAACCGCCGTCATGTAAGACGACTTGATTGACGAGCCTGAATTATATCCAATGCACAAACTCTTCTGGAATGCCCATTGAGTTTGGGAAATGATATAGTATATAAGTTCGGCGTGTATCCAGAGTTGACTGATGGACAACGTAAGCAAAGTATAATTATTTGGTGTAACCTGCTACCTATATTTGCAAGCAGACCATGCCAAGGGTTGAAGTAACTTTAAATAAACGTAAAGAGCTCAGAGTAATTCAGAAATAAAGGATTCCTATTCCCCTTAATACAGGGGATACGATCAACTATGATTTAGGTATAATCGTAGATCTGAGGTTATTGCAAACATCTATCTCCCCACAATTGTCACATGTGGTATTGATCAAAAAGACCGAACAAGCCGATTTTGTATAAACCTTCTTCAACTGAATAATATCTCCACGAGTGATGAAGAGCCAATGCTATATAAGGAGGCCTTGCTTTCAAACTTGGCAAGTGCCTCTACATTTCAATGTTGGATCTCACCAAAGGATATTTTCCACCTCTAGATGGCTTTACCGGCTTAAATTAGTGACTTTCAAATTGGTCAACGCCGGCGGGTCTTGCGCTCGTTTTAAACACAAACGGCTTAAAAGAGGTGAAAGATGTACATAGTCTTGCCGTGTATACACGCATGTATGGGAGGAGCATATTAACGTATTGAACGACTTCTTCGATTAACTCAGGAAAGCCAGGCTTACAGATATGCTTACCAAATATATTAAAGTATGTTTTAACTTGGAATCCGTCGCCATCTAATACGTGGGACATAGGAGTTAAAACCAACCCAGACACAATTAAAAGGATCGGATATACTCTTAGTTTAGAAACGAAGAAAGAAGTCCCATCGATCGTGGGATTGATTGGGTTTTGGAGTACATGTCTTCGAAATATCGCTGCCTTAGCAAGTTCATTGACAAACTTTACTAGAAAAGGACAATCCAATAATGTATCTAGGGTTTCAAACTAAAATTTGATTTTAACGCGTTTAAGGGAAACCTGCACCAGTTATTAAAGTTGCCACCAATGGCTAAATCGTTTGTGTTGAGAATTGATGCGCCTGTCACTGGATCCTATCACATGTTTGAATACGTGAACGTAGCCGGCACTGGAATGATGTTGACTACACAGCGATATCGTTTCCGGATTGATGCTTTTCAAAGGGTCGGAACATTTAGGCGCAGATCTCTTGATCAGAGCAAGATTGGCAGGTCTTGTCACTATGTAAATATAAATTTTTTTAAAAAAATGTTTCAGTGTTTATTGATCACATTGTGTCATTTTGTAAAGTCTTTTTACCTTTTGTATGACTTTAAGGCAGCGTTACCGACGTGAGTGCACTAAATGGCTATGGAGTTTAAATGACCGTGTTTAGTTGCCACGTTCAAAGTGTTTGCAGTGAGAAACCCCATTACAGTATGCACTGGCCACATATTGCACCATACCTAGGGAATTTGTAAAGTCAAGACAGATAGGAATGTAACAACACAAGTTTTATTTTCTCTTCAGGAAGCTGTCAGCTTAACGGGATCAATATTCAGCAGAAAAGATATGTGACATATTAAATTGTATATTTCTCAATATTCATATTATCATGCTGATTGTTTAGCATATCGTATGATCCAGCATTTTTCCTTTATCTTACAGGTAGTCAGATCTCTGATATATAACACCATCCTATTAGATTGAATATATTCCGTTTCAATGTTAGCCATTTGAAAACTGAAGCGACTAATTTAATTCATTTTCATGTTATACGAAACAAATGTTCAAGTCCTTTTAATCATGTGAGGGCATTATGGCCAGACACACATTCATGTACAAACCTTATTATTATTGTAATAGTAACGCGCAGTAGATTTGAAGAAATGTTTGACTATTAAATTAAGAACTTTGCGTGTACACATGCGTACATATATATTACTGCATGTGTAACTGACCGTTCCTGTTCTATATACCTCTAGATATTATTTTTTCAGCTAAATTTTGAATGTAGAATTGACGTCTTGGATGAATAGTCATTCAGATCAATGAGGTTTCGTATAACAAGTGTGCTGATTTCAGTGATGGGGTTGGTTCGGTGGAAGATGGATGTTTTCTCGTTGTGAGTGACCAAAGCGTTTAGACCAACGCGTCTGTAGCGAACAGGACATTGTAGTAAACAACACATAGTAACGGACCAAGTAGACCACTTGAATAATGTATGAATACAGTTTCATGGCATTATTCCAAGTAGTACATGAGGAAACTCGATACTAAATGTGTTCTTATGATGGGAAAAAGAATTACCACACACATTTATATAGATCATCATAAAACTGGCTTTGCGATACTGGAGAAGTGACAATACTTTATAAAATTGCATTATAGGACCGTCGCGTCTGTTTACTGCAGTGTTCTGAAACCATCTCCGGTACTTTTACCGTGATAGTACAATAAATGTCGTATGTTTCTGTTTTAATGAGTTAACATGATACTTGTGAAGTGCAGTGTAATTTTTTGTATCATGACTTGTTACTATGAGTAGAAAATCAATGAACTTAACTCATAAAAGATTTATTACACTATAACTTTATGCTCCGTTTTCTTCAATCTTGATCCATTTGTTACATAATTATCGTATCATATTTTGAATGTATAATATACTTTTATGTAAATCATTTGAGACTATGCATTTATGTTACATATTGTTTAACTCAATGGTTAGTAATCTCGTTTAGTACATGTACATTCCATAGTAAGAGTTCGCTCAGTTGCTCTAAGTTAAATAAGACCAACCTGTATGATTAGAGTATGGGAATAATATAGTCGGAAACATTCATATAGTTTGTTGATTCTGGGACGCACAGAACGTTCACAATATGCTTTAATCATGGTCAGTGATGCATAAAATGCAAATCGCAAAGACATACCAATATGATGCTGGTGTATCAATCATCAAAATATATCCCTTGGCAAGTTTCATGGTTCGTCTTACTACAGTATTTATACAGAAAGATGAGAGCTAAATCAAACTACGTTATCAAAATATCCAAAAATAATGTACAGTAACATACAAAATCAGTTCGCTCACCTCAAGGCTGGTGCCACGAAACCCTTCAAACTGTTCCCACCTACTGAGAAAGGAAGAATGTTTGACAGTCATTGATCCATACATATGTATATGTATATGTGTTTTATCGTGCGGACCCTGACACCGGGATACTATAATACGTTATCTCTACATCTAGGTCGTTGAAGTGATCTCCAAATAAGGTATTTGAAAATAGAATTTAAATTGTAAAGATATTACACTTCAACAGAAGGTATAAAATATTAAGACAAAGATGGGTAAAACGTAACGTAATAAACACAACGGTCCGAATAAATCATAGAAGGCTAATTCCGATTTTAAGTAGTGGTGTATCACCATTAAGTACATACAAAAATAAAACAAAAAATGTAAAAAATAAATAAAACAATATATGTGACTTAAGGTTGAAATCATCAAACTCGATAATTATGTATTTCAGTCAGTTTTTTGGTTTGTTTCATCGATTAGGATTTTTAACGGAGCTTTCACAATGTTTCAATCATATCGCTACGATATCTGAGGACGCTCTAACAACAAGGCCACTGGAGCGGATTATTTCGGTCAGTGCACACTAGCTAGATAAGCATATTGCGTGAAGTTCAACGTTTAGTAGGAACACTTGAGTCAGCTATCAGTGTCCAATATGACATCAGCTCAATACCATTTAATCTCTACATTATATCCCACACGAAGGTACTTTTTCTTCAGTGGTGGGTCATAAGCTTTTGTTTGGCGTTTCCAAACGGCATAACCTGACAAGAATGATTTAAACATTATTAATGTCATGTTTAAAGTAAGCATCCGGAACCTCCCATTTGAAATGCGAGTGACAAAAAGGCATCTTTGTGTGCTTTATGTGCCATTTCATTTGACACATTTTTCCAGAGTATAAAAAGACATTCTCCCACAATGGTCGTTATTGAATAACGGAAAAACATCGTGAACTAAAACAGTATGGATATTTTACAAACATAAACGTAATAAAAACCATGCACAGCACATTAGTTGGTGCTCTTATATTTACCAGCAGATAAAAAGAAAGAAAAATTACTTGAAGCAAAATCTTCCAATCATATTTGAAATTAAGTTCAATTTCTCAAATTTAAGTTATCTAAATGGCTTTTCTAACAATCAAAGCCTTTCAAAGCGGATGCTCTAACAAATAGGCCACCGGAGCGTTCTTAGAACGACTGACACAGTTCATGGGTTGAATAACACCTTGGATATGTCGCAAATATTTAAAATTTTGCAGAGCTGAAGCTGAGGGTCTTTACATGCCGGTGACCTCAGCGGTGTGTTTTTGTTACTTTCTTTTAACACTGTTGCTGATCAAGATCTATCATGTATATAGCGACAATGCTGGAAATCCGTTGTTGAATTACACTCTCCGCATTCTTTCCGACCCGATCAGTGATTGTATCAAGTATCTTAATATTTCTTCGAGAGTATTACTCAGATCGCAGCGTTGTTAATTATGGTGTTATTACCGCTGAGGTATTTCTTAGCTTACGGTGTCCTTAGACCGCTCTGGTGTTATACGGCTATAGCGTGAGGTTCGTATGCTAGTGGTCGCTGTTTTTAACCCTTTACTTAGTCATACCAAACACTTATCAAAAGTATACTAGACTCTGCTTTGCTTGCTGTTAGCATTGAGAGGTTAGGTTAATGTACGACAAAATCATTTCATACATTTTTAACGAGTACACACCTTAGTAGACATTTTCCTTCGACTCAGTTAAGGCCTCTCTTTGTCTCTTCTGATACATGATGATATTTTCTTTATGATGAGACAATTCTACAAGTTGTATTTGCGAGAGAGAGAGAGAGAGAGAGAGAGAGAGAGAGAGAGAGAGAGAGAGAGAGAGAGAGAGAGATACAGAGACAGAGACAGAGACAGAGATATGTTCGTTATAGGTTTTCTTTCTTCACAGCTAATTTGTACTGGAATAAAATTACAAGACCACACGTTCCTTCTCAGAACTTGTTGACTTGCTTGACTTCAATTATTGGTATATCTTATTAACATTATTTTGATATAAAAATACATTGTTTATGATGTATCAATCGTATAACACAGCAAAACACTTTTCTCTGTACTATTTTGCTAATATGAAATTAAACAATTACTTGTCACTTATTTGTACCCCAAAAATAATCGTCACTAAATTGACATTTAAATATAACATGAAAATAAAGTATTCATTTTAAAAAACAGATTCTAGAATAATCATGTATATTCCTTCTGAAGGAAAACAATTTGAGCGGAAAATGACTTTTTAGACATATGGACTACATGATATAGTTGTATTGAATATCAGCTATAGTTGTAGCCATTTCCTAATACATCCATAAACGATTTGGAAGTTATCGCATACCTCAAAAGTCGGGTTAACCTCTCTTAGAAATATTCAAAAACGTAAGAAAAGTGAACGGGAACATTTAACAGGCAAACTCATGATACGTGTTTAAGAATTCAAACTTAACCTTAAGTACAATATAGAGCAAATGAAGCAATACTAGTGTCACAGGAACTATAGAAAGATATTTAAGATAACATTTTACCTCTACTGGCTTATCTGCCTTGTTAACATTATTCAAAGTCTTCAACTTAATTTAATATTGGAAATTATATATACTTTTTTGCCAAACATACTTTCATTTCCAAAACACTATACATAACTGGAAAATATAATTTGTGCTCAGAGGGAATCCACTGTATATCATAGAGACTTTGATAGCTATTTACAACATTTGGTACTTTAAAATATATATTTTGAAAAT
This sequence comes from Unio pictorum, assembly GCA_030141615.1. Lineage (NCBI taxonomy): Eukaryota > Metazoa > Mollusca > Bivalvia > Unionida > Unionidae > Unio > Unio pictorum. The sequence goes on along the minus strand of JARLTB010000360.1, from coordinate 8,148,069 downwards.
TTCTAATATCAGCTATTGGATGCTTTAAATGGGGTTACACAGCTCAAACACCTAATTATTACTTACTAGCTGTATTACATTAATCCTTCTCTTGATAAATTGACAACCCCAATGTCCGGTGATTATTTTTAAAAGTTTCCATATGTTTTTTCAGGTAAAATACAATTATTGTAAGGGTATCGGTTATATGGTTCAAATCTCTTTACTATACAGTTATTTTTTGTGGAACACGTGGTAAATTATTAATTTTGTTTAATATGTTGTTATATAATTAAAGTTTAATATACTGAATAAATGTCTTGTTTTGTTATATTATGTTAAAATATGTCATCCTTTAGTTGTCAGTCGGTTTATGTTTTATATTTATTGTTTATGTTTATTCGGTTATATTATTTTTTAACTGATTGATTCATGTATGTACTATTTATTATTTTTTTATCATACATTTATTCATTTCGTAGAAAGCGCAACGTTTTCAAAGCACCATCCTAGGAATACTTTAGATGTGTCTGGTATTTTTTCTGTACACAGTTGGGGTGTATGGGATGTGTCACAGAATTAGGCTAAGAATAACTTGGTTATGCCTTAGAAATATTTGATTATTGTTCGTTGTGCATGCGTACGACGTTATCTATTGTGAACAAGTGTTTTTATCCAGGTAATTGACGGAACCAACATGTATCTCGCCAGAAACTTTTTCATACGAGGGACATTACACTCATTATATGCATGGGTAGTTTACCCTGAATATTACTATATGCAAGTACGTATGTCTGAACATAAGGTGGAGCCACGACTGCAGACGTAGTTAATTCCAGGGTGCTGTGTGCTGTCTATAGGTGTGCATACGTATGACTGTACATGTGGTGGATCCGTGAAGGGTGCGACCGACCGATACAAATCTGGTCCAAACCATGGACTCATTGAAACAGTGCTGTTTATCAGTTTGTGAATTGTACGACTATACAAGAGTCAAGAAGCATATGTTTGTTTCAATTGTTGTTTCAAATGGGTACATTTTTCATTTACATGAGATTAATTTGCATCTTAGTTGTATTCCGTGAGATTTATGAGAATCTCACTGACTGTGCCGACCATTTGAAACATATCTTATTACCTTGAGATTGTTTGTAGTCCATTCGTGAAATTATGTGAATATCTTAAAATGCATATAATTATTTGAAACGAGGTTTCTTGAATCTGTATTTCAGATTGATATAATATTTTTGGTTATTTTCAATGTTTGAATGTTAGTATAGAGTGATTGGATCAATTGTATGTTAAGAGCGTGTGAGAACCATTGTATATATACCTTATATATTTGTCTTTCCTAATTAAGTTCATAACTTTCCATCTAACACATATTGTGTTTGAGTTCTATATTTAATCCAAACCACCTATGTTTCTATTCTGCGGCATGGTTACCTTTGAGAGGGTAAAACCTCCAACTGGCTGCGAAGTCATACTCCTTTGAGGATAGCTCGCCCACCTTTGGTTCCAACTTTGGACCTAGTTCTTGCCTGTGCGTGATTATATGTTTGGCTACAAGAAGCTGTGTAATGCGCAGCGACCACATCTCGGAAAAAAGGTCTCAACTGGTCGGCTAAACAAAGGTGATGGAAGGCGACGTGTCTTAAATCCTCCGTGAATTATGCTCTGCTTAGGTAGCTTGTGAAGACTGCATGCGGCACCTTGCGCTGAGAAACCACCAGCTTGTCAGTGGCTAGAAAGGCGATTCGTAGCAAAACGACGTCGAGCGCCAGAAGATCGAGAAGTACACAGGACGGCATGGTCATCCACTTCACTCAGCTCGTCTCCAGTCCTCTCGACGTTGTGAGTATGAGAGTGAGGTCGACAAAATACGCAAATATTCCTCACAAAATTACCACGCAAGTCATTCTTTTCATCCAACCATCCCATTTCATCACCAACTGAAGCCCTGTGGCGACAGGCAAGGAATGAAGCGTCAGGTGTAGGTACACTGGTAGCCGTAGCCACAAACCTGCATAGAGGCGGCTCGGCCATTAGGGTCGTTGTCCACTAACATGGATCAGTAGTGGAATCCGGCAACCCGATGAGTGACTGAGCAGACCTATTCAGGACTTGCTCCGAGCATGAAATGTGGATCACCAATACAGTCTTCTGCTTTCTTAACCGTAACCTGACGTCATGGATACACCCTCGTTTTAAGCTTTGGCACCTTATAGACTACGTCATTGTGATGAATAGGAACATGCAGGATGTGCGAGTGACCAATACCTTGTGTAACTCTGACTCCTTGACAGACAACAGTCTCACCGTCACCAAGCTCAATTACCCATTGAGTCAAAAGACTACCAGAGGGAAAGAAGTCTCGTAACCGACTGAAGATCGTCAAGCTAGAATGCACCAGTACGGAGCAGTCTCTCATGGATGCCCTGGAAGAACGTCTGAAGTCTACCTGTCTTGACAATCAGAATGTGGAGACCGACTGGTCGGTATTCAGAGATATGATCACAGCTTTGGAAATCATAGTACCCTCAACCAGAAAGCATCAAGACTGGTTTGATGAGAACTGTGACGAGATCAAGCAGTTGCTGTATGAGAAACATCGCCTCAATCAAACGTACCTCAACAACTCCAAGTCCACCTCGAGGAAGGATACGTACAACAAGATAATCAGCACTGTACAGCAGAAGCTACTCCAACTTTTGTCGGTTAAGCAACTAGGAAAGAGTCTTGTTTACAAGTATCCAGACGGCCATTTAGCCGCATAGAAACCTCCATCAGTCCAATGTAGTAAATAATGATATTAACATGGTTCGCCTATTATCTCGCTCTCTAAGATGAAACGCCACAAACATGTTTTGCTGTGTTAAAACCAGATTTGCTAATTATTTATATTATTCCGGAATGTTACTTCGTATGTTTGTATATGTGATATGCGTGAGAACAGATACCTTTGAATCGGTCTCAGATCGCAACAAAACTATAGAAAACGTAACTCTCTAAAGGGCTAATGGGTTAGCACAGGCACACACAATAGTAATATTGGCAACGCAACCATGTCAGGATTACAACGTGTTCGTACATTGCAACGTTGACCATATTTTCTTTTGAATAACGCGACCATGTGTTCAGCTCCAAAAATAACCTTGAAAACATATCTGTAAAGTCCAAATATGTGACTGAGGAACGGCGCACGAAAACCTCGATGAATTCCAATTTAGTGTGCAAATCTAATGTCATGCTTAGCATTGACTCTATATATCGTAGTGAAGCAAGGTGCACCAGGTTTGGTATCCTAATCGGTATTGTCGTTTGTTACAAGTTTTCGCTCCATTGCCAGAAATGCCTATAGAAAAAGAAAAACCCATGAAGTTGCTTGCACTGTGTTTTGCAGACAATTCTAAACAACATTACTAAGACGAGTTCCGTAATGTTATGCGTAAACGGAGTTTATAGCATGAACAACACGCTCTGATATCACACGTCCATGTCACTATATGAAATATCAGGTCGATCTTTAATGTGCAGTGGTATCATTATTGCTACATCAGGAAGATATACAATGTGAGTGTCTTGATTTACAAGGGACAAATAACTCTGTCAACTAATTATTATGACATCAAACATACACAGGCGATGCTGTAGTAATTTTTATCAAAATCAACTTGTTCCACAAATGCTAAAATCTCAAGCAGTATTTAAACCTAATGAGGATATTCTTATGTATGTCGTTCAGACTACATTATAGATAATATACGGTATGCTCCTTATAATATGTCAAGAATAAAACATGTCCTCATCATCACAATATAACACTTCGAGACATTATAACGCAACTAGTTAAAAGGGATTCTTCAACAGCTGAACATAGGGGAAGAGATAGGAAAAGGCAGGCACTTAGAATTTGATTTAATCCCATATGACTATTGGACAATTAATTTCGTCTCCACATTATACCACTAATCAAAATTGTATGAATTTTAATATGAAAATATATAATTCATACAACAAAACAATTTATATTGAACATTTGTTAAATGTTATTCACACGTATTTCCACCGTTCTCGATGAACTCAATATAAAGAGTATTATTTAAACAAAAATGTGATTTGTTCTTGTATTCATCGTGATAATATATTTGACTAAGGAATTTGATCACATAACATTCACCGCTCTTGTAGTGTAGTTGATCATTCTAGACAGCAATCATTAGTTATTAACCCATTCTGATATAATAATACAACGCAATATGGTTGAAAACAAACTTCATCGTTTCTTCCTGTGTTATTTAAATATTCTATACAATGGCCACGAAATCTGTATCTGGTTACCATTGGTCTTTACAACACTTTTATGAACAATATTTAACTTAAATTATATAAATCTGTTAACATAATATTACTTTAAAATCACTTCAGTAACACGCTGCACAGAGATTGTGCCACCTGAGTATGGCGTAATTGTTGTCGAACCAGGCACTGAAGGTAGATGGTCCTTCAATACGACAGTTGCTATCATATGTAACACAGGCTACAGCCTGAACGGGGAGACGCTTAGTAAATGCCTTGAGACAGGACGATGGACAAATGCGCTCGGATATTGCTTAGGTATGTTTTTGTTGTTATGTCTGTAGAGTAGTAATTGGAAAATGGTCTTTTAAACTCGTCTTAATAATTGCAATAATATACGCACTGGAATGAACAATAACATGCAGGTTGACGTAATAGTCATATTCATGTTTCCAGTTGACCCAAATGAGCCAAAGTTGTATAGTCATGAATACAAACTAATTTGCAGACGAATATAAATTGTATTTCATTTAGGTAGTAACATATTGTTTAAAGAGTTACATTTATGTTTTTTTGCAAGTGAAAGATGACATGTTACTAACATTATAATCTAGAATTTTGGAGTATTTCGTGATGTTGTGGTTTGTAATAAATCACTTTCAAATCTAGTAGTATGCATAACCTTGTTCGTCTTTAATCTACTGTTTTGCTTTCATTAGGCGGGCTAATTATGCTGATATTCTTATGTTCTGGTTCAAGCACACAAAACACGCAGCAGAATATAAACCGCAAAACTCTTGTATTCTCGACTTGGATATAGTAGGAAAACTGCTATTAATATGTTTTAACTATTGCAAGCCAAATGATTTGAGCATCTGAGCATGAAAAGGACAGTTTTCCGACAAGAGTTTCATCTCGTAGGTTTTAAAAAAAATCAAGTATTTAGACTCGTAGCTTTTGCAACTCCTGAAATCTCTGAGTTTTTAAATTATCTATTTTTGATGTTTTTGTCTTGTATATGTCTTCCGTCTCCTAGCCTTTCGTATCAAACTTCCTTGAACAACTCAGTCTACACTCAGATTACTTTAATATGAAATCAGTCTACTCTCAAATTCTCTTAATATGAACCCAGTCTACACTCAGATTCCCTTAATATGAACTCAGTCTACACTCAGATTCCCTAAATACGATTTCAGGCTACACTCAGATTCCCTTAATATGAACTCAGTCTATACTAATATTCCTTTAATATGAACTCAGGCTACTCTCAGATTCCCTTAATGTGAACTCAGACTACACTCAGATTCCCTTAATATGGTCTCAGACTACACTCAGATTCCCTTAATACGAACTCAGTCTACACTCAGATTCCCTTAACATGAACTCAGTCTACACTCAAATTCCCACAAGAGGACATATTATTTACTGCCCTTTAACAACGTCAGGCTCACCTTATCTTAAAAAATAAGAATGTATAATAAAATTATAATATATTAACAAAGTACGTTCTTGTAAATAGAAAACAATTGTTAATTATATATTTGAAGTTTAGAAATCCGGAATGTGGTGAATACCTGTTGAATATAATATCATATTTTCGGTTGCTTTGTTTACTTTTTTGTCATATTTGTCATTATTAAAAAGAAATTCAACCATTTTTAAGCATTATATATATATATATATATATATATATATATATATATATATGTCTATATCTATATCTATCTATCTATCTATCTATCTATCTATCTATCTATCTATCTATATATATATATATATATATATATATATATATATATATATATATATATATATATATATATATATATATATATATATATATATATATATATATATATATATATATATATATATATTGTTTTCTATTAAGACCGTACACTCAATTAATAGCCTAACTAGTTAATGTGTGTTATATTGTTTGTGAGATGTAGTTAGTGGTTTTAGATGGTCCAGGATAGCAGCAGAGAAGGTGTACAGACCTAGTTTTCAAACAAAACTACAAAACTAAAGCCTCTATGAAGACCGAAACTATTTCGAGCAAACCGAAACCATTTCAAACAAGTCGAAACTATTTCAAGCAAACCGAAACCAATTCAGGCAGACAAAAAAAGATAATTTTTTTTCGGTTTGTCACCCTACAGAGACTCTGTCTCCAGAGACAAAGTCTCCAGAAAGACCCGGCGTTGATGGCGCTGTGGAGACGAATTGAAAATCATTGAGGATTTCACAAGCAGACTAATTTGTAAAAATTCTCCTTATAAACCAATCAGATTATTGGACTGATCAGTGAGTTTGAAATTAATTCTCGTTAACGAATAATTATGACATCGCATATACACTGGATTAGTTGGATCCTCAATGATTAAAAATCCGGGTGGATCTGTTGGTGCAAATGAGTATAAAATATATCTTGTTGGGCTTGATTTAATCTGTCGAGATTTATTTGGTAACTTCCGTCGATGACATCACATACTAAATTCACTGCAATCATCGATGAGATATTGACGTTTTGAGGAGCGATATGCCTACTACCACCATCTGTGTCATTATTTTGTTTAAGGATGGTTGTTTGCTATTGTGTTATTTTTTTCCATGCGTCGTGAATCCTTTTAAAACCATCATCGATGGCATCATTGAGAGAGTTTGTTAGTTCTGGTGCATTATAGCCTGGCAACTTAACATCGGGGAGGATATCTTATATAAGTATATTAAGTTTCTCTGCAAATTCCGTTCTCGTTTTAGGATTATTATGATCTAATATAAATCGAACAAATCGCGAATTGAAAAATTCCATGTCTGCGATCATTTTATTACACACCTCCATGTATTGGATGGCTTCATCTCGGTAAGATGGGGTTTTACTAATTTCTCCTATGAAATTTTTTTTCAATTTTTCAAAACTGGAAATCATATCCGTGAATTGTTTGTTCATGTTGAATTCCTTTATTACATAATACTTATCGTCCCTGGATCCTTCTAACACAAAAAACCGTGAGCATAATCAGAATGATTTAGTGGTTCAGCATAATAAGCTAACCTATTTGTGAATGCACCGTCAATCCAACCACGATAACTATGATAATCTTCCTTCGTTGAAACATAATCAGATTTATTTCGGTTCAGGTGGTGTATTAACGGTTTCTTCTCAAGGTGTGATTTCAGGCCATCCTAATATATATCTGATTGAACTCTGGTAGATATCTACGATATATCTGGGCGGGTTTATCTCAATGGCAGATGATATTGTCGGCTCATGAACTGTTATATCGATTTTCGATTCTTTTCCAGGAATGGATTTTATTCTTCGTTGTAATTCATTATTGATTTGATCGACTTGGTAGGACCCAGATGGTAGCGAAACAATGTTCAAGTCTGGAGTACTATCGGTTTTCACCGGTGTGTTATTTTCTGCTATTCGTTGAAGTAGTTCAAGCGATGTCGCCATTGTTATTGTGTTGTTTTTCTAATTTTGACATCGCGGAATCATAAACACGTACCATCGCTGAGAACTCACTATCGGATATTAATGTGTCATCGAGTGACGACGATATCATCGATGATGATTGCGAGTACGATCTTGACACAACATTGAATTTAGCTACGTAATCTTGCAGTTTACACTGGCTGCATGATGATATTTTCTTTTGTTATAATCGAAATAATGTTCGTGATTGTTGTCGACGCTGATATACAAATTGGAACAGCTATCGGAGCAACCATTGTCACCGAGGAGAGTATTATACCAGCTCGGGTGATTACACCTGATACCGAGTACACGGTAACGTCAACTGCGGCAATTCTTCGTCGGTATTTATTTATTTTCGTTTGGTACTCCTTCGTGAGTGTTTTGAGTTTAGTTTTAAATTCTCTGACCTGATCATTGTGATATTGCTGTGACGTCGCCAATGATGACATTTTATTTATTGCAATAGATTTCAAATTGCTGGCGTTAATTTCGCCAGCCTTGAAAATCCTATGGATTTTTAATTCAGTTGTTTACTTAAATCCGCTACGAATTCCACATACCATGTTAGCGGAACCCTAGCCAAATTATTATCAGTGAATATTATTGTGAATCTTTTGGTTGTTCCTTTGTCGATGATCGTTGATATCCTATTGTTGACCACTGATGAACTCGTTGATGAAATTTTAAATTGAAGAGTCCGCGAAACTAGTGTTAATCGACAAATACCTTTGACGGTCGCGGTGATATTTAATATGTTAGTGGATGGTGTCCACGTAAATGATCCGTGTTGGATCGCGCACACGTTATTTCCGATATGTTTTTGTTCGTGAGGGATTTTTATTTTTTTTCACGTTCTTCTATCATCCTCGGTAGATCATCCCTGATGACATCGTTGGTCGTTTAAATATCTTCGCGAACAACTTTTATTCACCGATTAATTGCGGTTATTTCATTGAGTTTCGTGATAATACCAGCGAGATCTGTTTTGATTTTTTTTGGGTTTAGCATTTTTCCAAAAAAATTATAGACGGCACCATCCGCATTTTTAAAGTTTTTGCATAACACAGTAAATTGTTCGATATGAGCGTCATAAACGGATCGTAGTTTTGTCAAAACATCGATAGTGTTTTTAATCTCTTTCAGTTTTAGTGTGGTCACCTGTGGATTTCTAAAGAAATCTAATAGAGGTTTGTCACTATTGTCAATTATACTTCTTTGTAATTCAGAAAACCGATTGAATTTATGTATATAGTCGTCATATACATCGCGTAGTATTTTAATGGTTCTGAATTGTTAATTATATCCAAAATAGTTTAAATGAGAACGTCTGGTTTGAGTTTACCCTCCCTGGAAAAAACCGCGATATAATTTTCTCCTACACCGCGTTGTTTATCTAAAATATCATCAACGGAAACATTACTAGTTTTCAATTTACCCTGATCGGAAAACAACGCGATAGTATCTTCTACTGCGTCGCGTTGTTTAACTAAAATATCATCAAGATATACCAGATGAGAGTTTTTAAGCGGTTTATATAACGCATACATTCTTTAGGCGGCGCTAACCCATATGAATCGAAATAAACAATTGCACGCCGATCAATCACGTATGCAACCCAGTGAATTCCAGGTCCGGTGCTGTTATCGAGATTAATATTACCTGTTTCAACGCTGTTTGGTTGTTGTGGTAATTGATCTCTCATAAAGACACCTCTAAGGTTTTTCTAACGCTAGTTTTTAGCAGCATCGAGTAAATCAAAATTTGACATCGGAGACAGAACATTTTGTTCTCGAGTTAGTAAACTGTTCCTAGCTTCAGGCCGTTTCCGCTGTACCATGAATACGGAGTTCGTGGTAATCGTAGACCCTTTCCTGATCGTTTTTATTTGTCCGGTACCTTTCTTTAGTGCCATCCCTGTACCAACAGCCTCGGCAGAAATCAACGCTGATAACGCCGAGAAAAATGGAAATATCCCAGTGATTTTATCATGTTCTTAATTGCGGCCTCAGAGACTGAGCACCTTTTTGATCTTTGATGGCATCATTGAAGTGTTTTATCTGACGCGTTGTCAATAACAGTTTATGTTGACCACCAGACATCTGATTGTGCTTCAGCGATATTGTGGTTCCATATTTTTAGCTGAAACCGATTGCTTTTTTTTAATTGGACCAGGATTTAACGTAGCCCTAACATGACTATATGACATTTGATTTAATAACAGATTTATCTAATTGTCTACAACATATTTTCTACTGGTGCATCAACTACTATCATTCGTCCACCAACACCTTCGAGTAACTTTGATTTGTCGCTAAGAATAACAACAACTGCTGGGGATAGTGACAACACCGCCTACAACCGGACGTGTTACACCAGCTCTGAAGTGTATGCCAACTACGGACTGTTTTGTTAAGTCAAGATGTTCCAGCGAAAAGTAACAGATGAAATATCGATTTTTAAAATCAAATTGTGATATTTGAAGTCCAGTATCCACAATATTATCGAGTCCCATAAATGTCAACATACAATGATACGCGCTTGCTATTTGGATGGTTCCGTAATCAAGTAGTATATCATCGGATGGTTCTTGTTGGCAGTTTATTCTCAATGATACTTCGTTAACACCTATTTGATCAAATATAATATGACTCCGTTCCTTAGAGTTTAATCGCGCCTTATTCTGTAACGCAATACAAATATGACGCGGAGCTGAATCACCTTGCTTTGATTGATGCCATGTGCCATGTAAGTGTACCATCAAGATTATACTCCAAGGTATATGTTGTTGTTGTTAGCCATGATAGCAATGATTTGCCGCCAGTATCCATAAATTATAACAATGTTTTTCAATGGTGATCAATGGAGTCATTACTGGCATCCACAATGATCGTTTTGATATAATGATTTTTCCATCAGCAACACCATCACCACGCCAGATTGCATCATTATCACTACCATTTCGCACGAGTGCTACTGTATGCTTCGCTCCATAGATAACTTTTCTAACATTGATGCAGTGGAATCGACGCTGTCCTTGCAACATTGCTATGCGTGTTGCAAACCCCTATTTATGATTAGAATTAGTACTTTTTATAATATCAAAGGCAGCAGCTGGTCTTGCTTCATGTACAAGAGAACTAACTGTTTGTGGAGCAGATGCAGTAGCTTGTGGTGTCAACAATTTAGCATACTGAATGTGTTCACCGTGATCAGTGAGGTCCTTAGAAAACATTATAGATGGACCTGCCGATCTTGTAAAATCCTCAGAATATCTTGCCAACCCCACTATCGTTGTGGTAGCATCATCATCATGTTCAATAGACTCGATTTCTCTTCCATCAATCATATATTAAGCACTCTAAAATATCTCCATGATGCCATTATTGACAAAGCCAAATCGGATATTTGGGTCATCTGCATACTTCAATAAATGCTTCAGCGGGTAGAAAGTATTTGCTGTTATCCTAGACTTTAAGTTCGATTCTTGATCGAAGATTCGGTTGTACTGCATGATAGGAATGGAATTGATAATCCCTTACAGAATCATTCTTGGGCACTGCGGCGTCCATATCGAATGCTGTATCAGGAGCCGATTTGAACATATTATAATATATTTCTTGATCTAAATCAAGATCTCGCTCACAATTTCAGACCCTTTCCCGCTATCATATTTGCAGTAATATTTCCCTGAGTGTCAAACGGTGATGCTATATTCTTTTCCAACGTGTTGTCTATTATTTTACTAATACTTGCAGGCATAATTTCCGTAGATGGTAGTTTATCTAGTGATTTTGCCACCGTTTTCTTTCTTTCCCAATTAACGCTATTAATTTTTCTTTAGTCGCGCAGATGCTTTCCCGGCAACATCACCAACAGCGCTAACAACCTTATCAAGACCTACATCAATAACTTTCATTGATAACTGTTTTGCGATTGGTGCTATTTTTGGAGCCATTATTGCAAAAAACCCTGCAATGGTATTGCCGAGACCATCTCCATAGAGATAAACAGGCAATCGTGAGTTTACTACTTAAATCATGCTTGGTTTATTGTGGTTGTAGTGTATGATCATCTTATTTAAATGGCATTTAGCTAATGTGGTGATGAATCACCAATGACAAAGTCATTAGCGACAAAAGTAATCAATGACAACATGTCACAAAGTTGTCACATTAATCATTGTGGTAACTGTCCTCTAGCTCATCAATAAATTCTCGATATACACCGATATTCATGATACCACCCACAAATAGTCGTCTGATATCAGCGGCCTCAATAATTACTTCCGGTGAGTTATTTCTCCCTCCTACGAGCATTTCTTATCGTGATATATCCCCGAAAATACCATTAGGACAACAAACGAGACCAATACCTGAACCCCCTTTTGGAGTTACACTCTGAGAAAAACCCTTACCGGTAGTACCGGTTGCACCTTGTGTGCCCTTTTTTGATCTTGTAAGTATCTAAATAGTTCATCATTAGATTCGTCTTGATCATATTGCTTATTATCAGACTCTAGTAATCTCAAAACCGTATCAGCATCATAACCAGGAGGTGGTTGTCGTTGAGGTGAGAAAGATATTTTCTTTGAAGGCTGTTGCCTTTTTCTTTGCAAATTTTGCGGTTTATTTTTTCTGTTTTCAGTTCTTCATATTGATCATTCACTGTACCCACCGCATTGATATATCCCATGTATGATGTATTGCCTTGATCAATTCGACTTGTGTTAGTTTTGATTTTGTAATAAACATCAGCCTAATGTTCTATATTTTTAATATATCCGTGTTGTTCTGGTTTCAATACTTTCTTTCTGTTTTCATAAGTCGTAACAACAAGTGCAGGAATTTCTGCTGGCTCAGTCTTATCAATTGCTGCTAACCCCTCCTCATTAAATCGATCACGTAATTCACCTACCATTTTTACATTGCATTTTTGTGGACCAGGAGTTTTTGTTTGTCAGAGCGCTGATGTTTCTTTCAGTTTTGTAATTTTTTAAAGTACTGGTACAGTATCCTTAGTAGCAGTTGTTATTGGTTTGAATAATTGCTCCGTTCCTGTTGTGAAAATCAGTTTGAAATTATTATCTCGTTTGGAGCTTATTTCGAACGAAATCACGAATCGGAAAAAATGTCTTAATTGCAGACAATCTCTCGGGTGCTGATCTAGTTGTTAGGGCTTCACCTACCATTATAAATATAATATACGATCTAAATTGTAAGTGAAAACTCACCCACCCCCGACAGTGTGTTCATTACTTCCGCGTTGGTGATAAATCAACGAACACTATCATACACGTCTATACAAATTCGTTATATGCGAGTAAGCGCATACCTGTCTATATAGTTAGTTGTCAATGGAGCTTTATTGTATGCGGATTACTGACCTGCAACGGGCTGGGCATTGTTTAGAGTGTTAGAGCTTTTCACTGTGTTGAGGTAACCAAAAGGGGATTTTCATTTTGCATGATGATTTCTTCTCTTTTTGTTTTGATTTTCGAGTTTATTATGCGTTTGATTTCATTTTGTTTGCCAAATTCGCTTCTGACCTTTTCGACAGCAATGAACAACGGGATAAATTTGTTGATGTTTGTTTGTTTGTTTGCTTGAATTTTAACTGCGCATCAGCAGTTTTCGACTATTTAGCGCCTTACAAGAGGTAAGATGTTTAAAAATAAGAAAAGTTTAACATCGACCAGCGATATAAAAAACATAATAGTTAAATATAAAATGGTAAGATGTTGGTGACAAGAAAATATGAAGCTTCCCAATCAACGGGGGATGTAAATGGTGTATGTTGATGATAAGATGTTGTAAATAAGAGGTGATATTTGCATTAGATAAAAATATTCTAGGTGATGGCATACAAGTTATAGTTTAAAATAGAGATTTACTTTCTTTAGGAAATCTAAAATACAAGTGATTTGTATTGTATCAAAAAGTTCCTTCATGTCATGTACATTATAGTATTTAGCACGCGTAGGTTGCAGGTCGGAACACTCGGTCATAAAGTGTTTAACAGTGAATGGCTCATTGCAAGAAACGCACTCTGGTGGATCTTCACCTTTTAGTATGTGGGAGTGGGCAATTATGTTTTACCAATTCTGATTCTTGCAATGACAACCTCCTCCCTACGGATAGTTCTGTAGGAAGGAGTCCATTCTCCCAGGGATGGTTTGATGGCATGAAGTTTGTTATTGACTGCATCATCCCATGACACCTGCCACTTCTGACGTAGGTACCTTTCGATACAAGGTTTAAAATCATTAAACGGTAATTTAAAATCCGATGGTTCTTGGGATAGAGCCATCTTAGCAGCCCGGTCTGCTTCTTCATTACCTCTAATACCAATATGGCTAGGTAGCCAACAGTATACAAGCGAGTCATTTACCGCGTGTTGAATTCGTTTGATCAACCCATATTGTTTGGCAAGGACATATCTATTATTACGGGCGCTATCATCAAGATCATGAAATTGATATGATTAGATATGAACTCTATTCGTTCTAAGGTGTTATTCACATCTTATTGCGCCTAGAGATATTATGCAAGTTATGATATGATGAACCCCATTTGGAATACCTCAGGTGTTATTTACATCTGAGAGGCCCAGAGGTACCACGAAGCATAGGTTCCGAGAGGGGATCTAACCCGTCAAATAACGGGTTAGAACCCCAAGAAGGTATGCTTGGTGAATGGACGTCACATTTACATATGGATATATAGATAGATACATATTGGTATTTTCAAGTATTTACATAACGGTATTTACAATGAAATGATATGGTATTTACAATGATATATACAAATAGGACAGCACAAGACAATACAACATATAACAATGGATTATAGGTGGACACACAGCACATGCACACACGGGGCTGTTGTACATTCAAACTGAAACCACCATATCCCCAACAAAATCACCCCCGGTTGAATGCAAAAACACATTCACACCGTGTGACGGTATGTGACATATGGTGGTTTCATGGTTTGAATTTCGAATGGCTTAAAGCCCCAATACTATAGGAGATAGCATGGTATATAAGCTAACTAATACATGAAAACCAATAATGTGGTGTGCGATTTATATTATTTCGTATACATAAATATCATTATTGAAAGTATCTAAACGAAACCAAATACTTGAAGAAAATAAACCATTAAAAAAAGAGAATACCACCTATTTGATTCATTTTCTCACAAAACAGGTACTTGATTATTTCCATTCAGATCTGGTGACAGTGTTTCAAAAACCGACACACAAAAAAACGCCATACAGTCATCGAAAAATCCCATTGAGATCCGTGACTACAAAAAGGAGTTATCGTTGTTTCAAAACAGCGCACACAAGCCCACACGAGTTATTCCCCTTAATATTACATACAATAATGCAAATGTAAACGAATTGAATTATATGTCCGGTTCTCTTGGAAATATCTGATTGAGATATTTGTTATGCAACAAATCGTGCTGAAGGTATACAAATATCGAAATACTTTACAGCTTCATTCATTTATTGAAATACTCTTTCTTCGTTATTCTCTGTATTAAATGATTTTATAGCTTTCGCATTTTTCGAGTGTTTTCCAGTCCCTCCTCGTTTGGTGTTTTCACTTTGTGTAATAGACTGTAGATTCGATAAAGAACTGTACTTACTATTGGAATCAATTTGGTCGATGTCAAATCTATCTTTTATCAACCCATGGGAACACTCGTATACGATTATGTAACAGTAATATTTTTTTCCCTCCAGCACTAAACATATGATTTTAAAAACTATTGTCCGTCCCGAATGGTTTTTTCAGCCTCCGGAGTCTGACAATACGATGACGAGAAGCTTCATAATCGATGATCACAGGATGTGGTTGAAATTCTAGGTTCATTTATATACTATAACATTATTTGTCTAATTAATTATTTGGTTTAATTATTAGCTCAGAATCTTTCAATGTAGTCTTGAGGGCTCTGATAATTTTATCTTTAACAGAGTCGAAGTAATTGACGGAAGTTTTGATGGATTTTATATATCTATTATCATAATAGCACTTTAGCTCTCTGTATCGCTTACCACCGCAATTAAGACATAACTGCGACTTACCACGCACACCTACTCCACATCGTATACAAAGGAAAGGTCCAAAACTTCTACGACGAACGCTTTGTAAATGACATCCACATAATTCATTTCTGCATGATTTGTTACAAGTGGTTACTGATCCAATCATAAGCCATCTGCAATGATTCAATATATAATAAATTCCTTATTCAAATACTTGTTTTAATTATAATATGGAGGAGTTCGAGATATTATCGAAAATTACGCCTTGGAAAAATGTTGAATTCAATCTCGATAGAGTCTCCACTGATGTATCAAGGTGTCTAATAAGTGATATAAGCATGTTGGGTAGAATTCGTGATGGTTTTAATTTGAACCCATCCTGAAAATAAGAGAACTGTCTCTGTGAGTCAGGATTCCAAACCAGGAGTCCTGACTGGGCTTGACAAACTGTATTACGAGAGATCCTATCCTGTAACCGCAGTTCTTTATGGGATTTTATCCGATATTGATAAACTTAGTATTGAAAAATTAAAATCCATGAAATATTTGTCGGTGAATTGTGTAGCAGAACGAATAATAGAGCATTTTACAAATCCGTTGCGTGGTAACAAATTGACGTATCTAAAACGCAAAATAAGTAAATTAATGGAGATTAACAGTGAAAGAGAGCGGAGCAACACTTAAAAATGTATACGTACTTAAGGTCGTATATGCTGGCTTATGGGTCTATCAATTTACTTTCGATGATAAATAGATTTCCTGAATCCGCAGTTAGAGTCACCACTGATTTATTTGATATAGACGTAAAACATAAAGGAGCAGTGGCTGAATTCACTAATTCAGACCGGAGTTGGGGATCATGGAGAATAAAAAAGGAAATACTGCGTGATTATTCCAATTCAGCAGATGTCACAACTGAAAACAATTACTTGAAAAATAATCAGATATCAGAACTAACTAATGCACCGTCGTGTTCCGATCCAATATGCAGATATAAAACCATTTACTTAAACGGCTGTGGTTGGTCAGGGAAGACGACTCGTGCGATCGAATTATTTCGAGGGAAATCAAACAAGACTGTGCTAACACCAACACACAGGCCTGCAAGAGAGATGAAACAGCGAGGAATTAATGCCTTAACTTATCACAGTTTGTTTTCAAGGAAAGGTGTCGAATGGACTCCTGATCAAATGGGTGAAAAATATATTCCTGAAATCTTCATTTGGGATGAGATATGCAGTGTCGTTAGATGTATTATAAAAGTTTATCGATTGGTTATTGTTAGGGAATACAACAGTGATAATGTGTGGCAATCATTGTCAACCACCAACATTTGTCGGTTTATCCCCGCATGATTGGCTGAATAATTTTGTAGACTATTATGAATAAATTAATTTTGACCATAGATTACTTGATAAACAATTACGCGAGTTCAAAAAAATAATTACAACCGGATAGAATCCAATGCGAAATATCGAGTTAAATAATTTCAGAAACCCCATTAAATAATTTCTGGGAAGCGTGGATACCAAACGATTTAATAATAGCAAGTAGTACGATAGTCAGAGACACATTTCAGATGAAGTTATTTAACACACACAAAGAAAAATTTGCAACACTTCCAGTACCATTGTGTTTTACACCCAAAGATACACGAAGACAAAGTATGGAAGCTGCTATTCGGGGCCTGACAAAAAGCATATTCTAGTGTTAAATGATATTGTGATGGTTGATATAAGTGTTGTCGAAAATGCATTGCATGCTGATAAATTTCCATGGAAGCTAGGATACACAGCGACGAAAAATTCTTCGCAGGGATTGACTATATCCGATACAATTGTATCACTTGTAATTGTTCACGAGTAAATACCCGTATATCTCGTTATACTAGACATTTTATGTGCAGTAACACTCCAAATAGGATCAGTAGCTCTTTTTTGCCACCTTCAAGCTTTCCTGGTTCATACAAATATCTAATAGTGACAATGCCGAGTATTGGTTGTTTTGAAAAATCATATTGTGATTTTATGGCTATATACTTCTTTTAAATCGCGTGGTTAAGTTTCATATTAATTGTTCGAGTAATCTCATTATTCAGTAATTACGCCTGGTAATCTCTTGACCCATTCACATGACCGTTTACCCTGAATAAATTCCTTCGCGTATTGATATAAAAATAACCGCTTAGCAAGTGTCCGATTAAATCGTTCAAAAAATTGACTGATCGCGATGTAGTGCAATATGTTCTCGTCTGATGGTGACATTATGATGCTTCATTGTTGATTACATTGCATCCTGAAATTCCTTGCCCGGATCAACTTGTAATAGATTTGACAAATGTAGAAGACCCCTTCGATAAATTCTTTCAAGCGCAGAAGCCAGTTCAGTTGATGATTTTGTTTTTAGCAGCTCTGCTTGTTTGTATCTACTCGCAACATCAACTACAGTCAGCGCATACTTGTAAACACCATCATGCGGCAGAAATAATATATCAGCTTGATGAACCTCATTAACGACGCTGACATCACAATGCGAGAATTCAATTTGATTAGGCGGTGGTAGATAAATTTTCCATATCGCCTGTTTGGATAGCGAGTTTTTTGATTGCTGATTTACCCTTAACAGATCCTCTTGAGGAATACTAAATAGATTCCATGATGTTATAAATTACCAGCACCAAACATCAATTTATTTTTGATCGCCGATTTTATCAACCATGAAGGCAACTTTTCTTTGAATGATTTTTCAGTGATAGAATTCAACTCATGAATTAATTTCACATGTGCGATATGTCTGTGTTGAAGATTGCAACTTTTATGAGCAACATCATGAGCATGACACGCCTTACCAATAGCATTTATTGTATATCCACCGGGTTTGGGCTGGTTTTGATCATCAAGTCGGATATCGAGTCTGGTCTCGGGTCCACAATAACCATACCCTGGAAGGTGTTTTTCTCCTGGATATTTTACCCATGGTGTTCTTGGTAATTTTACTAACTTGGCTGTAATATCATCTCCTCCTTTCATTTTAAATCCTCAATTGTGTCAAGAAAAACAAATGTAAATTTCTTTGTACCACATTTTTCACACTTACCAGCAAGTGCTGATCTGTTATTTTTAGTTGTAATCGTGAAGTCATTTGTGCTAGTACGCTTGTTACATTTCACACAATATAGATCCATAATTTATTCATAATAATATGAATGTAATTTACTTTTCGGCGACAAAATACAAGAGCCTGTTAATCAGCATGCAGAGCTGCCAAATTCTATTCGCGTGATTATAAAGGGACCATCTGTAAGTAGCAAGACGGGATTGTTACTTAATTTGATAACGATGATGGATGAAATTTGATAAGTTGCATTTAATAGACCCTAGTATAGAGGATCAGCAAAGTTACGAGGTGTTAAAGGATTTTAACGAGAAAGCCAAATCGGAAATTGATGAGGATATTATTGAGTTTATAAACGATATCGAGGATGCACCGAGCATTGATGATATTGATGGAAATATTAGCAACTTAGTAGTATGTGATGATATCATGTTAGACAATCAAAAGAATCCTGCTAGGATGTTTACCAGAGGTATGCATAAAAACACCGATGTTATATATGTCACTCAACGATACACTCAAATACCAAAAGTGGTCATAGATGACTGCAATATTATTGCTGTATTCAATGGGGTTGCCAAATACACATACGCTACGAAATATTCACCTGACTTGGTGCAGCAGAGATATGGATTATAATCTTTTAAGAAATTTCTTTAGTTACGCTCAGTCAATCCCACATGGATTTGTAACGATAAATTTGCACTACCCGAGATCAAGATATATTATCGGTCTTGATCAAATATTCGGTCGAAATCCTAAATGATTTTCAATTCGACTCCACAGCGCCATCAGCGCCGGGTCTGTCTGGAGACTTTGTCTCTGGAGACAGAGTCTCTGTAGCGTGACAAACCGAAACCATTTCTCTTTTTTTTGTCTGCCTCAGTTGGTTTCGGTTTGCTTGAAATAGTTTCGACTTGTTTGAAATAGTTTCGGTTTGCTAGAAATAGTTTCGGTCTCCGTAGAGGATTTTGTTTGAAAACTTGGTCTGTCCACCCTCTCTGCTTCTACGGCTTAGAACTTAAGTACTTATTGGAAGGTTTCTTTGTTCATAAGCATGTAATTATTTAGTAATTTAAATTTGTTTTTCTCTCAAATACTTGTTTTCTTATCATTATTCTGAAACAATTGCATAGTTTACATCAGTATTTGAATCATACAAATGTATGCAAGGTGTTACACATGTCACAAAACAAAAACAAATACATTGTAATCTCTAGTTATAATTATAATAATATCCAAATAGTCATACCATGTTCAGGACGATACTTTATATTGAATAAACGGTCAAGATTAGCAGTGATGTAATGCCATGATAATTATTGATTATGTATTGGGTTCAGATAGTTTTGCGATGTTCGAGTTACCATACGGAATGTGAGTTACCATACGGAATGAACGTATGCACATTGTTTGTATACGTAGTGGTTAGATTGCCTAACTGTTCACTAAATGCATCATTTTCCATTCGCAGCCCTTCAGGAAAAACATGCAGATGAGGAAGCAAGTAAGACATGCTTATTAGGATGGGTAATCAATGGGCCACTTTGTCTTATACTTCTTGTCACAAACATTGCGACATGCTTACGATTCCGTAGGCATCAAAGTAAGTAATAAATGTTCAAATGGCAAAACTGTTGCCTTATCTTTCCATTTAAAGTTGATGCGTTCAATGGTTTTCAAAATGTTATACTTTTCAACCTCATTTAATAGTCTGATTTATTGTAATAATATATGCTGTTCTTTCCTAAAGGGCAATATAGTCTGTATCGTTATATACAGTATGCACAATAATCCGACAGCTTCGATATTGTTGGGCTACTTTCACTCTACAAATAGTTAAATGTTACATCTAAATTCTACTGACTACATTGTGGTTGGAACTGACATCGCATCACCTATTCTGCTTAGACATATATAACTGTGCAAAACTGTGTGTTGGTTCAAATATGTTTATGGACTTCACTGAACGTAAGTCACGTGTCTGTAAACGGTCATACATCAACAACTAATACTTTATTAAAAATGGGTTATGTACTCTTCTGTAAACTCATGTTTTATTCCTCTACGATTAATGTTGCCTCGTGAACGGAATGCTCCTCACTATATGTATTGTTGTATTAGATTTCCTACACAAGCATTATTCATTTTGTTTGACCGTATTTGTATTTCCTGGTTAATAGCACAGGCTACTAAAATGTAAAATGTGCATATCTCTGTTTTACTCGTTCATTGGAATGTTCAGTAAGGACAATACCAGATAGATAGATGCTTTATATCATGGGAAATACAGTATGGCGATTCCGTACATTGATTTTATAGATGAGTATTGCCACTAGACTACCTGTCAAATTTCCGGAAATAAAGCATAAGGCTAGCCAGTCTTTCTCGTAAGCTTCTCGCCACACATAAAAACATTGGAATGCACCATAGACATATTGAAATAGTGTATATAAAATAAAGTTTGAGAACGATGGACATAGATGGACGTCAATTCATTCCACGTTGCTTGGCATTGGTATGCAAAATAACGTTGTCCAAATGTCTACGTTGGTATAGTGGGCTAAATGAGTTCATGACTGTCAGAAGATGCGCGTAATTATATTGATGTTGTGTACACATTGGCGAGGCCATATATGTATGTTGGACTGGTGTCCATCAGTAACACATAGCAAAAACAACATATTTTGGGTTTGATTCTGTATTTAATGGATAGCCAGTGTAACATACAGAGCTGCGGGAAGGTGTGTGCTGATTGTGGTGCCCTTAGGATGATCCGAGCAGCTGTGCTGTTGAATTTGTTGAAGGTGTGGAGTAGATATTGAGACGAACCTAACATAATTGAGTTTCATTAGTCCAGTCTTGACAGCACTAATGAACACACACGTGTTTTAGTTGCATCAACTGAAATATATTTGCAAATGGAGCTGATGCGACTCAGCTCAAGTGATGAAGACTGGCATAATTTCAAAATATTTTAGTGCGAGAGTACTGTCCAGAGTAATATCTAGATTGTATATTGACTGTCTGAATTGTAATGTTGGCGTTGCTGATATTTATTGTTTGAGGTAAAGGATGTGACAAGGAAAGGCTTTGTGTTGCCATCAGAATGGCCTCAGTTTTATCATCATTCATCTGCAGCTATTACATGTGATCCATGATTTCAGATTAGACATGCACCTGTCTACTACTTGGATGATGGCATCCCATTCAGTTGGCTGGCTAGACGTGTATATTTTGGTGTGAGACACAGGATGATTATATATAACACTTGCGAGTGTATATAATAATAATAGGGTCAAGAATAGGCCCCTGTGGAACACATGGCATCGATCAATCAACTGGGTTGGAGTGGATTTACATTTGCCGACACACTTTCTGTCATGTTGACTAAAATGGACTTGAAATACTGTACGGCGGCATTGTAAATGACAAATACATACTCGGAGATGGTGAAGTAATATATCGTGGTATATTGTGTCCAATGCTGCAAACATATCAAGAAGGATGTGGACTGTATTTGTTCAGCAGCAAGAAGGGTGAACAGACTAAGTTTTTAAACAAAAAAGGCCTCTACGGAGACCGAAACTATTTCAGACAAAACTTAAAAATAGACACTTTTGGCAAAAGTTTTTAAGACGAAAATCCTTTAGGACTTCACATACAGACTAATTTGTAAATTCTCATTCCGTAAGTGAATCACATTATTGGACTGGTCAGTGAATTTAAAATTAATTATCGTTAATGAATCATTATGAAAACGCATATACCATGGATTTGTTGGCTCATCAGTTATTAAAAATCCGGGTGGAGGCGTTGGTGCAAACGAATATAAAGTATTCCCCTGCTGGGCTTGATTTGATCTTTCGAGATTTAGATGGTAACTTCCATTAATAGCATCACATACTAGATTTATTGCAATCACTGAGGTTATATTGACATTTTGAGGAGCAATATGCATACCACCATTGTCTGGGTCATTATTATGTTTGATGATAGTTGTCTGTGGTTGTGTTATTTTTTTCATGCGGCGAGTATTTGTGGGAAATAATCATCGAGGAGATCATTGGTTGATTTTTTTAATTCGTCTGCATTATACTCGAAATAATTATATTCGGGGATATCTTCTGCGCGTATCTTAAATCATTTCGCAAATTTTATTCTCTTATCACCATCTCCGGCGTCTAGTACTCCTTGAATACCCAAATGGTTTTGATCTAATATTTGGTCAACTGTGGTATGCTGGTACTTTTGCCAGCGCTATCACCTTAACGGAACTCGCAGTGGGAAAATTGACACTAAATGCAGGGTTTATTGAGGTTATTGAGATCATGGTTGTCTTTTGCGGCGTTGTGTTTGTCGTTATCTGCTGAAGTAATTCCGTTGTTGATGTCGACCTAGAGATCATTATTATTGTGCTGATTTAGCAGCAGAGGGGGCGAATCAGACAACTTTGTAGAGGTGTCGATTCGGCAATCCGAGGCTTTCTCGTAAATCTTAAAAAAGCGTCGATGAGGCTAACAACGCATGTTCGAAATAGACGCCAATGTGGTTTTCGCGCCCCTCTGCTGCTATGGGGTTAACTGAATAATATTTTTTAGGATGAAAATCATTTAGGATGAAAATCGCTACGATTTCACAAACAGACTAATTTGTAAAACTTCACCTCGTATATCAATTATATTATTGGACTGGTCATTGAGTTTGAAATTAATTCTCGTTAACGAATTATTATGACATCGCATATAGACTGGATTACTTGGATCCTCGATGACTAGAAACCCTGGTGGAGCTGTTGGTGCAAATGAATATAAAATATATCCTTGCTGGGCTTGATTTCATCGCTCGAAATTTATTTGATAGCTTCCTTCGATAACATCACATACTAAATTCAATGCAATCGCCGTGGATATATTTACATTGAGCGGAGCAATATGTCTCCCGCCTCCGTCTGGGTCATTAGTATGCCTGAGGATTGTTGGTGTTTTTAATTGTGTTGTATTCTTCCATGTGTCGTGAATTTCTTTAAACTTTGTATCAATGGTGTCGCTGAGAGATTGTTTTAGTTCTGGTACGTTATATCCTGGAATCTTAAATGTATGAATATCTTCTACTCGTATATTATAATCCTTTGCAAATTCTATTCTAGTTCCGGGGTTCGTTCATTCATTCATTTATTCATTCACTGCCCGTCACTCCTACCAGAGTATGGGCTACCAACTACAGATCTCCAGAGTCCTCTGTCCTGGGCCATTTTCTCTAGCTGGTTCCAGGTGTAGCCCATCTTGGTGGTGTCAGCCTGGAGGATGCGTCGCCTCTCTTCCGCTTGCCTTGTGGGTTCCACCTCAGCGCCTGCCTGGTGATACTGGTTGGCGGTTTTCGTAGGGTGTGCACTATCCAGCCCCATCTCTTCTTCCTGATTCCTTCTTCAGCAGGAATTTGGAAGGTCCTTTCCCAAAGATTGGTATTGCTGATGGTGTCAGGCCAGCGGATCCGGAGAATCCTTCTGAGGCAGCTGTTGATGAAGGTCTGGACTTTCCTGATGGTGGTCTTGGTCGTCCTCCAGGTCTCTGCTCCATACAGTAAGACTGACTTCACGTTGGAGTTGAACAGTCGGATCTTGGTGGTCAAGGACAGCTCTTTGGAGGTCCAGATATTCTTGAGCTGGATGAAGGCGGCTCTTGCTTTGTCGATCCTTGCCTTGACGTCTGCGTCTGTACCGCCCTGCTGGTCAATGATGCTACCCAGGTAGGTGAAGGACTGCACTTCTTCCAGGGGACTTCCATTCAGGGTGACTGGTTCGGTACTTGTGGAGTTGATCTTCAGGATCTTGGTCTTGTCCTCGTGGATGTTGAGGCCAACTTGTGAAGACGTGGCTGACACAACGTTTGTCTTTTCTTGCATCTGCTGTTTGCTGTGTGAAAGGAGTGCAAGGTCGTCGGCAAAATCCAAGTCTTCTAGCTGGCTCCACAAAGTCCACTGAATTCCGTTCCTGCGCTCGCTGGTGGACGTCTTCATAATCCAGTCGATGGCGAGGAGGAAGAGAAACGGTGATAACAAGCATCCTTGTCGGACTCCGGTTCGCACCTGGAAGCTTGTCTGTGAGCTGCCCTCCATGGATAACTCTGCAGGACATGCCGCCGTTGGAGTTCCTGATTAGGTTGACCATCTTGGCTGGGATGCCGTTGTACCGAAGGAGTTTCCAGAGAGTTTCTCGATCCACGCTGTCGAACGCCTTCTCATAGTCGATGAAGTTGATGTACAACGGGGAGTTCCACTCTAGGGACTGTTCGACTATGATGCGGAGCGTCGCAATCTGGTCCGTGCAGGATCCGTTCTGCCGGAAGCCTGCTTGCTCATCTCGCAGCTATGCGTCCATGGTTGCCTTCATCCTTTCCAAGAGGACTCGGTTGAAGACCTTCCCTGGCACAGATAGGAGTGTGATGCCCCTGTAGTTGTTACAGTTGCTGAGGTCGCCTTTCTTGGGAAGCTTGATCAGGTAACCTTCCTTCCAGTCTGCCGGTACGTCTTCTTCCTCCCAAATCCTCTCAAAGAGTGGGTACAGCATCTCCACTGACGCATCCAGGTCTGCCTTTAGCGCCTCTGCTGGGATGTCGTCAGGTCCAGCCACTTTCTCGTTCTTTATCAGGGTGATGGCCTTCCTAATCTCGTCTCTGGTCGGTTTCTCGCAATTGATCGGGAGATCCACGTTAGCTGGTTCGATGTCTGGGGGGTTCGCGGATGCTGGCCTGTTCAGGAGATCCTCAAAATGCTTTGCCCATCTGTTCATCTGCTGGTCTAAACTGTTGATGGTATTCCCCTGCTTGTCCTTGACAGGTCTTTCTTATTTGCTGAAATTCCCGGAGAGTCGTCTGGTGATGTCGTACAGCTGTTTCATGTTACCGCTGTACGCTGCTTGCTCCGCCTCAGCTGCCAGTCCATCTATGTATTCTTTCTTGTCCTTCTTGATGTTTCTCTTCACTACTCTGTGGGCTTCTGCATAAGCTTCTTGAGCCTTGGCCTTCGCTGTTCTGGTTATACTGTTGTAGACTACTGTCTTCTTCCTCTTCCTGTCTTCGATCTTGGTCAAGGTCTCTGCTGTGATCCACTCTTTCTGCTGATATTTCTATGGCCCCACTACTTCTTGGCATGATGCTATTAGTGTTTCTTTCACTATCTGCCAACTGTTGAGTACACTGTCTTCTTCTTGAAAAAGTTCCTGGAGCACTTCAAACTTGTTATTCAGCGTCAGACCAAACTCTTGTCTTATCTTGGGGTCTTTCAGAAGGCTGACGTTGTACTTGACTCTTCTGTCTGACGCTTCCATCTGGTTTCTCTTCAGCTTCAGCTTCAGTTTGGCCACCACCAGGTGATGGTCGGACGCCAGGTCTGCTCCTCTTCTCACTCTAACATCCTGCAGGATCTTCTGAACTTCTTGCTTATGCAAACGTGATCGATCTGGTTCTCTGTCGCGCTGTCTGGCGATACACATGTATTCTTGTCGATCCGCTTGTGAGGAAAGATGCTGCCTCGAATGACCAGGCTGTTGAGTGCACACAGGTCTGCAAATTCCTCTCCATTCTCATTCATCTCTCCCAGGGCGTAGGTGCCCATGACTGGTTCGTATCCAGTGTTGTCAGACCCAATCTTGGCGTTGACATCTCCCATGAGGATGGTGACGTCCTTGTCCGGATAGGTCTCGAGGATCTTCTGCAGTCTGCTGTAAAACTGGTCTTTGTCCTCCTCTTCACTGTCGTCCGTTGGGGCATAGCACTGGACGACGTTCATCTTATTCTTCCTCTTCTTAGTTCGGAAGTATGCCGTGATGATCCTTGGGCCGTGTGCCTCCCATCCAATTAGTGCCCTCTGTGCCTGCTTGGACAGCATGAAGCCTACTCCCTGCGTGTGGGGTGCGTCGCTCTCTTCATGCCTGGAGTACATCAACAGCCCTCCTGTCATCAGTCGTGATTGTCCAGCTTGGGTCCACCGTGTCTCGCTGATGCCTAACACTGCCAGGTTGTTGCTCCTCATCTCGGCTGCTACCTGCGCCGTCTTTCCTGCCTCGTACATGGTCCTAACATTCCATGTGCCGATGTTGATTCTCCTGGTAGACAAAAGGGGAGTCGGCTTTGTGGCATCCTTTCAGTTCCGGGGTTAGTAGTATATAATACAAATTGAGTTAATCGAAATTTATATTCATCCATGTCGGCGATGATTTTATTACATATCTCTATATACTTGATGATTTCATCTCGGCGTGGTGGAAACGTATTAAATGATGTTATAAGTTTATTTCTAAATCGCTCAAAATCACTATTCATAGATCTGAACATGGTAGATTCTTATTTTGGACTTATTCTCGTATAGGCTATTTCTGGGTCAATTGCATCTGATCCTCTCCTATAAGATTTAAACATGTCATCGAAGTTGATAATATTTGTTATTCTATCATCGTATTTAGGATTGTTATAATCCCCAAACGTGAGAGAATATTCATGATACTCTTCCTTCGTAGAAGTATAATCGGAGTTGTGTGGTTCAGGTGAAGGTAGTACTTCGGGCCATCCTAGCACGGTTCTAATATAACTCTGATAAATATCTACGACATTCCCGGGTGAGTTTATCTCAATGGCAGATGATAGCGTCGGCTCATGAAACGTTATAGCGATTTTCGATTCTTTCCCAGTAATATATTTAATTTGTTGTAATTCAGTATTGATTTGTTCGATTTGGTATGATCCAGATGGTATCGAAACAATGTTCCAGTCTGTAGTCCCGTCGGGTTTATTCTTACTCGCAAACACCAAGGAATTATTTGGTTGTTGACCACCAATTGCTACCGATCTAATATTAGGCCAGCTATGGTATACTCGTAGTTTTGCCAGCGCTGTCTCCTTCACGGGAATCGGAGAAGGGAAATTCACACTGAATTCAGGATTTGTTGAGGTTATGGAGATTATGCTGGTTTTCACCGCGTTGGTATTTTCTGCTATTCGTTGAAGTAGTTCTTGCGATGTTGCCATTGTTATTATACTCATGTTGTCGCTGTAATTTTGACATCGCGGAATCACAAACACGTACCATCGCTGAGAACTTATTATCTGATATTAATGTATCATCGAGTGACGACGATATCATCGAGGATAATTGCGAGTACGCGGTTGATACAACATGAAATTTAACCGCGTAATCTTGTAGTTTGCGTTGGCTGCATGATATTTTTTTTGTTATCCCGGTTGATATACCCGCAAATGTAGCCACCGCAGAAATGCAAATTGAAACTACGACCGGAGCAATAATTGTAACTGATGCGAGTATTATTCCGGCGCCAGCGAGAACGCCTGACAAAGAGTACACGGTAACATCAACTGGGGTGATTCTTCGTCGATATTTTTTTATTTTCATCCGGTACTCCTCAGTGAGTGTTTTGAGTTTACTTTGAAATTCTCTGAACTGATCATAGCGATACTGTTGTGATGACATTTTATTTTCAAATCGTTTACGATTTTAATTAAAACTGCTAGTAAAAATCAAAGATTTTTAGTTTAATTGTTTCCTTAAATCCACTACGAATTCCATAGACCATGTTACTGAAACCCTAGCTAGATTCTTATCAGTAGATTCTATTTTGAACTGTTCGGTTTTATTCTTGTCGATGATTATTGATAATGTGTTATTGACCCCGGATGAACTCGACGATGAAATATTAAATTGAGTTGGTGATACCAGTGTTAATCGATAAATACCATTGAAGGTTGTAGTGATATTTAATATATTATTTGTAGGTGTCACGCAAATGATCCGTGTTGGATCGTGTATACTACGTTGCTGATTCTCTCATGAGGAATATTTCTTTTTTCAAGTTCTGCTATCATCTTTGGTAGATCGACCTTGATGGCGTCAGTGATCACTTTAATGTCTATGATAGTATCGAGTTTCGTGTTGATACTAGTTAAATCCATTTTAATATCTTCGGGTTTATCATTTTTTTTTACCAAAAACATTATCAATGAAGTCATTGGTTCTGTTGAAGTTTTTACGCAACGTACCAAACTGGGTTACATGAGTGTGATACTCGGATCGCAATTTTGCCAAATTATCGATAGCAGTTTTTTCTTGCATGATATGTAACTCGGGTTGTGAACGTGGAACACCGAAGAAATTATTTATTGGGGCTTCGATGGTATCAATTATACTCTGTTGTAATCGACCAAAATAAATTATATGATCGTTGTATTCTGATTGTAGTTTTGATAAAGATCTCCCCCAAATATCAATCATGTTATTCTATATAATTTCTCTCTAAAATCTCTTCGTTGACGACTTCGTCGTTACCAGTGATTACTAGTGTAATCATTTACAACCTGATGAGGTGGTTTTGTAGATGTTGAAATAGCGTCAAGGACATTTAATACTTCATTACCGCATATTGGTGGGTCATTCATTTGTTGTGCTGGTAGCGTGGAATACC
Source organism: Unio pictorum (assembly GCA_030141615.1). Lineage (NCBI taxonomy): Eukaryota > Metazoa > Mollusca > Bivalvia > Unionida > Unionidae > Unio > Unio pictorum. Next base: position 8,118,661 of record JARLTB010000360.1, on the reverse strand, counting down.
AACAAGGAGATTTTAAGTGGTTAATATAACGCATCATTTCCCTCGGTGGTGCTAATCCATATAAATCAAAATAAACGATTACACGTGGATTAATCGCGTATGCAACCCAGTGGGTTCCTGGTCCGGTGCTGTTATCGAGATTAATGATACCTGTTTCAACACTGTTTGGTTGTGCCGACAATTGATCTTTCATAAATACACCTCTGAAGATTTTAATCGCGATTTTGTTAGCAGCATCAAGTAAATCAAAATTGGACATTGGAACTAAAGTTCTCGAACTAGTAAACCGTTCCTGGGATTCTCAGGCCTTTTCCGCTGTACCATGAATACGGAGTTCCCGGTAGTCTTAGACCCTTTCCTTTTCTTATATCCCTGTTCAGTTGCTTTCTTTCGTGCCATCCCTGCTGCGGTACCAACGGCTCCTAACGCCGCCTCTTTAGCCACCGTTGGGGAAATCAACGATGGAATCGCAGCTAACAACGGGAATATACCACCTGATTTTATCATGTTTTTAATCGCGGCTGCAGAGAGGGTGATCTGAACGCCCTTTATATCTTTAAAAGCATCATTGAAGTGTTTTATCTGACGAGTTGTCAGCGACAATTTATTCCCCCCGCCAGACATCTGATTGTGTTTCAGTGTGATTGTGGTTCCACATTTTTTAGCTCATTCTGATTGCAATGACTTGAATTGACCCGGGGTCAATGTAACACTAATATGATTGTATGACATTATACAATAACAGATTGATCTAATTGTCACATTGTCTTTACCAGCGCACCTATCACTCTCATTCCTCCACCAACACCTTCGAGTATCATTGATTTATCGCTGAGAATGACATCAACCGCTCTGTAATTAGCAATACCACCAGGACGGGATACACGAGCTCTAAAGTGTATATCAACGACGGATTGTCTTGTTAAATCGAGATGTTCCAGCGAAAGGTAATAAATCGGATATTGACTTTTAAAATCCAACTGTGATATTTGTAGACCAGTATCCACATTTTGATCGCGTCTCATATATGACAATAGACGATGATACACGCGTGCAATATGGTTAGTGGTGTAATCAAGTTGTATATCCTTAGATGGTTCCTGCTGGCCGTTTATTCTCAGCGAGACTTCATTAACACCTATCTGATCAAATATCATATGGCTACGTTCTTGATTGTTTAATCGCGTAGTATTCTGCAGCGCAATAAATATATGACGTGGAGCTGAAACACCTTGTTTTGATGTCATGTGCCATGTTAGTGTACCATCAATATTAGAATCCATGGTATCCGTTGTTATTGTTAGCCAACTCAGTAATGATTTTCCTCCACGATCCATAAATGATAGTAATCGTTCTTCTGTTGTGATTGATGGAGTCAGAACTGGCATTCACAGTGATACTTTTGTTAAAATGACTTTACCGGCAGGAACACCAGCGTCACGCCAGATTGCATTATGATCATCGCCTTTTCTCACGAGTACTACTGTATGCTTCGCTCCATAAATAACTTTTCGGACATTTCTACAGAATACGAAAACATGATGCAGTGCAATCGAGCATGAAAATCGTCGATGCAGTCCCTGCAACGTTGTTACGCGTGTTGCAAATCCCAAGTTGTAATTAGTAATATCATTTATGACATCAAAATTACTAGATGGTATTACATATCCTTCTCCTGGGTCGGCAACTGAAGCAGTATATGCTGCATTTACTCTGGAATACTGGACATTTTCAGGGTGATCAGTAATTCCTTAGAAAACATCATAGAGGGACCTGCGGATCTTGTATAATCATCAGAATATCTTGCTAACCAAATTATTGTTGTTGCAATATCAACCTCACGCTCAATAGTTTCAATTTCTCTTCCATCAATCATATATCTTGCACTTTCAAATAACGCCATGATAACATTATTAACAAAACTAACTCGGATAGTTGGGTTAATGTCATATGGTGTATTAGCTGCAACATTTGTTACAAGTTCTCCTTCTACTTCGATGAACGCTTCACACGGTAGTAAGCATTTACTGGTATTATGAACTTGAAGTTCAATTCTTGATCGAAGATCAGGTTGTACTGCGTGATAAGAATAAAATTGATAATCAAGTACGGAATCATCCTTGAGCAGTGGGGCGTCCATATCAAACGCTGTATCAGGTGACCGTTTGAACATTTTATTATTATATATTTGTTGATCTAAATCATCGTCGTCGTGGTTTTAAGCCACTTCCCGCTATCATACATGCGGTAATATTATCTTGGTCACTTGCGGTCAAAGGGATGGAGATGTCAACAAAGTCGCCAGCGACGCTAATTTCTGATCTACTGCGTTATTTATTATTTTACTGATATTTGCAGGCATGTCTTGTGTAGATGGTAGTGGTCCCAATGACTTTGTCGCTGGTGGTTTCCTTCGCCGTCGAACTAGCGCTCTTAGTTTATCCTTCGCGGCTGAAAATGCTTTTCCGGCAAGATCTCCAACAGCACTAATACCCTTATCACGAATAACATCAATGGCTCTCATTGATAATTGTGTTGCAAGCGGCGCTATCTTTGGAGCCATTCTAGCAAATAACCTTGCAATTGTATCACCTAGACCATCACCATAGTACGCTCTATATTCAGGCAATTGTGAGTTTACTACATTGACGCTAGTTGCTTTATCATGGTTGTAGTGCATGATCATTCTTATTTAAATTATATTTATCTAATGCAATGACTTCGTCATCAGATTAGTCACTGTGATAACCATGATAAAAATCCATAGGTTTTTCGGCTAACTCGTCAATGAAATCTCGATATGTTTCAATGTCCATGATGCCATCTTGAAATAACCGCCCACATATATCAGCTGCTTCATTAATTTTTTTCCGGTGATTTATTTCCAGCTCGTTTCCCTCCGATGAGAACCTCTAATCGTGTTATATCACTGAGAATATTACCAGGGCAATGAAGAGGTCGTCGGTTCGATCCCCGGACAAGTCATACCAAAGACTTACAAAAATGGTACTAACAGCTGCCTCGCTTGACGCTCAGCATTAAGAGGTTATTGTTAGGACTGGTTGGCCTGTTGTCAGGATAATGTGACTGGGTGAGACATCATGCTACATGTCTGCGGCATGTTGTCTCAGTGCTCGACATCACTATAAACTGCATCACTGCAGACATCGTAGCGATATGACTGAAAAATTGTTAAAGCTACGTTAAAAATCCTAATCAAACAAACAAACAAAAAGGGCAATGAATAAAACCATTACCTGAAACTGTTTTGGGTTCCACTTAAATATCCATGTCCTGTTGTACCAGTTGCGCCTTTTTCAGAATCAGCTTCTGATATTTGCTGGAGAGGATGGGATACAAAAGGCTCAACTGGTATCGGTGGGTTTTCTATTTGATATACCAACCTTTCATGTTTCTCAAATTCTTTATCATTGTGTGGTAGTTGAGACTTACCGATTTTTGCCAAATATAGTTTTGCTTTCCATGTCTCCCTTTTAGTTATAGCGTCTTCATATCCTTCATTTGTATATTTTTCTCGCTGACCCTATGGAAAGGAATCGACGATAAATCTTGCAATTTTTTTTATCAATTTTAATTTTTTTGTTAATATCATTTATCACATCACTTTTAAATATCTTTTTAGGGTCAAGACTTCTTCGTTCTGTTTCACCTTTTTGTTTTTCTTTCTCTTCTTCTCTTGCAATTGCGCCTTGTTGTTCAAGAGGTTCAGGCGGCGGTGAGGAAATATCAATATCACCTAGTCGTTCAACTTTTTCTTGAAGTTGTCGTTTTTGTTGTTCTTGTTTTTTGCAGCGGTTATTATATCATCCAGGGAGTGTTTTTAAAGACTTTTTTGTTTGTTTAGATCTTTCTGCTATTTTTTCGAGTACAGGGAAGAAAAGACTCTTCCTTTTTTTCCTTCCTCGGAGATTGCTGATATTACCCTTTTGGTAACGCTAGTTACAGGCTTAAACAGTTGTTGTGTATCAGCAAAAAACTCAGTCTGAAGATTCTGTCTATCTTGTAGTTTTTCCGTACAGAATCGCGTACAGGGAGGAACTTCTTAATAGCTACCAGTCTTTCACGAGCCGTCTGGTAGTTAATGATTTGTTTACCATTATTGAAACAGTAAAGCAATTTCCAATTCAAATTACAAAGTAATTTGGATCTAAATGCGGTGAAAAAGTCACCAGTAATAGTAACCATAAACAATCAACTAAAATGATTTTCAAAGTTGATATTCTCTAAATGAATTCCGGGGGTTTTTACCCAACTGAAAAAAGTGTGATTTTGTTCGATTTTTATCTATTTTTGTGGGCTTTTTGACCATTTTGGCCATTTTTGACAATTTGTTAATTGTCCTCGATGAACATTTCATTCCAAAATTAATTTTCTCTAAATCAAATTCGGGGATTTTTACCCTCAAAAAGTGAGTAAAATCAGACAAATGGCCAAAAATGGTCAAAATATGGCCAAAATAGTCAAAAAATAGCCAAAATCAGTCTATGATGACAAAAAAAAATATTTCAGTGTTAAAATCCGAAGGATATTTACTATAACAGCTACAACTTTCTGGTTGTAAATTTCACCGCTATTGTTTGTTGACTAAAACTACCTTGTTGGTTGAATGGGCATACCTGTATTCTACACATGTCTGACAGTGAAGTATTTTACACACAGTTTATACAACAGAGGCTCTTAAAGGGCATTTTCATTCTGTTCAATTAGAGTCTTTATATCTCTAACCTTCGAATTGATCATCTTTTTAATTTCATACTCTTGCCCTAAATCTCTTCTTACCCTCTCCACTATAGTACATAACGTGACAAACACACGAACATCTTCACAATAAATAGGAGAGTCGCGGATAGAAGTCTGAATTCGCTTTATTAGTGCATACTTCTTCGAAAGGATGTATTTATTATTAATAATAGCGAAATCGATATCCTAATATTCAGACAATTTGATCAGGGTTTAAACCATCTGATAATTGTATTTTTTGATTTTTCAGATTTGATATTTCAGATATAATTTGATTGATATTTTCATAATTCATATTATATATAATTATATATTTTTAATACAAAAAACAAAAAAATGATGGTCAATTTTGACCCGTTTTCTTAGACAGTACAATGCCATATATACGTAATTAAGGACAGCACTTACATATATACTTAATCAGGGACAGCACACATTACATATATATATATATATATATATATATATATATATATATATATATATATATATATATATATATATATACAATTCAATTCGAGTCTTTTGGCAATTGTATAGAGACAGCACAAGAACATTAAATGAATGATGTCAATGAATGATTATATAATTCCATTGGAGTCTTTTGGCAATTGTATAGGGACAGCACATTACATATATATATATATATATATATATATACAATTTCATTCGAGTCTTTTGGCAATTGTATAGGGACAACACAAGAATATTAAATGAATGATGTCAATGTATGATTATACAATTCCATTCGAGTCTTTTGGCAATTGTATAGGGACGGCACAAGACAATATTATATATAACATTCAATGATTCATGTCAATGAATGACGACACTCCTACATTCATGCAACCACATATACTCTACAAAGTCACCCTGGGTTGAATGAAAAAAGTCATTCACACCACGGCTCGGTGTGGTTGGTATATGTGGTTGCAATTTTGAATTTCGGGTATTTACCCGCCCAATTAAAACCATCTTTCGGTATGCCGTTTGCATTAATACCTATTACGGGTTTCGAACCATGACCGCCAGTATGCCACCGCGACACGTTGCGATTGAGCTAACGGTTCTTATATACATGCGTACGCGCTTGAATCTAATATATAGTAAGGTAATACAATCAATAGCGAACAAGTCTGATGTACAATGAATAACGTCAAACGCGTGTGAATTATATAGGACAATGAATTATAGATGCAGCACCTGTAAGCGCATTACTTTAAATCTATATACCCTGTACTTACCGACAATATTGAAGCAGAACCGCGAACATTTTTGAACACTGCATATTTGATTCGTTTTCAGATAATTGCACTAACTGTTCTTATTACAGGTACAATGTGTAAACCAATAACGCGTGCCGGTATCTGTAGACAGCCGATCAATACTACCTAAGGCTGACTGTACAATACAATGAATGACGTCAAACTCGGTAGTATTTATATACACAATGATTAGATTATAGAATCCACGTACCTTTCATGTATTTATTGACAACCAGATACTTGAAAGAAAAAAAAAGAATACAGCTGTTTGTAAACACTTCGTATTTGATTCGGTTTTCTTACAAAAGAGATTATCTTGTTGAAAACTGTCATAATTATAACAGCCAATCAGAAATCAGATCACACAACCAATTGAGATTACCTCTCTTGCTAAGCATACATACCCACACGAGTTATTTCCCTTAGTGTTATACAGAATAGTGCAAAACATGATTAGATATAAACGAACTGTATTTTTTGTCCAATTTTTTTTTAAAAGGCCGAATTTTGTACTCGTTCTGTCACTCTTTGTACTGAGGGTATACAAATATCAAAATACATACCAGCTTCATTCATAGACTTTAATATCTGTTCTTCTTTAGTTGCTGCATTAAAAGATTTTACAGGTCTCTTCCCAATTGATTTATAAGAACCAGTTCCTCCTTGTTTAATATTATCACTCTGAGTAACAACTCGTAAATTATTCAAAGAATTATCAGTCTTAATACTATTTATGTGATCAATAACAAAACTATCAATGATCAATCCATTATATACTTCATACACGAAACGATGATTATGATAAGTTTTCCCTCCAGCATTAAACATCAAATACCCCCGATTAGTCACAGAAGCAACGAGTTTCTTCAGTTTGCGGTGTCTGATAATACCATCACGGGATGCCTCATAGTTTCCAATCACTGGGTGGGGATGTAATTCTTGGTTCATTTATATATTATACTATTATTTGTCTAATTCATGATTTGGTTGAATTATTACATTACTTTGGAATCTATCAATGTAGTATTGGGGTGTTCTTATAATTTTGTCCTTGACAGAGTCAAGGACGCTGACACAGTCAGAGGTAGAGTCATCGATGGAGTTTATAACGGAATCTTTGATGGAGTTTTTAACTCTATTATCATAATAACGCTTCAACTCTCTATACCGCTTACCATCACAACTCAGACACAACTGTGATTTTCCTCTCACTCCTACCCCACATCTTATGCAAGCGACCGGGCCAAGGCTTCTGCGTCGAACGCTTTGCATATGATACCCACAAAACTCATTTGTGCGTGGTTTGCTACACGGGGTTAATGATCCAATCATAAGCCATTTACAATGATTCATTATGTATAATTTTCTTACTTAAATACTAGTTTTCATTATAGCATGAAGGAGTTCAAGAGATCATCGAAAAATACACCTTGTAAAAATGCTAAATTCAATCTCGATAGAGTCATTGATAAACCAAAGAGTCTAATAGGTGACAGAACCATGATAAGTACAATTCGTGATTGTTTTAATGAATTCAAGTGTGATGGAGCATCTCACTGTTGGTCAACATTTCGAATTAATGGTAGCGTTGATGCTACCATGAACGACGAAAACGCAGCAGTGATAATTTCACATCTTGGGCGAAAAAGGTATTTTTTTAAAGTGAAATTCATTGTTCGTTCAGACACGGGAGATTCGATTATCAAAGATAAAATTGAACCAACCTTGAAGGATAAAAAACTGTCATTGTGAGTCAAGACTCCAAACCAGGAATTCTGACTGGAATTGACAAACCGTATTATAAGAGATCTTATCCTGTAACAGCGGTTGTTTATGGGATATATCCGTTAAATGATAAACCGAGTATTGAAAAATTAAAACCTATGAAACTATCATTGATGACTTCGTCAGGGAGAATAAATTGTGTAACAGAATGAATAATAGAACACTTCACAAATGCACTGCGTGTTAACAAATTGACAGATTTCAGACGCAAAAAATTAAATGAATGGGAATTAACAGTTAGGAAGAACGGAGATTCTATTCAGGATATAGCCAACTTAGAAACATCGTTAAGATTCCCAATAACCGTAGCGACGATAACCGGCGAGATATTATATAAATCTAAATATAAATCACAAGGAGCTTCAATCGAAATTATTGATCATAACGAACATGCATGGACGCCTGCAGTATCAATATTTCCGCGAACACGAACAATAAAGTATATACCCACTGAGTTCTCCCGGGAATTCTCTGAAGAGAAATTGTTCGATGCTATTTACCAGTTGAGTAAAAACGATCCTGTGTCAGTGTGGTTACTTCATAGTTTTGAAAACTCCGTTGGTAGATTCGATCAATTTGTAAGACCCAATGAAGAATTATACCGCACTGAAGCGTTACATGATACTATGAAAATACTAGCTAGTGAATTCTCAAAAGAGCACGATGAACAATTACTAACAAACTGCTTTACAATTCCGTCAGTTGCAGCTCATTTTGCGAGAATGAAAAACATGTGGAAGCCAACGCGAGGGGAGTTTCTATCAGATGTCAGATCAAGCTGTATTGAGTACGGTCATGGCGGATTATGGAATACAAAATATGACCGCGAAAATATATTTTCGGTTGATATGGTTGCGTGTTACCCCGGGAGTTTTCTCGGGTATGTAGAAGCCGCTGAGTACTTCAAGCTATTTGGACATCCCACACATGAGATGACTCGTGTTGCTATTAATGGCCCATTGCCTGATTTTGATTTAACTGGATCATAGATAATCACATCGAGTGGTCAAATTTAGTTTATCTTGCTGAATCCAGAGTTCTAAGAATAAATCGGCTTCGAAGAGTTGTTTTAGATTATAACGACGCTACAATAAGTGATATTGTCAACGATGATATAATCAGAAAAAAACTATCTGGTTATAAACAACAGGATAAAAATAATAGAGAATTTGACATTGATGCCGAATTAAGAATTAAACTGAAACAACAACAGAATAATCACTGCGCGAGTTGCAATTGTATAATGAGTTGGAGTTGGTCGGATAAAGATCCTCGCCAATTTACCGTAGACAGACAAAATAGCAGCATTGGCCATACTAGGAATAATACTAGGAATAATGTGATGCTGACTTGTCTTGAGTGCATCAGACGCAGAGGTGCTAGTTAAGACCACGCGGTGGTAATTGAGTATCCTCGGGTATCACTTGTAGTTCACCAGTAAACCCGCGTTGAGGAGCAGTTGAATCCAACCTATGGATTGCTGGTCTACCCGTAGATCTCGTTATACTTGATATCTTATGTGAGGTGTGTAACATAATTGTTACCGAGTGGTTAGTGGATTAAATGAACGACACAAACACAAGATGTGAAAGATGATGTAAATGTATGAAATAAATTATTAATGAAAAAAACTGATGTATTAACATAATAACTCATGCGTTCAACCCACAATCGTACTTCACAACCATTCACAATTCAAAAATAAATTAAATATTAATACAAAATAAACACAGATCCAAGGAATCTCCTGGAATAAACACAGATCAAAGGAACTTCCTGGACTACACAAATGTTTCAAATAAAATGGAGCCTTTACAAAAGTTGTATTAACGCAAGTATAAATTGCGATAACAAATACAAACATCAAACAATAGTATCGCACATATGGATTGCGACAACAAGTACAAACATCTACATGTATTTTATCAAGTTGCTAACTTTTATTGAAATTCATATAATCCCTTGAAATACTACTTTGATTCAAAGTAACTATGTGTAAATATAACAATATATTCAATTGTAACTACAATTGCAACACACACATGTGTCTCAACCCTGTACAACCGTACGATTCACCAACTACTGAATCGCCGCACAGCTTCTCCGAATACCTAGGGTTGACTCAATACTTTTATTGACCACTTGCCCTTCACGGATCCACTACAGTTATACGTACAGACAGCATACAGCATCTACTAGAACAACTGGTCCCAAATACTTAGATACTACCCCGGACGTTTACACCTCTAGACAGCTCCGACACTCGGACATTTAGACTTCGAGATTTCCGGATATTTACACATCTCGACAGACGTAGACGGACAGACAATCCGACAGACAGACAGTCAGATATCTCAATTTGATCTCATAATCAAATGGCACAATTAAACAGCATAATCACGGCACAACCAATCACATTCAGCAACAATTCAGCTACATTCAGATACGTTCAGAGACGCTCAGCTGCAATCAGAGACGTTCATATACGTTCAGTTACAATTCAGAGACATTCAGATACGTTCATAGACGTTCAGCTACAATCAGCTACAATAAAGAAACCAAAACTAATAATAGTTGTTTCTAAAACAATCTAAAATTTAGATTACGCTATTGCATTTAAAGTCTAATAGTGACTAGTAATTAAAAATATTCAACGTTTTAAATCTGCATTGTAATAGAGGCATCATTACATGAAATGATAAACTGAATAAATTCACAATAAAGCGATATATAAATTTAACACTCATCCCTTTGGCTGGAGAAAGAATGACGAGCTATCTCTCCTTTGATAAGATACTTCTGGACTCGTAATCGTATCAGAATTATTCTGCCTTTTATATCCTCAAATAGGTGAGCAGAATGCACGGCAAAATTCCCGTGCACCCCGTGATTCTAATGTTTCTGACTTCAAGTGATTTGTAGTCAGGCACATGCAAATCGCTACACGTTAATTACCTTGAAAAACACTTATTCACCAAAGGTAATGCATGTACGACGGAACAAAAAAAAATGTTGAAATTAGTTTGTATTCAAGAAGAAATTAATTCAATTTTCGCCTAATTCTGTGACAATACCTTCCCAGTAAGAATAAAAATGTTCACATTTTTAAAACTGACACAGAATAGAAGAAAAATAACTACTGATGATATCTTACAACATTTATACTACAATATGGATTTTAATACTGGGTAAATGTATACAAATTTCCAATCATGTCCTACTCAAGTAGTCTGCCCCTATATTTTCAACTCCCCTTATTGCTTCTACACGGAAGCGATACGGTTGTAGTGTCAGCGCCAAACGCATCAACCGAGCGTTAGCCATTTTGGCCTTGTTCAAATGCAAAAGGGGTTGGTGATCAGTCTCGAGAACAAAATATCTCCCGAATAGATATGCGTGATACTTCCCAATTCCTCATACTACGGCCAAACATTCCTTTTCTATAACGGAATAATTTTTCTCCCTGTGTAGCAATTTCCTACCTGAGTAAGCTACGGGTAACTTACTGTCGTCTTGCTCTTGCAGTAAAACTGCCCCCAACCCAGTTTCAGAAGCATCTGTTCCTAAAATAAAGGGTTTGCTGACATCTGGCAATTTTAATATAGGTGCACTAACAAGTTTCTCTTTCAGAATACAGAATGCTTTATCTTGTGGCGATCCCCATTCAACTTTGTTTGGTTGCCCCTTCTTGGTCAAATTAGACTGTGGGTTAGCAATGGCTGTAAAGTTCGGTATAAACTTTCTATAAAAACGTACTAGACCTAGAAATGATCGTACTTGCGTTTTGTTGGTTGGCTTTGGTGCGTCTCTAATTGCTTCAACTTGCTTGGGGTGAGGTTTTAACTGACCCATACCACTGACCCTGTGACCCAAACAATCTAAATCTGTATAGCCAATACTGCATTTAGTGGGTCTCACTGTGAGGTTCGCTCTGCGGAGTCTATCAAAGAGTTCCTCCAGGACGGACACGTGCTCACTCCAAGTATTCGTGTACACGAATATGCCGTCTACAAAGCTATCGACGTTTGCTAAACCTTTCAGCAACTTTCGCATCAGACGACAACAGGTGGAGCTGGTTCCAACTAACCCGAATGGCATCACTTTGAATTGATACAATCCTTTCTGGGTTGCAAATGCTGTCAATGCTCGGGATTCTGGGACAATGGGAACCTGCCAATATACCTTGGCCAGATCTAATTTGGAAATCCATCGGTTTCCCGAAAACTTCGCAAATAGACCCTCGATATCTGGCATTGGTTCTGCATCGAACACAGTGATTTTATTTAACTGCCGAAAATCGATACAGAATCGGTTTGTCCCGTCCTTTTTCCTGACTAGCACTACCGGAGAAGAATATGGCGAGTTGGAGGGTTCAATCACCCCCAGATCCAACGTTTTACCCACCTCTTCGTACACAGCTTCACGTGCGTTGTATGGCACCGGATAGCCCTTGATTCGAATAGGGTCATACGTATTCAGTTTAATTTTGAGGTCTAACAAAGTTGTACAACCGGGTCTGTCGGTGAATGTATTGGAGTGTTTAGCCAAGAGCGCATTAATTTGTTGACGCTGGTCTTTCGTCAACTCCGCACTCACATCGACTTTATCTATCCCTTCCCCCCCGCAACTCCCAAGGGACATTCAAGGGAACTCTCGATATTCGAATCTGCTTCATCATCGTCTACGACTGCCGTACAAACGACATTTAAGACCCCCTTTTCAACATTATCGCTCTGTCTCTTGATAAACAACTTAAGCATGTTAGCATGGAATGTCTTTAAATTATCGTCTATGTCAATTTTATAGTCCATGTCACCTTTTACCTCTTTAACTTCCTAGGGACCTTTCCACTGGACTAATAACTTATTTGAGGTAGTTGGAAGAAGCAATAGAACCTGATCTCCCACAAGAAATTTCCTATTTCACGCTTTGCGGTTATAATACATGGCATATCTGCGCCCCGATTTCATTAACTCGTCACGTGCCATCTGGCATGTACTCTCTAGTTTATCTCGCAGATCTAATACATACTGGTAAGTAGTTTTGATTTCCTCGTTCGCGACATCACCCGTCCATAGTTCGCGTAATATCCGCATCGGGCCTCAAACTATTCTACCGTACAACAGTTCGAAGGGTAAAAACCCTAAACATTCCTGCGGTACTTCACGGTACGCGAAAAGAACAGCGTTCAAATAACGGTCCCAGTCTTGCGGACGTTCCGCGCACATTTTTCGTAGCATGCTTTTAAGGGTACCGTTAAACTTCTCTACCAGTCCATTGCACATCGGAAGGTATGGGGTAGTGTTTAGCTGTTTGATGGATAACAGCATACTTATTTCACCCATGAGGTCAGAGGTGAATTGGGCACCACAATTAATGAGGATTTCTTCTGGCACACTTACCCTACTGAATATATCAACTAATGTTTCAACTACCCTTTCCGTTTCAATAGTTGGAAACGCTACGGCTTCGGGGTATCTGGTCGCGAAGTCAACAAGAGTAAGAATATACCGATTCTTTCTTTCGGTCACTGGTTGTATTGGTCCTAAAATATCTACTGCCACTCTTATAAACGGTGTATCTATTAATGGCATCTGTCCTAAGGGCACCCTTGTGACCCTTCCCTTACATACGGTTTTCTGATATACGTCGCACGACCTACAGAACCGTGTGACATCGCCATTAACACCGGGCCGGTAGAATTCAGCGACTACTCTGCTAGTGGTCTTAGCCTTACCTAGGTGTCCTGCCATGCTCGACTCATGCGCCACTTGAGATCTATATCTCTGGGGTACGACCACTTGCCAATACTTCTTAACCTCCCGAGCGCTAAACTCCCCATGAATTAATTCGTTCTTCCGTACGAATCTTGAGCTATCCCCACCCTTGCAGTGTTTAATCGTGCCGAACGCGATCTTCTCAACAATTGTTTTAATGGATGCATCACGTTATTGCTCTTATTTGAACTCATCACGCGAAATTCCTGAGATCGATTCAGGGACTATTAATTTATGAAACGCGGTTTTCTCTCGCCGTGTTTGCGCTCGCGTTTCGACTGCATAGGCCAAAGGTATTTTAAAATCTGCCATGTTTGGAAGACGGGAACCTTCAACATTACCGATCGTCAGATCGTAAATAGGGTTTTCCATACAAAGGGCATCAACAGTTCCAGTTAGGAAAGGTGTTTTTACAGTGATCCTTGCTACGGGAATGCGATCGATCGTCTGATCAAGTAGCATACATGGAGACTCCCACCCGAGCATTTGGTTATTCTGCACGAGACTACGTTTGATCACTACGCCCGTGCAACCAGTGTCACGTAATACTACAACTTCTCGACCGTTGACTAACCCTCTCGCGGTTGGTACTCGCGCTTCGGGAAACAGACACGTGCCAAGCGAATGAATACATGGTTCTACCTGTACGATATTATCAGATATACCACACTTTGTATCGCCACTGCTACCTTATGTACAAGTCCCTTTCTTTTAGGACAGTCTTTTTGAACATGACCACATACATTACGCAAGTAACAAGGCACACGCTGACTACCTGGATTCCTAACTGACCTATTTGCCTCAGCTGATTTCACAAGCTCCCTAGGCATCGGTCTCGTAGACTGGTTTCCAGACCTAAAATCTTTTGAAACCACGTTCTGGGTTCCCACATGAGCTTCGGCAAAGAAATCGGCTTGCTTAGCCATATCTTGTACGTTTGTGAAGACTTTCTCTTTCAGAAATTGATCTAATTCTCGCCCAACTGTATTAAATAATTGATCTCTGAGCAAGAAATCAGTCAACCCTTTAAACGTTTTCACCGCATTGCCGCATTCAATCCAACGCTCAAAAAAGTTCGCAATTCTAACGGTGAACTGACCAAAGGTTTCTCCCTTATCTGGCTTGCTATACCTGAACTTTTTACGAAAACCCTGTTCAGTAAGCTCGCACCTTTTAAGAAGTGCTTCCTTTAGGACGTCGTACTTAAACATATCGTCTCTAGGAAGTCGTGAGTATACATCCAGCGCTTTACCTTTTAACAGAGCACTAAGATGCAGTGCACAGTCATTTTGACTCCACTTCTGGTTTTCGGCATACCGCTCAAACCGATGAAGTTAGATATCCATGTTATATTTTTCATCGTCAAAGGGAAGTAGTTTGGGGCCCCTTAATTTGCTAGAGGCAGAATCGTGTTCTCTTACAGCTGTTGTTAATTCTACCTTACGCTCATGATCCCGTTGCTTCGCTCTTTCTTCAAACTCTAACATTTCTACTTTTGCTCGTTTATCTAACTCTATTCGCCTTTCCTCCGATTCCCTTTCCCATCCTATCCTGTCCTTTTCGGCCTGCTTCTCTAATTCTTTATTTCCTTTCTCTAATTCTATCTTTTCTCTTTAGGCCTGCTACTCTAATCCTATCTTTTCCCTCTCACAGGCACATTTCCTTTCATCGGCTTCCATTTCTAATTCCCGTTTTCTTTCTTCGGATTCCCTTTCTAATGCCCGTTTCCTTTCTTCGGCTTCTCCTTTTTCCCTTTATAATTCCCTTTCTAATTCCCTTGCTATTACCCTTTCTTCCCTTTCCCGGGCATGTTCTTCCTGAATAAATTTCCTTAAACTTTCACCTTCATATCCAAATTCTTTGCCTAAGGCAACCAAGTCCTTAAGGGATGACATGACAATTGTAATATGAATATAGATCTATATACCACAGGCAGACCTTATCTTCCTGATGAAGGTAACCAAAACCAATGCTTTAAATACGTTTATACTGGACACACGGACCTAGATAAACTAAATAAAAATAAACCCCTACTCGAGTATTATCTTGTCAAGAAGGTCACGCTCAAATATAAACATTAAATGTATACTTTCACAAAAATGATTGACAGTTCACTTAATCCAGCGATCCCACTTCTGTCACCATTGTAACAGAATTGTTACCGAGTGGTTGGTGGATTAAATGAACAACACAAACGCAATATGTGAAAGATGATGTAAATTTATGAAACAAATTATTACTGAAAAATATTGATGTATCAACACAATAACTCATGCGTTCAACCCACAATCGTACTTCACAACCATTCACAATTCAAAAATAATTTAAATATTAATACAAAATAAACACAGATCCAAGGAATCTCCTGGACTAAACACAGATCCAAGTAACTTCCTGGACTACACAAATGTTTCAAATAAAATGGAGCCTTTACAAAAGTTGTATTAACGCAAGTATAAATTGCGATAACAAAAACAAGCATCAAAGAATACTATCGCACGTATGGATTGCGACAAGTACAAACATCTACGTGTATTTTATCAAGCTGCTAACTTTTATTGAGATTCATATAATCCCTGGAAATACTACTGTGATTCAAAGTAACTATGTGTAAATATAACAATATATTCAATTGTAACTACAATTGCAACACACACATATGTGTCTCGACCGTACGATTCACCAACTGTTGAATCGCCGCACAGCTTCTCCGAATACCTAGGGTTGACTCAATACTTTTATTGGCCACTTGCCCTTCACGGATCCACTACAGTTATACGTACAGACAGCATACAGCATCTACTAGAACAACCGGTCCCAAATACTTAGATACTACCCCGGACGTTTACATCTCTAGACAGCTCCGACACTAGTACATTTAGACTTCTAGATTTCCGGATATTTACACATCTCGACAGACGTAGACGGACAGACAATCCGACAGACAGACAGTCAGATACCTCAATTTGATCTCATAATCAAATGAAATTAAACAGCATAATCACGGCACAATCAATCACATTCAGCAACAATTCAGCTACATTCAGATACGTTCAGAGACGTTCAGCTGCAATCAGAGACGTTCAGAGACGTTCAGCTACAATTCAGATACATTCAGATACGTTCATAGACGTTCAGCTAAAATCAGCTACAATAAAGAAACCAAACTAATAATAGTTGTTTCTAAAACAATCTAAAATTTAGACTACGCTATTGCTTTTAAAGTCTAATAGTGACTAGTAATTCCAAATATTCAACGTTTTAAATCTGCATTGTAATAAAGGCATCATTACATGAAATGATAAACTGAATAAAATTCACAATAAAACGAAATATAAATTTAACACTCACCCCTTTGGCTGATTTGTGATTTGTAGTCAGGCACATGCAAATCGCTACACGTCAATTACCTTGAAAAACACTTATTCACTCCAGGTAACGCATCTACGAAAAAACAAAGAAAATGGTGAAATTAGTTTGTATTCAAGAAGAAATTAATTCAATTTTCGCCTAATTCTGTGACAAGGTGAAACTCCAAATAGGATCAGTAGCTCTTTTTTACCACCTACGATCTCTCCTGGTTCATATAAATACCTAACAGTGACATTATCGAGTATTGGTTGTTTTGAAAAATCTTTTTGTGGTTTTTCAGGTATATACTTCTTTTTAATCGCGTTGTTAGGTTTCATGTTGGTTTTTCTAGTAATCTCATTATTCAGCGCGGTAATCACAGCTGGTCATCTCTTGACCCATTTACGAGATCGTTTATCCTGGATGAATTTCTTCGCGTATTGATATCCAAATAACCGCTCAGAAAGTGTGCGATTAAATCGTTCAACAATTGCCTGATCGCGATATAGTGCAGTATGTCCTCGTTTGATGGTGAAATTATGATTTTTCATCGATAGAACCTCACCCTGAAATTCCTTGCCGGGATTAACTTGTAATAGATTTGGCCAGCGCAGAGGACATCATCGATAAATCCTTTCACATGCAGAAGCCACTTCAGTTGATGATTTTGTTTTTAACGGTTCTGCTTGCTTGTATCGACTTGCAATATCAACTACGGTTAGCGCGTATTTGTAACCACCATCATGTGGCAGAAATAGTATATCAGCTTGATGAACTTCATTAGGAACGGTCACATCAAAATGCGAGAAATTAATTTGTTTAGGAGTTGGTAGCTAAATTTGCCATATCGCCTGTTTGGATAACCAATCAGCTGAAGTGGTATATTTCACCGCTGCGGCACTAGCAAGTTTACCGATTGCCGCTTTACCCCTCCAGTATCCTTTTGGAGAATAATAAATAGATTCCATGTTGTTATTAATTACCAGCACATAATATCAATTTACCTTTCATCGCCGACTTTATCAACCATGAATCCAATTATTCTTTGAAGGATTTATTAGTGATATAATTCAACGCGTGAATCAATTTCACATCTGCGATATGTCTGTGTTGCAGATTGCTACTTTTATAAGTAACATCATAAGCATGACACGCCTTATCAATAGCGTTTATTGATTCTTCACCGGGTTTGGGTTGGTTTTGATCATCGAGTCTGATATCGAGTCTAGTCCCGGGTCCACAATAACTATACCCCGAAAGATGTTTTTCTCCTGGATACTTTGCTTATGGTCTCCCTGGGAGTTTTACAAACTTGGCTGCAATATCACCTCCTCGTTTTCTTAGAAAATTATCTGCTGATTTCATAGAAACAAATCTCAGTTTCTTTGTAATGCATTGTACGCATTTACCAGAAAGTGCTGATCTGTTATTGCTAGTTGTAATCGTCGGTAAGTCATCTGTGTCAGTACGTTTTTTACATTTCACACAATATAGATCTATAACATATTTATAATAACATGAATGTAATTGATTATTCAGCTACCTGACGACGAGAACCTATTAAACACCATGCGATGTTGCCGAATTCTATTCGTGTGATTATAATCGGACCATCTGCAAGCGGCAAGACACAACTGGTACTTAATTTGATAACGAGGTGGATGAAATGGGACAAATTGTATTTAATAGCCCCGAGTGTAGATGATCAGCGATGTTACAAAGTGCTAAAGGATTTGAACGAGAAATCAAAATCGGAAATCGATAATAATATTATTGAATTTATAACTAATATCGAGAAGCAACGAGCATTGATAATATCGATGGAAGTATTAACAATTTAGTCGTATATGATGATGTGATGTTAGACAGTCAAAAAAATCCTGCTAGGATATTTTCCAGAGACAGGCATAAAAACACTGATGTGATATATGTCACTCAACGGTACACTCAAATACCAAAAGTGATCAGAGATAATTGCAATATTATTGCTGTACTCAATGGAGTTGACACACATACTCTTAGAAAAATTCACTAGATTTGGTGCGGCGGTAATATGGATTAAAATCTCTTTAGAAATTTCTTTAGTCGCGCTCAGTCAACCCCACGTGGATTTGTAACGATAAATTTACACGACCCTAGATCGAGATATCGTGTCGGACTTGATCAGATATTCAGTTAACCCCATAGCAGCAGAGGGGCGCGACAACCACATTGGCGTCTATTTCGAACAAGCTTTGGTTAGCCTCGTCGACGCTTTTTTACGATTTACGAGGAAGCCTCGGATAGCCTCATGGACGCTTTTTTACGATTTAAGAGTAAGCCTAGAATTGCCGATTCGACGCCTCTACAAAGTTGTCTGATTCGCCCCCCCCCCCCGCCCCCGCTGCTGTTTTTACTGAGCTTGATGTTGCGCTGTGGTAGATATTCATTATCGCGGAGTGGTTTTGTTTCAGACTTGAGAGAGATCTTCCCCAAATATCAATCATTATATTCTAAGATCTCTCTAAAAAGCGATTACTCGTATATTCATGTACGGTTTTATGATGTGGTTTAGTTGTGATGATATAGCGCTAAGTACATTTAATACTTCTATGCCACATATTGGTGGCTCTATCATTTCCTTTTTTGATAGCATGGAGTACCAGTGAGGATGTTTTAACTTATGTATATAACGCATAAATTCATTAGGTGGTGCTAAACCATATGAATCAAAATATATACTGCACGCGGATCAATCGCGTATGCAACCCAGTGACTTCCAGCTCCGGTTCTGTTATCGCGATTAATGATACCGGTTGCAGTGTTGTTTGGTTGTTGTGGTAATTGATCTCGCATAAAAACACCTCAAAAGTTCTTTATCGCTAACTTTTTAGCAGCATCAAGTAAATCAAACTTTGACATTGGAACCATCAGTTCTGGAGTTAGTAAACTGTTCTTGGTAGTATCATGCCGTTTCAGCTGTTCCATGAATTCGGAGCTCCTGGTAGTCTTGGACCCTTTCCTGCTACTGATCGTTTCTTTTTTATCCTTGTCCTGTTATCTTCTTTAGAGTTGAGTTTGCACCAAAACCAGAGGCACCAAAAAGGACACCCGTAGCTAGCGCCAGTGCAGCGGCTGCAATTAACCCTGACCACCTGATTTTAACAAGTTTTTTTATCGCGGATGAAGAGAAAGTGACCTGAACACCTTTTCTATCTTTGATAGCATCATCGAAATGCTTAATTTGACGAACAGTAAATGACAGTTTATTTGACCACCAGATATCTGATTGTGTTTTAGCTATATCGTAGTTCACATTTTTTAGCTGAATCCGATTTTAAATTTGACTATGAGTTAGAGTAACATTAACATGACTATATTTCATTTTATTTAATACGAGATTGATCTAATTGTCTATGTGTTTTTGAAAAAAAATAATTACATAATTTCCACTGGCGCATCAACTACCCTCATTCTTCCACCAACACCTACAAGTAGCATTGATTTGTCACTGAGAATGACAGCAACTGCTCTGTAACTACCAGCAGGAGGATTGGTTACACGAGCTCGGAAATGCATGTAACCGACGGATTGTCTTGTTAAATTAATATGATCCAACGAAAAGAAATAAATCGAATATCGATTTCTAAAATCTAACTGTGATATTTCCAGACCAGTATCTACATTCAGATCACGTCCCATAAATGTCAGCAAACGATGATACGCGCGTGCTATGTGGTTTTGTCCATAATTAATTAAAATATTCTCGGATGGTTCTTGTTGACCGTTTATCCTCAGCGAGATTTCAGTAACAACCAGATGATTAAATATCATATGGCTTCGTGTTTGTGAATTTAATCGAGTCTCATACTGTAACGAAACAAATATATCCCGCGGCGCAGAAACTCCTTGTTGTGATGCCATGAACCATGTAAATATACCATTAACATAAGTCTTTATAATATCTTTTGTTGTCGTTAGCTATGATAGCAATGATTTACTGCCTGTATCCATAAATTATAGTATTTTTTCCTCTGCGTTGATTGATGGAGTTATTACTGGCATCCACAATGAGAGTTTGGATATATTTTCTTTACCAGCAGTAGCAACACCAGCATCAGGCCAAATTACATCATTATCATCACCTTTTCGCACGAGTACTACTGTATGTTTCGATCCAAAGATAATCTTTCTAACATTTCTGCAAATTCCAAAAATATGAGATAATGGAATCGCGCATGAAAATAATCTTCGCTGCCCTTGCAACATTGATACACGTGTTGCGAATCCTAGGTTGTAATTAGAATTAGTATCTATGATATCAAAAGCGTCAGATGGTCTTGTATATCTGACTGGTGCTAGACCAACTGCAGTAGCTTGTGTTGATTTTACTCTAGAATACTGAACGTGTTCAGCGTGATCAGTACAACCCTTAGCGAACATCATAGATATACCTGTTGATCTTGTACAATCATCAGAATATCTTGCTAAGCCCATTATTGTTGTGGCAACATCAACATCATGCTCAATAGATTCAATCTCTCTTCCATCAATCATATATCTAGCACTCCTAAATAATGCCATGATACCATTATTGACAAAACCATCATCGATAATTGTTTTGCGATTGGTGCTATTTTTGGAGCCATCCTTGCTAAAAACCCTTCAATAACATTACCTTATAAACGGGTAATCGTGAATTTACTACGTAGCTCATGGTTGGCTTATAGTGGTTATAGTGTATGATCCTTTTATTTAAATGTTTTTATCTAATCAGTGAATCAATCATCGGTGATAATCAATCACTATGGTAATCATCAACTAGTTCATCAATAAATTATCGATATAGAGCAATATCCATGATACCACTTTCAAATAGTCGTCTGCAGATATCAGCGGCTTCATTAATTATTTCCCGTGAATTATTTCCGGCTCGTTTTCCCCCAATGAGAATTTCTAATCGTGCTATGTCTCCGAGAACATTATTAGGACAACAACAAGAATACTACCCAAAGCGGAGCTTGGGGTTACACTCTGATAAAATCCACTACTAGTTGCAGCTTGCGCGTCATCATCTTCTTCTCGATGAGATGGAATATAATGCTCTTGTTTTTGTTTTATCTCCGTGTTTTTCTCGGTGTTGGTGTTTGACGTTTTTTCTCTTGTCTTCGTTTTGTTTTTGTCGTTCTTCTTCTTGTCATACATTTTATTCAGTAATCCCATCTCCATAATGTATATTCCCCAATGCTTTTGTATTTATACGACCAATCCCCTTCTTCCATTTATATAACAAATCAATCCATCGCGCTTTATTATATTTGTCTTATATTCTTCCTTTTAAAAATAAAAACACTTCTTAAATGATAGCTTTTAGATGCAAAATCACCAAAAGTGTAATAATTCTTTGATTTTAATATTTGAAATTGATTTATTAGAGTTTTAGCGTCATCGGTAAATTTATCCATGAAAGAAAAAACACACTTTTGAGTTTTACCAACACAACTTTCCTGTTCTTCATTATGAGATTTAACTCCAGCTATCTGTTTTATCAATGTGATAATACCCTTTTTTATATCGTCATCGTCAAAAATATCTCTCAATATAGCGTTTCAAGTGGTCAATGCAACTTTCTCAGCAGCTGTAGTTACCGGTTTAAATAATTTGCAGTATCAGTTGCAAAATCAGATTGAAATTGTTGTCGCGCTTGTAGGTTTTGTTTGACGGAATCCCTTTACCGGTATAAATCTCTTTATTGCTTCTAATTGCTCGCGAGCCAGTCTAGTTGTTAATGATTATCCTACCGTTATTGTTATATGATATGATTTAATTGCAAACAGTTACCCCACCCCCCAGCACAATTTCTGTATTTGTGTTTTCAATCACTCGTGTGTTTTCACTTCCGTGTTCATTGATTTTATCGCTGGTGATCAAATCAATGCAGCGCAAAAAACCACATACCTGGAAAGGTATCTTACCTGGAAAATATTTAAATATCCTACAGTGATATAGAATTTTAAACCCATACAAATTGTTAAAAGGACTTCGTTGTGTGTGAGTGATCAGCCACAATGGGCCATATCTGTACTGAAACTAAATTTAGCAAATTACAGATCACATGCCCTGTTTCAAAAACATGTACGTGTTATGTTTGCAAAACACTACGTGTTTAAAAAAAACTTATATTTGTCATGGCAGTGTATTGTTCTGTTTAATGCGTTCCTTTATCATTTTAATCCTGTACATTTGATCTGGTAGTGTTGGCCCAGTTGAATTCTAATCTTTTCGATTGCGTAAATAACGGAATGTATATATTTACGTCATTGTTATAAGCTAATGATTCATGAATAGCTTGTTGTATCCTTTTAATTAGTGCATATTGAGAATATAGGAAATACTATTATTTTGAGCGTAATCATCCTGATCTTGAAATCTAATTCATCTGATAATTCTATTTATTTAATTTTTGAATCTGAAATTTAATTTAGTATGTCCTTTATATTTTTGAAATTCAATATATATATATATATATATATATATATATATATATATATATATATATATATATATAATACAAAGAAATGGGGGTCAATTTTGACCCTTTTATGAGCAAATATATACAACGACAGCACAATCTCCATTCGATCAAAAATGAGTTCGCATATTATCTCGCCTAGAAATATACATATAAAATTAATTACGATATATATGACGGTACAATTTCCATTCCCTCTAAAATGCCTTCGCATATTATCAAGCCTAGAAATATACATGTAATCTTAATTAAGGTATATATGAAGGAACCCATGCGAACTCCTATAATGCATTCACATGTTAGAAGTCCAGAGGTCACATATATATAAGACAACACAACCCCATGTGGGCCCTTCAGGTGCCTTCGCATTTTAGCAGCCCCAGGGGCAACACGAAACACAGTCCCCGTGTAATAACCTAACCCGCCAAATAACGGTCAAGAACCCCAGAGGGTGTGCTTAGTGTATGACGTCAGAACATATATACATACGTCCCCTACAAGGGATTATATAGGACGATACAACCTTAACCTCTAAGTTCGAGTGTTCTAGCAGGTTCAAGGTACATTAAGATTAATAGAGACGGCAAAACGAAGGATTATAATTGATGAGATATCAGAACGCCTAGCCTGTCAAGAACAGTCTAGCGATTTCCAATATGAATGATGACAGTCTATCAGATTACCTAGCCTGTCAATACAGTCTAGCGAATTCCAATAAGGCGTGGTTTGTATTTATATACATATAGACATAGATACAAAGGACAATATACATATATACAAAGGACTATATACATTTATACACAGGGGCAATAATCTACATTCAACTAAACCACTCTACCCACAAAATCACCCCGAGTGAATGCATAAACACATTCACACCGCGTGATGGTGTGTCATATAGTGGTTTTCAGTTGCACGTCGAATCAAGGATGGAGCCCGAATAACAGAACCGATTGTATACTACATAAGCTGACTAGTATATGAAACTCAATAACAGTGGTGTGTCATTTTTACTATCTCGTATCTTAATTGTGATTATTGACAGCATCTAAACAAATCAAGATACCTGAATTAGCTATCAAAAAAAATACCGTATTTATAAATACTCATTTATTTGTTTGGTTTCTGACAAAATAAAAAAATGGATCAGAGAACGAATTGAGTGATTATTCCCATGAGATTATAGAGGGTAATTCCGTAACAACAAAGAAAAGAGTTATATCTGTAACAGAATTACACCTGCCTACACGAGTTATTTCCCTTGGTGTTATAACACACATAAAAGGGAGTACAAAAATGGAATTTAAATGTATGTAAATTGAATTTTGTACCCATTTTTCTTTGAAAAAAGCTGATTTATATACGAGGGTTGGCAAATATCAAATTACTTACCAGCTGCATTCATTGATTGAAAGATTTTTGCTTCGCCGATATCAACATTTATAGGTCTGACAGAGCTTGGATTTTTCGGGTATTATCTTGTTCTTTGGCGTTTGGAATTATCACTCTGAGTGATAGCTTGAAGATTAGTTAAATAATTATCATTAGTTATACAATTTATGTGATCAATCACAAACCCGTCTTTGATCAATCCGTTGTAACATTAATATGTTAATCTAGAGAAATAATGATTTTTCCCTCCAACACTAAGTCTAAGATATCCAAGATATCAGCAAACCCTAATGGTTTTTACAATTTCCGGTGTCTGACTACACCATCCCGAGATGCTTCAAAGTTGGCGATCACAGGATGTGATTGAAATTCTTGGCTCATTTATATACATATATACTATTTGTCTAATTAAGTATTTGGTTTAATTATTACTTATTGAGAAACTATCAATGTAGTCTTGAGGTGTTTTTATGATTTTGTCGTTGACAGAGTCAGAGTCAAGGTTAGAGGTTTTAAGTCTCTGATCATAATAGCGCTTAATAATCAGATGTCAGAACTAACGAAAACCCCTTCCATATCCGATCCAATATGTAGATATAAAAACCGTTACTTAAACGGTTGTGGTGGGTCAGGTAAGTAGACTCGTGTGATTGACTTATTTCGAGGGAAATCAAACATGATTGTGCTAACACCAACACACAGACTTGCAAGAGAGATAAAACAGCGAGGATTTAATGCTTGGACTTATCACAGTTTCTTTCAATGGAAAGGTGACGCATGAACTTCTGATCGAATGGGCGAGAAATATATTCCTGAAATTATTTTTGCGAAAAGAAATGCACAGTATCGTTAGAATTATTAAAAATGTTTCTTGATTGGCTATTGTTAAAGAATACAGCTATGATAATGTGTGGCGAACATGGTCAATCACCACCATTTGTCGGTTTATCTCCACATGATTTGCTGAAGAATTTTGTAGATTATTTTAAACAAATTAATACTCATCACAGATCTCTTGATTAAGAATTAAGTGAATTTAAGAAATTAATCAGATTACAACCGGAAAAAATCAGGTGTGAAATAGCGCGTGAAATCATTTCAGAAACCCCATGAAATGATTTTTTTGGAATTGTGGAGACCAGACGATTTGATAGTGGCAAGTAGAAGGATAATCAGAGACACACTTCAAATGAAGTTATTTGAAACATACAAAGAAAAAGTCTAAACACTTCCAGTGCCATTGTGTTATATTCCTACGGATATACGAAGACAGAATATCGAAGTTGATATTCCAGGACAAACTGAGAAGCAGATTATTATCGTGTTAAATGATATTGTGTCGGTTAATATCAGTGTTGTCGAAGATGTGACAAATCTGCATGGACGCTAGGATACCCAATGACAATATATTCTTCGCAGGGATTGACTATATCCGATACAATTGTTTGGATGGTAGATGATCGCATCCAGTGGTCGAATTTAGTTCATCTCGCAGTGTCCAGAGTACGAAGAATAAATCAATTTCAAATAGTTTTTTTAGATGGTAATGACACAACAATTAGTGATATTGTCAGCGATGACATAATCAGAGAACAACTTGCTGGTTATAAACAACAAGATACAAAAATAACAGAGAATTTGATATTGATGCTGAATTTATAATTACACTGAAGCAACAACAGAATAATCACTGCACACGTGAGCTGTAATTGTTTAATGCGTTGGTCATGGTCGGATAAAGATTCTCGTCAATTTTCCGCAGATATAAATGATAATAGTCTTGGTCATACCAGAGGCAATGTGGTGTTGACCTGTCCAGAGTGTAACAGACGAAGATGTGCTAGTTAAGACTACGCGGTGGTAATTGAGTATCCTCGGGTATCACTTGTAATTGTTCACGTGTAAATCACCGCTGAGGAGCAGTTGAATCTAATCTATAAATTGCTGGTCTACCCGTTAATCTTGTTATGTTAGATATTTTATGTGTAGTGACACTCGAGATAGGATCAGTAGCTCTTTTTTAATACCTTCGAGTAATCCTGGTTTATATAAATATCTCACAGTGACATTGCCGAGTATTCGTTGTTTTGAAAAATCATTTTGTGGTTTTTGTACACGTATATACTTTTTTGATGGCGTTAATAGGTTTCGTAATAATTGTTCGAGTAATTGCATTATTTAACGCGATAATTACACCTGGTAATCTCTTGACCCATTAACGAGACCAAATAACCGCTCAGCAAGTGTCCGATTAAATCATTCAACAATTGCCTGATCGCGATGTATTGCAGTATGTCCTCGTCGTCTGTTGGTAGAATGATGCTTCATTGTTGATAACACTACACCCTGAAATTCCTTGCCAGGATCAACCTGTAATAGATTTGGCTACTGCAGAGGACCTCGTCGATATATCTTTTCAAACGCAGAAGCTACTTCAGTTGATAACTTTGTCTTTAATGGTTCAGCTTGTTTGTATCTACTCGCAACATCAACTACGGTTAGCACATACTTGTATGTTTTTTATTAACAGTATCATGCGGCAGAAATAATATATTATGATGAACTTCATTAGGGACGCTGACATCAAAATGTGAGAAGTTAATTTATTTAGGCGGTGGTAGACAAATCTTCCAAATCGCCTGTTTGTATAACCAATCCGCCGCGATGGTATTGTTTACATTTTCGGCGTTAGCGAGTTTATCGATTGCTGATTTACCCCTCCAGTATCCTCTTGGGGTAAAATATATAAAATCCATGCTGTTAATTATTACAAGCACCCAGCATTAATTTACTTTTCATCGCCGATTTTATCAACCACGAAGCTAATTTTTCTTTGAAAGATTTATCAGTGATAGAATTTTAATTTTGGATGCTAACAGCCACGTATCATGTGAGATCAATGACGACGAAGACTTTAAGCATCTTAATGCCGAACAACCTGTCCAGGTATAGCCTCCGCCACTAACAACCTGTACCAGCTTAGCTACAAGTATTCGCAGACACATATGGATGATTGTGATTTGTTTGCTAAAAGGGAATCACAAATTAATCACCACCGGAGGTGACATGGGTTGCTGGATCACGAGATTAATTGATATTTAACGTAGCGACTTCGTTGATAGCCTTGCCATCCTCTGTTAATTATATCAATGGCAGGAATAAAACAGTGCTAACCTTTGATCAAAGGTCATGGTATTCGTGACACTTAGTGGGCGTATTGGTTGGCGTATTAAATACCATTTTCATTCAAAGCTAATAATATTAAGCAAGCCATCTTTGACAGCACCAGCGATTTAATCATACATCGCGGTGAAAGGTTAGAGGTGCTTGCCGTCATTGAAACAAGCTCAACCTGACTAATAGATCAATTAAACTTTCATCTCGCAATGTTTGTAGGGGTAACATACTGTTGCTATATATAAAACTATAATGCCCACAAGACTGTCGACAGCACAGATCCCTGATACTGAAACCTTTTTGCAGTGAAAGCCGTTAGTTCAGGATTATATTAGACAACGTCGACGACGCATCGTTGAAAAGGAAATCAAATCATGACGTCATCGCGCAATAATACAAGTTAGTTGTAAGTAACGAATTAACATAAATATCAAAATAACAGCTGACGGATTAAATTCACTCAATATATCTCTGAAAATCAGTGTATTTACTGACAAAATAACTAACGGGATTGAAGTCTCGGATATACAGCTTTTTCACTAGTACCAGTCACTTTCCGCATATGAAACATTTTTTCTATAAGATGCTACCAAGCTATGTCTTGTCAAAGTGGTCTATTTTTGAGTTTTGGCAGATATATATATATATATATGTTGCAAAGAAGCGTTTTGTTTTTACGGGAAGTGACTAAGAATTGAATATCACTATTGGCTAGAAATATAGTTGCATCTGACTACATTCATTCATTGTCCTTGTAAATGCGTGTTGGATGGATATGCAAGTAAATTTACATGTTAAGCATCATATTTATTTTTGCTTTTTCTATCATAATGTTTTGTTGAAACAAAAACTCAGCATTAGTGCTTCGTCTCTTAGATAAGACTTACACCCCCTAGGTTTCGGTGACAGAGAACTAGCAATGAAACGTAACAAATAACACACACAGGGGAAATTTCGCATTCATTCAAGTAAAAGGTAACGACGTGTTAATGCAACCCCATTTCATTTAATTTCTTTTCAGGTTTCAAGAGCAAGAAGAGGTACATCTTTTGACGTTAATTATTTCCATACAAATAATATACAATACAACTTTGCTAAGCAGTTTAAATCCTGCATCATAGTATATGTACTGGAACAATTAAATTGAAGATATTATGTTCGGTGACCTCTGTATGTCATACATTAGGCGAATGTTTGTAGTAAGTATATTGAGTTTAAGGTATCATAGGAATTGAGATTAGAAGTGTTACAAAGACAGCATAAGGGACAGCGCTTTACGATTTTATGATCATAAATTGCAGAATTCTGCCAAAAACATATTTGAAAACCTAATCAAATCCAATTCCAAGTGATATACATTGTTAACCTATCCCATATTCTGTTGCATTGATTATAATATGTGGATTGTTTTCTCTTTCCTTCAATATATTTCAATAACATTCTTGTTCACTATTTTATAAATCATTTGATTGCTGATTTTTTTTCTAAGAAACAGTATCCCAGATGATGTAACCACTGCAATTAAGGTCAATGCTAGCAATCTAAGACTTCAAGCGAAGGAAGGATATCCTGCTTATGATTTTGTGGAAGGTATAACACAAGGTTCAGATATAAAAAAACGCGTGTTTCTTTGCCCTACCGTAACATTAATGAAGATTAATATGTTAGTATTTCCAAATAAGAATAAACTTATTTAATCATATACGAAAACTGTTATATGGGATTCTGAACACCTCTAAACTCGATTTCAAGTTAATAATATTCATTGTATTCCTAGCAACATTATAACATACCCAAATGCAACACAATTAATAAGACATGATTTAGAATTAAGATTGATATTTATGCATAACCATCATACAATAGTCATGCGAATGAATAGATATATGTATTTCAGATTCCAACGTGGAGACACTCAAGAACAAAGCAAATCAATCAGAGAAGTAAGTTCAATATTTTGATTCCTCTTCGTTGTTCTCATTTTGCATATATATATATATATATATATATATATATATATATATATATATATATATATATATATATATATATATATATATATATATATATATATATATATTCATGTACTCATAGAAGATATGAAGTCTAAACTTTTTATCTACATGAATGGATTTGAATGGTTAGTAAAGAACGAAATTAGTATCCATTATAACATTTACAATTGTCCTCTGGTGAATCATGCATGCTTTTTGAGCAAGCAGTGATGGCATAATTTTTCCATCAGCTTTGTTGCGTTGCTAATTATTCAAGCCACCTTTATTAACTATGGGACGGATTCACTATGGATATATTTGACATGATCTATTATTTCAAAAATGCCACGAAGGTATTTAACGATAAACTTAAAATACGTACTTCGCTTTTAAGACATCAAAGAAGGATATCAAAATAATATGTAACTTGATTATATTCATCCGAAATGTACGTAATTATGTCAATTGGCTTCAGTATATTTCATCTTCAAATTGCAGCTACTATTTTAAAAAAAGTGATTTAAAGGGAGATATTTTACGCAGTAACATTTCATGATATTGATGTTGAAATTAAATGAGTGTGTTAGTTTACAAAAGCGCGCTTTATGATTATTCATTATGGAGGCCTTTTGAGACAATTTTATCATGGCTTATAATATCATCTGCTTGATAATCAATTTTCAGTTTTAGACAACCGTCATTTAGGAGATTATAGTACAATTCATTACATATCAACCTACTGTATTAATGTTAGAGCTTTTGGACTTCACATTTAGCAAACTGTTTGTATCAAAAACATTAAACACTCATCGTCCACAATTTCAGCAATGTGATGGAACCCTACGATAATATACAAATGGAAAACAGAGAGAATTCAGAGTATGATGAACTGACGTTTGAAAGAGGTAAAATATTTAGGCAAATAATAATTTACTGAAATAATGATGTCACGTATATATATATATATATATATATATATATATATATATATATATATATATATATATATATGTGAGAGAGAGAAGACAGACAGATAGACAGATAGACGGACATAGATACCCCCTTTATTACTTTATTTCTCGGTATATTTCAATAACTCTCTGAAGTTAACAAACTGTGTTACTCAGATATTTTTAAAGCAATTATTAAGCCAGTTATTAGATAGCGGCGCGTCATTCACTGAACGTGGATTGTGTTTGTAAATTGGATCCCTTCTCGTTCCATAATGTAAATAAATAGCTGGATATTCTTAGGTATAAGTGTTGGATAGTTACATATAAGAATATTTAGGTGCATTAGGCGGTCGGGATATCTTTAATAGTATGTGGCATTCGATACCAATTAACAACAAGTGCAAGAGTATAGTTTCTTCTCTGTATGTGAGGTATCCAAAACATGAAAGGTGTACAGGTTGAATTGAAGGCATTGCAAAACATGATCTGACTAAATGAAATAAATAGTCATTATTGACGAAAGAAACAACGTGATTACAAACAAATGCATTGGTTATGAATAACAAATATCATTAAATTCTAGATCACACAACATTTTGTTTTCTTTTTTCAGAATCATTTTTAAAAACAACAACGAAGAACGAGATATAAAAAATAAAGGACTACGGAACTATCCCAGAACATTATCCAGCTTGGAAGACCTTCATCAAATATGTTGGCTTTATTCAGATGTATTTTACGATAACATGCATTTTAGTAAAATAGATGTATATGCCTTTGCAAAATGTTTCAAAATACGTCGATTTATTAGTATACGGTATCAGTATTCGTTAAACCCTTACTTAAATTAAAAGATTACATCTGCCCCAGGGATCCTTTGTTTTAAGAGACGGGGTGCATTATTCCAAATGCAATACGAAATAGGTTACATCTGCCCTAGGGATACTTTGTTCTAAGAGACTAGGGGCATTATTGCAAATGCAATTATGCGAACCGCTACCATGACATAGATTATGCCAATTTATTACAGTGTAACACAAAGAATGATCAGCAGAAACCGACTGCATGCTTTGCTAACATCAAATAATCCACATTTAAACTACCAAACAAGCTTTTGCAAATATTTAAGACGGAATACACATTAGCAAACGTTTTAATTTTAAACATCTCGGTGCGTCTGGATTCAAATAGGAGTATCGTTAAACTCAGATATTGAATTCACTTCCGTTCGCAGCCGATGAAACAAGATTTAAATAAAATAGCATGATCCAAATTAAATATTCGGCATGATAGCTAATCTGAAAAGTGACAAATTACCAATCAGTCGCACTTAACAATTGAGACATCCAGTAGACTATTAGAACGTTTATGCTATGAATGACAACACGATATCACATATGTTTAATCATATCATCAATAGTCAAGTATAATGTATTACAAGTTTAAATATGTCACTGGGGTATTACACAAACACAGTATAGCATATAACATTAATCAAAATGGATCAAGGTCAAATGTACATCCTTGTCATTTACTATCAAATATAAGAACAATAAAAGTATTGTCATATCTCTGCT
The DNA here is from genome assembly GCA_030141615.1 of Unio pictorum. NCBI lineage: Eukaryota > Metazoa > Mollusca > Bivalvia > Unionida > Unionidae > Unio > Unio pictorum. The sequence goes on along the minus strand of JARLTB010000360.1, from coordinate 8,086,118 downwards.
CAACTACATATGCACATCGCATTGTTTCCGACCGCTAGAGTCTTTATATATATATATATATATATATATATATATATATATATATATATATATAATTAGGTATCAGCTATTACTGTAGATGTTACTGTATTATATAAACACCTGCCTTTTGACGCCATGCATTTCAATCTAGTTACTTTCACGTGTCCATAATTATTTTGAAAGAAGTTAAAAATAATTCCAAGATACCAAAATTACAAAATGCCATCAATATATTTGATAATCAGGAATATATTTTAATAATTTAAATAATTTTATGTTCTGTTTGAGATATTTATGTAGACACAATATTAATATTATCTATCATAGGCGTTGCGATCTAATGACATCCGATATGCGAAATATGAATGAGACCATTTACACTGTATTCACGTTCTTGTAGAAGTCTCCGAAACCAAATTAAATATTTATCTAAGCAGCTTCTGGGTATTCTCTAAACCAGACTTGAAATATTATTTATTGTCCTTGTATTTACATCTTTATCTGCCACCTCAATACAATACTAACACCAAAACGGTAATTCTATTCTATATTATATATTGGTCACACACCTAATTTAGTGTCCATGATAATTATTATCTAGACCATTTTCATTCAAACAAGAAAGGCCATTGATTTTTACTTCAGTATAATTTTAAATTATTTTTTTAATGCAAAGATATGAACGTAAACCATGGACATCTTCAAAGTTATAATCTTTAAATAATCTAATATTATGGTCTGTGTTTTGATTGCATAAATCGATAGAAACTGTCTTTATTGAAAGATTGTAAAAGAGCAAATGATTGTCCAATTTGTCGTCCTTTGGGTAACTCAGTATATCTCTTTTATTTATTAAGTGTCGACGTGAGACTAATATAAGGTTCTTTACGCTCATATGACTACTCAGCCAGTCGTTAAGGCTGAACTATTGTATGTATCACTTAAATTTTAACAGTTCTACTTTTGTGTACATCTACCCGACTGTATGTAGAGCCCTTGGTTTATCCATGCAAATGCAGTATATGAAAGATGTTGCACCGAAATACCTTATTTTTAAGTTTTATTATCCTGTTGATTTACAATATTCCTTAAAGTTCTTTTGAAATTGTGTTCAAATATAAAAATTTATATAGTCAACAAATGCATAAGATTTAAATAACATTATTACTTTTTCTGCTTCTTAAAAATATGCAAGATTATCTGTAACATAACATATATCCATCACAATTAATCTATATAAGATTAAAGTAGAATATATATTTTTGTTGATCCTTCTTTCTGTATTGTTTGCATGCTTTTTAATTGTATTAAAAGTAAGGCTTAACTTCAATCATCCGTGACGAACGAGGAGAGGGAGGGGCAATACAATCAGTCTTACTTGTTCTATTCAAAATGCGTATTTAATACATTCTACCAAAACGAGAATATAACCCATAACCTCAGAAAATAAAGTATTTCGTACATATCCTATCGTTGTTTCCTGTATACATCGCATACATCTGTTAAGCCGTGCATATATTATGTATTTGTTTCACTGTTAAGAGAAAATTTAATTATTACCTAACAAGCCTACACACCGTGACATCTTTTAGTTTAGTATTTCTATTATTCATTGAGAGATATATGGCTGGGAAATATATATATAAGCTACGAAAGAGTTACCCGACTTAGTCTCAGTATGTAACTCAACAAATAACTGCATGACAACACTTTTCACATTGAACGATATCAGATGGCAAATAAGATATTCACATATGTTTTCGATATTTTCTCTGATTAATATCCAGTCATATGCAGACTAAATAAAAACAAAACACCTAAAACAAACCCAACAAAAACCAGGAAGTATAAGAGTTGGGGTCACTTACTGATTATCAGATTAAGTACCTTCATTTATATCACATTAATGCTTACAATCAATACATATCAAGGCCTTTATAAAATATACTGAAGGTAGGTTGATATATTTGTTCTATTCAGAATTGTGTCATGATTGCATTTAGATTATGTCACATATGTTAAATTTGCCAACATCATCAGCTACTTTTTCTCTTTCATGCATATCTATTATTCGTAACTAAATTTCAAAAAATATAGTTACCTAGTTTTGACTGTAAGAACCTTAAACACTTTCAATTTCTCTTAGGGAATTTAAACTGTCCCTATACTACTGACCAAATTATTTGTGGCTCATGTATCCCATTTGTCATCATTGACTGTTTATTGTCAGATATTCTTGTTCGTTTTACTAAATGTACAATTTATTTTCTTTATATAGGCACAAGCGCACATTTTGGTGAATGTGAAATTGCCACTTAAACTTTCTTTGAAAGTGACATCTCATAATGTATGGATTTTATTCTTAAAATACATCATATGTTTCACTTTATCGATCCGTTTACGCATGTGTGTTTGATGTGTCGATAAGTGCCCTTGATTTATTCCTGCTAGACCTAGATACAGTTAATGTTTCCTTTCAGTATTGTCAACCGGATAATTCAACATAAAATTACAAATGCATTTATCGTTCGATTAGCAGTGAATCCTAAATACTGATGCAAAATCTATTGATTATAGCGTAGAAAAAGAAAACAAAAGCTAAGTCAGCCTCCATTTCTCTACATGGTAGGGACATGGTATCAAAATATCCAGATTATTTCGAGCCTATTTGTCATCAGTGGGAATAAATCATAGCAATATTACCCAGCAGGTAATGAATTACTTTAGGCATTCATACTTTTAATAATTATTGTTCACTTTCTGATTTGTCAGTATGGTTATCGGACTGACTCGATAGACTCATTACTTTCTGATATATGTATATGCTTTTACTTCAAGTAAATGCACGAAGCCTCTTACATAAATCATTATTTTAAGACGTTTGCAATCCATAAAGTTTGTGTAGATACATAAGGTATTTTTCCTGTGTGTTCATAAATTCGTCCAAACGGACAAATACTGTTTGACTACCGTAAGACGTGCATATACATGTTCCATATCGGGCTTTTCAAATATTCCATCCTCGTCAATAAGATAAACGTGTCAGTTTATGACCTTTACCTTTTGATAGGATATCGGGATTACAGGCATTACCTCATTTTCCTGTTATCGATTTACATGATAAATTTAGTATACATAACTGTGAGACGTTTGTAATTTAGTCATAAATGCAAAACTGATAATGTCCGGGACCAAGTAGTCGTTTTACATGTTCTCTATACATGCGTTATACGTTACGATTTTGTACATCGATATCCAAGCCAGGCTGTTTGACATAGGTTTCCTGTCAATTTGTGATATAACTGCCTTCATAAATGCACAGATGTAAATATATTTTCTTCGTGTATTCACATTTAAGTAACTACACATTCCAAGAGTTTATTCACAAGCGATTACATGGGTTATTAATATTGCAGTAAAAAAAATATCAAACAGTGTGATTCAGCAGGTGAAGTATGTCACTGAAAGCCGCATTCTCAATTATACATGCAGGCGACTCAGGTTTTGGCAGTGTGGTGTTGATTTGGAGACGACACCATCACACAGCAGCACCCTGAGTGACGAATGAGCCTAATCTATTGACAGCACCACCTGTGCCACATTGAGACGGTCCTAGAAAATGAAACGGAACAAACAAGGCATATCCCATCTGCCACACATCGTGGCAAAAGACTAGAAAATGAATCCATACGGAGGTGTGTTGATCGGGATACGGTAGAGTGTAGTGAAATAATAAACATAACTTCCAAATTACATTAAATAGAATTTGTATAATGGCTACTAAAATAGTACATAATGAATATGGTCTTACTACGGTTTAGTATATGTTTGCAGATTAGAAACGAGGACAAATTGGTTGTGATTGTGGGTCTAAGATATGAGGTAGATTAGCATACTGTTGAAAAAATAAATCTTCCGTTTTTCATCGATTCTCCTTGCTTGAAGTGGTGATCTATATGGATGCAGATACACAACTAGAGAGCCATTACGGATTAGTTCTCCTAAAGTCTAATCTAAGTCTATAATATTAGACAATATTCTATGTAAAATAAAATTCAAAATTACAATGACAAGGAAAGTCATTTAATTTAATAGCTCTTGGGATTATTAAGAAAATCTTAAACCAACAGCAAATACATTCAGTTCCAAGTTTTAAATTTGCCATAAGTGTATGTTTTGTCATGTCTGTATTAGTTATATGTCTACTGCGCCTGTCCAGATATGGGGAGATATGACGTAACTTGTTATCGCGCGTTTAAACGGTATAGAGAGGGATTGATTTTGACTCAAAATGGCAGTCGTGTTGCAGTAATATTACACAAATTAACAAATGTGGATACAATCTCACGATATATTTGCGAGATAAATAAAAATATGTTGAACGGAGCAATTCTATTTAGACTGTGTTGCTAAAATCGTGTTAAATATTACCACGTAAAACATTTTACAATGGTTGATTACTGACCAGGAAGTAATAGAAGAGTGTATGTTAGATGATTCATTCGACTGCCTGATTGTTTGAATTCCAAGAACGGGGCGTTTTAATAGGTACTAATTAGATCACACAACAGGACATTATCTGGCATAAAAAGGTAAGATGATAACCAGTTTAATATTCTGCCATTTTAAATTCAGTTACGAATCCAAATTTTACATAATGTGGTTTTACATTTCATGTCAAACAGTTGCATATCATGCTCATTAAATATCATACGGAACTCAGGTGGTCATCGATACAGACATTACCTAGTCACTCTGGATAGCACACTTTAATATTGCGAAGTGGATATTTCTTCGAATGAAAAAAGAACGAATAATGTCGTTCGTTGCTACTGACGATACCCGTTTCGTTTGTTGTTGATAACACTAGTTCCAAAGAATTAGCATGATAGTTCAAAAGTATATTATACGTTACTAACAAAACTAAAACTTAGCGAACAAGTTTCCTTCCAGTCAAAGCCTACGTTGTACACAGGCCAAATCATTGGTAGCACAGAATGTCCAATGCGCATGTTGTCGCTTTGTGTGATGCAGTGCACGATATATACAGTAGATAATCCATGTTTTGTAATCTAACGTGACAAACTCACAACTGAACATTAAATTGTTTGGGCTAATAATGTAATCGAAAGTTGACTGATGCATAATTTCCCATATTTACTGGGAATTAGCAGTGGTTTGATACAATTGTATCAATCTGGCAACCGGTTTATATCCACATTCTATTGTGAACAATGGGGAGTTTCCTTTTACGTTATTTATAAAACATTAAACAAACTCTTGACTAAAGAGTGGATTCCATACTAGAGGTTTACTGTCTCATCCACTCCCACTTCACAAACCGGCTTTCATCTTAGCAAACCCTTCATTTGTACCTAGTGTTGTTCTTGGGTTTTTCGCATTTTGAAGGCTATGATATGTTATATATTGCATAACAAGAATCTGTTCGGGTACTTTGGCCATATTCTGATCGGCGAGACCATTTACCCCCAATCCATTTGGTGACACGAATCTAGAAATGGCCACAAAAGTGATAATGGGAAACAAAGTATCCCAGAAAGCTGGATAAAAATGCTTTCCCGCGATCGCAGCCAATCAGTACAACAAATATTTCACAATTATTATTATTATTTTAGACAAATCATAATAACCAATTAGCAATTTGTAACATCTTATAATACAAAGAATATTAAAATGCAAAGACAATTGGTGAAGTGGACCGACTATATCATAATGTGTATATTCTAACTTTGTAATGTATTGATTTTCGTTACGGTGTATGATATAGACTCTAATATATATATATATATATATATATATATATATATATATATATATATATATATATATATATATATATATATATATATATATATATATTCTTTTGGTAGAAAGTGTAAGTATAACAAACCTGCTAGAACCTTCATAATAAAGATTGTCAACAGCTGTGTATATTCAAATGATGAGTGGTAACGAAATTATTGAGTCAAAAAGTATAATTAAACTTTGTGTGGAATTTGTGAGGAAACTTACAACCTCCTAAAGAATGGGTTCTCAGACATGTAAGATATAACTTGAGCTCGCTTTATCGTTTAAATGCGTCATACAGGTTCATTAAAAGAGAACAAAATATGCTGTTTGAATTGTACCAAGCCAAAAAGATCACAAATTTAAGTTGGCGAATCTGAGGCTGACCCAATGGAAGGACAGCTATTCTGAGAACAGTTATTTTGATCAAAAATATAGACAATGATATCAATAGCATAGTCCAAACGTGAGCCTGGTGCGATAATATTTAGGCGTCGTACATATGTGATTAAGCATTTGAAAGTATTAGATATAAACTCACAACGAGTGGTGAGTTCAGGGGTACGTGATACTTTACTTGCAAGATTTATGAGCAGCAATTTCACCAAATGAAAGACTGAAGAAACTTTGCACTGGAAAACAGTTGTTATATGAAATGTCGGTGGTTGCATCATTGCCGTAACATATATATGTCATCATTGATTTTTGATGAATGTAATATCTTGAATATATTTTAAAAAAGGCCAATGTCATTTATTAGCGGACCAAGATAAGCACACACATACTTTGCTGTCTTCATGTGAAGAGACGTTCCATGGCAATGGAACGTTACAAATGCGAAGTAATGTGGTACACACGCACATATTCACTCAAGGATTATGGGCACGGCAGCCTGAAAAGTATCATCGGATTTAAATCAGGAATCACGCTTTGCATATCATGTGGATCTGCGCAGAAACAAATTCAAAATCACATACGTATTTAGCAACCCAAATGCAAGAAGATAATACAACGAAATAAACAAAAGACATAATCACATTGATTCAATCGATCCCATTTCTGATCATGGCATACTACTAAAAATAAAACAAACCATCGACAACAGTTCTCAGTTAATATGCCGTTTCGTTATATCGTCAGTACAAACATGCCTACAGTACCGTAGCTAAGACAGCTCTCACGGCAAGATTTTATATGTATAACACGCCGCATCAATAAAGCAGACGTACGTGAATTATCGGAACCCGTCTTTGCGCTAAATTTACAACTAATACAGCAACTACCGTCTGCCACTACAAAGGCCACAGCAACCAACCGTAAAAAAAACTACGAAAATATGCGCCCGAACACAGTAGCCAAATACCCAGAGTCAAATATAAAGCCGACGTTCTTGCAATGCTTGACTCGCGAAAGCAAAAGGGTGTTGATGATGAAAACTTTCTTCCCCCTGTGCTATCAGATATGATGCAGATGAGTATGTTCATGCAAATACATACCAATCACAAGTGCTTGAATTAATATTAAATTTAAAAAACGAAGAGGTGAGATTCAAAATAACGTGACTATCATCTTATCCACTTACACAACAAGCAAATAATATCGACATCCACTGCTACATCGTTGCTTTGTCACAAAAAGTTGACCACATGGGATCAAAACAAAGTTCTCGGAGTTTAGATGGCTTTGCCAATGGGTCATGATAATGATAGATTAAAACCACTACTCAGACGAATCGTGGCGATGCCGGCTAGATTCTGAAGCGCAAAGACAGTTCCTTCCTCAGCGATGAAATTGGAAGAGGCTTTAAAATTTAGTTATGGATACCAGCTCTTGGCCGGCTACTTAACATACATAGAAAACACATCGCATTTTTTATTTAACAGTTCAAACTGCTCACCAGTCAGGATGTTTACTGCGGTGATCAAGGCGAAATATTACATAAGCTCAATCATAGAAGGCCATACACTATGGAGATGCTACTCAGATTGATCCAATCCACATTAAAATGATTTCGACAGCACTTTGATGCACTGGCACGCATGACTATGGCTGGTGATACGATTTGTTGGTCGTATGTAACCAGTAATTGCTGGATTTTGTTAAAGGTTTCACCAAGAAAGAGCGAATTCCATTTGGCGACGAAAATAAACGTTCACGATTATTACAACTCTGATGCGTACAGAGGTACCATAAACAACGTACCCAACATTTGATATGTATTGCAACAAAAATAACATTCACACGGTGCGTCATTACCGTAATGGGTACGATATCTGCTGAATGATGTAGCAGATGTCTTGGCATTAAACTCACCAATAGACTTGATCCCGAAGAACATGAAACTAAACATGACATTTGGATGGGACAACTGCAATGCATCGATTCGAGCAAGTTTATGTAGTCGTCTATGGCGACTACCAATATCTGTATCTGCAAATAATTATGTAGAAGTGTTTGTTGCATATCTTGATACAACCATGCTCGTGTCGAATCTCAATTCCGCCCATTCTTTTTCGTCACAGGGTACTGGTTGACATCAAATTTGATTTCCTCTCGGATGATGGCAAGCATATATTTATCATCGTGGAATATTGTATGAATTCAGTCACACGCTTGAGTATAATGCTGCAGGCCCCAACAGTAACATCATGTATGAAGAAACCAATACTTTTGAGAGGATAATCTATGAACTAGCCACTTCTGTTTAATAAATTTCGATGGATCGATCCTGCTTATACTGATCACCAAAAAGACATTAGCATCACAACTTACACAGTGACCAGAAATAT
>JARLTB010000360.1:7467500-7472500 GCA_030141615.1 Unio pictorum | reverse complement strand
GATGTCGACTCGGTGTTGTTTCATGTTTTGTTTCAATTTGTTTTCCTTTTTGTTTTTCTTTGCTTTAGTTTTACTAAATATTTAGAATGGACAATGACAACGGCCAAATATTGCAGGTGGAAGGACCATGTCATACTCGCATATGTTATTTGCATAACTCAATAATTATAACAACGTTCAAATATTTCATTTATGTTGCCTATTCTTGTCCGTTTCAAACTATGTAAAATAACTGTTAACTTTCAGCATTTATTTGAATGTATGAAAGCTTACCTTGGGCAGCTATGTAAGCGCGGACGGTCTTGAAACCCTGAAAGGGATATTTATATACCAATCAAGTAAGAAGAATATATGAAGCAAATATAGCCATGACTTAAATATGCAAGAGTCAATTTGAGATGTTTGCGTGAGATCTTTTACCTGGTGCAAAGGTGATTTGACATTTATTAAATTTACATGACGTCATTTTTAGCAGGGTGGTACGAAACCCAGTATTTAGTTTCAAAGCTATTCAAACAATGGATAATGTAAGAATTGCCATCACTTGATTATTATTAATCGGTCGAACATGTTTTAACTAGATTTTCCAAAGGAGTAGCAAGACTATCGGATAGGCAATGCTATAGTAATGTATATTGCTTCCTTTAAATAATCACGGAAAATGCAAATATTGTCGTTATCAAATGCATTTGCAATACATTTGACATGCCGCACCCCAACCCCCACCCCCGTCACGTAAATACTAGAGCTATATCGGATGATTCGCACCAAACTTGGGCATCTTGTCTTTCTAACGCATACAAATGTGCATGCAACATAACATGGAGAAAAAACTAGATAATATCATATAGCGTGGGAAAATTTATAGTACAGCATGGGAAACACTGCTATAAACCGCTCGGGTTTGAATGATTTCAAACCAACACATAGATGGTTGGAAAGATGGAAAATGCACAACAGAATTCAATTTAAACGACAACACGGCGGAAAACAGGATGTAGACGACTTTGGAGCTGAACGCTTTTTCTGTGGGAGATGACTCATCAATGTCTGACAGCAGTTTTCGAATAACAAGCGATCTATACAATTTCTTGAAATTCGCTATAATTCCTTGATCCATTGGTTGAATCTGAAATTGAGTTCTAAGGAACGAAAACAAGCTTAACATTTAAGTGAAAGTGGAAAGAGTGGATTTTAATCATGGTTTAAATTTATTCTTCAGATATATTTGTTCAATGCTGATTTAAAGTTGTACTGTAACCGCACTTCGGTTAACTGCACACTCCGGTTAACTGCACAATCTCGTGACGGGCCCGAGGTGTGTAATTAACCGGAGTCGACTGTATATATATATATATATATATATCCTTGTGTCTCGTTGTTTTAGAAACCCAGAGCAAACATCCTCTTTATGACTGCATTCCCAGGAGACGACCACTTACGTTTATATAACATGCATTGATATAATCATTTTCAATATTCGGATCCCATATTTCTAGTCTCACACGTGTATCATCATCTGTAAATGAGAAGAGGATGTTAAGCTGTTATCTGCATTTCAAGACATCACTATAAGTAACATATCATCAAGACAATACTTCCTGACTTAGTCTTTAGGACTCTTGTATTTTATTGCGATTTACAATGAATCTCGTGTGTCAAATGACTCAAACACAATTGTATTGACACTAAATCTTCGCAATATACATATATCAAAACAATGATCATTATGATTGCTATTTGTGGGAACATTATGAGCGATGCGATGAGACTTAAACGCATGTGAAGCATATGTTGTTACGAAAAGGTTCTAATATAAACGATACTTGAATAAAATGTTCAAGCAAACTTAACATATAATTTCTTCAGTTCTGTATCATTACTGTTTACCTACTCTAAAAAACATCAAACATAAAGTAAATAACCACGAGGACACTTTAGATAATCCTATTTCTCACAAATCTTCCTGAAGAGAGTCAGCATTACATGCAATTTGAAATATATTTAATTATAAAAGTGTGTTTCCTTATGAACATAACGTTATGTTCCTGTCAAGATAGTAGGAAGATCCAAAACTACCAACAGCAACAAACCCCCCCCCTCGTTTTAGTAAATTAAATATATGTTTGAAAAAAAAAACTATAAAAAAATTATTCTAAAATATAAAATGAAACTGAAACAAATAATTGTAAAGATTGTATTTTAATTTATTTTGCTGTTTTATGTCTCGCTAATTAACCAATATATTAATTTGATCATTACAGCAGAACGATAAAAGCATATTCATATGATTTTAATACTGGCTTGAGAGTTTAAGCTTAGTTAATCAGGATTCGTTTTCGTTCTTTTCTTCGCATAAGATAAACACAATATGGTAGATAAGCTGAACATTTAAAATGCCAATATCTCTGAATACAATGAAGAATGGGGAGAGAGCGAGATATGGATGCGAGCTTGTTGTTTATAAAATTTACCAAGCTTTACGAAATGTGACGCACCAATTCACCGTGAATATATGTCTTTTAGAAGTCAATTGAAAATCAGCACGAACGATGCATATAGCTTTACCCAAGTGTTGACATGAATGTTCTGTATTTATTATATTGTAACCTAGTTTGCAGGGCACTAGCGCTGAACGTTTATGCGGCGAATTTCTAAAATTAAATATAAACATATATTAAGGGAACATACGAAGTTTCGACGTGCAAAATAAACACATCATCAACGATACGAAACTACCCTTAATAGCTATTTTTTTTAGAAATCTGCAATTGATAAGTAAACACGATACCAGTAATATCTTCATCTCTTTTTTATTTCGGGTGCTTTAACATAAACTCGAGACCATCCAATACAAAAAAGACACAGCGATAGTTGCCGTTTACCCGGAGACTACGGTTCGAAATCTCCAGAGAGTGTTCATTGAAACATTTCTGATATTATTCATTTTTTGTATTTTTAAAAATATAGGTTACTGATATCAAAATCTTCTTTCTATTGTAAACGGATGACGCACAACGTCGTAATTGATGGCCTAACGGATACGTTTGATTGTCTCTCTCTCTCTCTCTCTCTCTCTCTCTCTCTCTCTCTCTCTCTCTCTATATATATATATATATATATATATATATATATATATATATATATATATATATATATATCGCGAGAGAAAGAGAGAAAATATGTAGGTAATAAGTACGTAAATGGATACGTAGATGGATGAAATCATGCTATGCTGGAGCTGAGTATATAATGATTTCCCGGTATTGCTTACAGAATGACGAATATAAGCACCAACTCAATTTATAAAATACGTACATGGGTATATGTTGATGTAACGATTTTTAGAATTGTTTTCGGGACGTAGCGCCTCCATGTGCGATTTTATCAATCCCTTAGGCAGTTTCTGAAATTTAAATATATAATGATAAACCTTATGATAAATACCTACGGCCGTTCATTCTTATAAAGTGTATATAGAATAAAAGGGACATATTCACAATAATGCATAATTGTAAGTGCGATTAACATTCATTGGATTGCAATGAAAATCTTTCTGCTAATATCACTTTCAGATTTTGTAGGAAAACACACGAATGCTGTTGTTCATCTAGACGGGAAAGAGCAAAATGTGAAAATGTATAGTAGTTGTAGGATATAATTTTGCAATGTCTAATCATGCCTTGAAGAGATTAATCTGATACATAGGTATGGGAGTATGACAGCATAGTTATCGCATGCATGAAAATCATGCCGGGCACACACTGTTGATCATTAGGATTTCGTAAAATGTAACAATAAAGATGCGAAATAGTTATTTGCTTCTTCGCGTATACTTACATTGTATTCTTCTTCATACAAACCCGGTTCCATTTTGCGGCTCAGAACGAACGAAGTTAAATGATCTACTCGGATTGAGTGCTTGTCGGTCACTTTTTGTTTCGTAAAGGAATCGTAATCCCTTGCTCTATCATTACTTTTCATGCATTCATGTTTCGTTTCCTCTATTTCAGCTCGTTTCAGTTTCTTGGGCTGAGCTGAAATATGTAAATGTATAAATAGTCAGACAATTATATCAACCTAAGAATATTAAACAACTCCAAATATATTCAAAGAACAGTTTTTAAAATATTGTTTGATCAATGGTACAAGTTGTTACTTGCTCGAATCCAAACCATTTAAAAGGTGAATCGAATGATTACAATTTACATTATATTAAATAGTTAGAAGAGTTAGCACAGATTAAAGAATTATTTATATCTGTCTTAAACAAAATCGTTTAGAATATAACTTCAGAGGGTGGGAACAAGCATAAAAAGTTGAAAATACTATAAGTCGCCATCATGATTGTTTAGCTTTTTTGCGAATTTGTCCTGAATGGTTCCTAGATCCCTAGCCCATAATTTTGTTTTTAGAGACCAGTTAACAAAGCAAAGAAGAAACTTTAAATAATTATTCGCACAAGGAAAATATTTTACAATATTCTTTTTCTAGACACGGGATCAAAGACATCACACTTACTAAATTGCGGAATTATTTTGCGTTGTTATATTATATAAATGCTTTTTAAAAAAATTATTGATAAAAGAGTCTTACCAATACGTAGAATGAGATAGAAAATTAAATTCATTGACATTTTGATTTGTGTACCTTTCTAATCTAAATTACTTAATACAAACATGAAAGACAATATAGGTACTGGTGTCACTCATTTTATATCATTTGAGTATCAACTTACCATCAATAGATGTATCTAATATGACTTCCTCATTATGACCCTTTCTTCTTGATGAACTTGGTGTTGTATTCAAAGCAGTTTCAACCATCTTATCATTTGTTCCTCTTGCTCGTCTTATAAAAAAGTTTACATCGTGTATAAAGTGCATTTTAAAATGTTTAGCATACGTATTTAGTATAATTATATCCTGAATGCACTACTTGTTCTTTGCTGACGAAGAAATGTTTTATGGACAGATCCATGCACGCGCACACACACACAC